>OV702280.1:279244286-279784286 GCA_916181665.1 Avena sativa
GCTTCTTTAAGCTTATTGGTCAGTGCTTGGAGTTTTGCTGGGCTTGTTGCCAGTTCGACCGCTCTTTCTTCGTACTCCTTCGTGCTAAAATCAGAAAAAGGAAAGGGTAAATTATGTATATACCATCCTAGACGGCGTAAACAGATTATAATCAATGCTTACCTGCTAACAATCATCTCATCTCCAAGCCCAGTAGCTACACAGAGGGAACCAGCTACTCTGGTTGCCATCTTCTCTAGTGGAAGTGTGATCATCGGTAAGCCAGCCCATAGAATGTCAGTACCAGTTGTGTGTGCATTGCAAAGGGGCCTGTGATGCAGCAAGTACCAGTATGAACTAATGTGCTTATATCATGCACAACAAATGTAACAACTGGTTAACTGCATACGTGTCTAGAAAAAGATCTGCCAATTCGCTTCTTCGGATATGCTCATGTTTCATAGCAACATCTGTGAATATGATCTGATCAGGGCTCACTCCCCTTGCAGCAGCATCTGTACAAAAAAAATTCCAGTATTATAGACGTTAAATTCAGTTGCTTCATGTGATTCTCCTTTTCCAGATGAAAAGCTCAGGCAACAAAGAAATACTTAATCTGCTACTTACGTGCTTTTACTCTCATTTCACCGGTGGCTGGAAACCTTAAGAGCCACAACACACTGTTTGGAACACGTTTGACGATATTACACCTTCAAAAGAGAGTTGACAAACATTAACATAATGAATATATCTGTGCTTTCAATAAACTACACAGAAAACTACAGGTGATGGAAAGTTACCATGTATCAAAAATTTCTGGATCCATCTTGTAAAGCTGATTAAAGCATGCAAAGATGAACTTATCCTCAGGTAACCCGTAATCTGATCTTTTATGCGGGCACACAGGACTTAAGACATCACAATTTTTCTAGTACAGTAACGGTAGTCAGAAAGAACATGAATGAAATAGAGCAAAACATAAAATAGTGCAACAGAAGTGAACCTGCTTGTAGTCATTGACGAAATAGCAATGTGGAAGATGAACAAGCTTTTCAGAGTATATATGTGCAAAGCGAGTTGGAGAAACGAACTGCAAACAACAAAAGTCAAATTAGTGCATCTAAAGCTAAGAAACTATTGGGCAAGGTCAAATTTATTAGAAAAACTCAGACCTCGTCCGTAACCAAGTAGTCTATGTAAGAAGCACCCGTTGTCCCTGGGAACCCCATGTATGACACTTGAATAGGTGCTGGTTGCATCGCGAAAATTTCATTCCTTGCACCCTGTTAAAGTTAACGCATGAAGCAGAATGACAAGTCTAAAACCAAACAAGAGCTACTTGAGATCCCACAAATATGCTGAGCTGCTTCTTATTTCAAAACACACTTGACTGTATATTTCAAGATACTTAGTGATACCACCTAGTAACTTCAAGAATAGCATATGCACACCCAACATAACTATATAATACATGCAAATAAAAGTGAAGGAAAAAACTCGGCAATAAACAGAGTAATAGCATGAGATTGCCACTGGAGAGAAGTGAGCATGGGAACAAAGATTGACAGGCTATGAAAAGGAGAATTCCAAGTATTACCTTTGTGTAGCCATTGAGATTGATTAAAATTTGTATTTTGTCTTCATTTATCATTTTGGCAATCGCATCTGATGTCATGGCAGACACATCGATGAAATGCTCTGCCTCAGCTTGGATACGCTGTCTCCATTCAGTGCCATCATTTTGACTCAACGCATAGCAAAAAACCTGGCATGCCAATCGATGAGTTGTTGATACAATAAATCCATAAGGTGTAAAAGGAGAGTAAAGAAAAGTAGGATACCTCAACATTGTCACGGTTATGCATTCCAAAAACTGAACCCATGAGATGGGAAAGCGGATGATTACCAAAATCACTACTAACATATCTACAAAATCAGTGAGATGCCTATTAGTCACTTGTTGTTGGAACCCAACAAATATGATAGAAGTGCCTTTAGGTACGTACCCAACCCTAAGTCGACCATGTTTACCCTCTGCCCTCACAGGTAAACGAGGTGGGTGGACAAATGGTGGCAACCCAAAGCGAGAAGCGATCAACGAGCACTGGACTGCATATTTGCGACTGCAAAGCAAAATATATAGCGTAAATAACAAAGTAGAAAATACCACTGATGGTGCAAATAGCGGCGCAGTAAGAGCCAACAGGGGATATACCTGATTTCCAAGGCGAGCAATGGATCAATAGGATAGGCAATAGCATGAAATGGCTGCACACTTGGCAGAAGTGACATCTATTTGAACAATAACCAAAGCTTGTCATGACTCAGGATATTTCCACTATTCAACTTTATCCTATTCCTACCATTACTTCATTAAATGAAATTTATCACAAAGGGGAACCTTAATCTGCCGTTTGATTATATCTTCAACTTCGTGGAACATAGTCTCTCTGTTTTCCCAGTCACAAACACTCTGCAGTGAAACAAACATGGGTAGCACTTTTTTTAGTTAGTGTCTTTCCTGGGCATAGCTGCAATTGTATGAGCTGGGCATTAAATATTAAATATCCAAAGTATTATATAAACAAGTCCATGATAACATAGTACACCAGTACTTGGGTTTCAAGAAATATGCTAACGAGTAAACATATAAAATTAGTTCTCATGGTATTGATAACACGTGGGGAGTGTATAGAGTTCTATATATGATCGCATGCTTCTGTGTTCTGTTGGATAAATTAGATTATTACGGGGAATAGATCTTACCTGTAGAGTATGCAGAAGGTTACACGTTACTTCTGGAAAATCAGGACGGAGACAAAGAGCTTGTTTATAGCTAGCTATAGCTGCTTCTTGATGTCCACTACAGTGTAAGGTCACATTTCAAAAGATTAAATTTAACCAGAAACATAAGAACACAATAAAAACTGGATGTTAGAGCATGTCTAACAGGCCCCGTATATTTTCGCCCCTTAAAACGCGAGTAGAGGGCCCTGTATTCACTTTTCGCCGGCCGAAAACTCGGACGAGCTAGCAGAACCCGTATCCCCACCCCGTAAAACAGAATATTCTGCTAGCTCGTCCGAGTTTTCGACCCCTCAAAACAGGGTTTTAGACAACAATTTGCACAACAATTTCAGATCAACCATAGCACATCCAAAATATGTGATGCATAATTCATAGTTTTTAACATCACAACGCGATCATAGGCAATGTTCAAGCCACGGAAGTTCCCAAATGTGATCAACCATCAACGAGTCCATCGCCAGCGGCGCCACCACTCGCCGGAGACTCACCTTGAGCACTTGCAGAACGAGCTTCACGCGCAGCCTTCTTCCTCGCCATGATGTCCGCCTTGGTCTCCTTCCACCACGCCAGCTGATCCTCGTCCATGCCGTCGGTGCGCATCATCATGATATCCCTCTCCTCGGCCAAGAGCTCCTTCATGGCCTTGGCTTCTTTGAGTGCGATCATCCTCAAGTCAAGCTCGGCCTTCAACTTGGCATCTTCCCGCCTTGCTTCCACCTTGGCAAGCTTGACCTCCTTCGCGGTGATGAGGAGCTTGGTCTCCAATGTCTTCATCGTCGATGCCTCCTTGGACTTCATGAGTTGATCCAACTTCTCCCGGAAGCTAGCTGCTTCGCCTTCCACCTTCACCCTCTCCTTGGCTTTCATGAGTTGATCCAACTTCTCCCGGATCAACCTCAACCACCTCCTCCTCGTCACCCTCATCCTCCTCCTCGTCATCAATCTCTTCGACGTTGCACTCCCCATCGAACGCATCGATGCCGGCGTCCAAATCCACCGCGGATTCATTGAGCATGTCCATGTATGATGTTGTGGACTCAACATCGAACACCTTGTCTACGTCCATGGTGGGTGGCGGCGGCGCGGGCATCGCATCGGACGGAACGGAGGGAGGAGGGGCCGTGGCCTTGGAAGACGGTGGAGGCGCGAGGCCGATGCGGCTGACCTGCTTTGTCTTCACCTTGGGCTGCGGAGCACCCCTCGGCCCGGCCGCCTTCGTCTTCATCCTGTCCCCTTTCTTGGCAGCCGGCGGGGCTGCAGCCGGCGGAGCTGCGGCCGCCGAAGGGGCTTCGAAGAATTGCTTCGGAATCCTCTTCCTCTTCGACGGGATGGTGGCGGAGATCATGGCCGACACGTCGCCGGCGTTGGGCGGACCTCCGACGGGGACATCAACCACCGCGGCCGTTGGAGATGCACCGCCGGCGGTAGGCAGCCCTTGCGGAGGATCCATGGCAGTGGGATCCGGCCGCGACGTTGCCGGGAAGGGCGGGGCGGAGGAGATCGAGCGGCGGCGGTTGGGTTTCGCTGAAACCGTTCGCGCGCAGTGGAGGGGAGGATACTGGTTTGGCCCTCTATTCCCGCTCCCACCCCGCACAAGTAGGGGGCGAAGGCCCGCCCCGTAATCGAAAACAGCAAAAATCGGAGCGGGGGCCGTTTTTACGGGGCCTGCTAGACGGCCGGGTGGAGCTCAAACCCGTATTCCGGCGGTTATTATACGGGTTTGGCCCTTTTAAGGGGACTGTTAGACATGCTCTTAGTACCCAAACTGCAATATTATCTTGATTGCTAAATAGTACACCCTCTAAAGATGTTTTGGATATTTCAATATGGACTACATATAGACTGAAATGAGTGAACAGACACATTAAAACGTGTCTATATACATGTGGTTCAGAAAAATACCAGAACTTATTATAATTTGGAACAGAGGGCGTACCTATCTTTATAAGCTGAAGCTAAGTTCGCGTGAGCTTCCGCCATAGTTGGCCTGATTGTCACAGCCTGTACGTAATCCTGAATTGCCTCAGCTACCCTTCCAAACTCCTTAAATGTATTTCCTCTATTAACTAGTGCATCAGCTGCAGTAGGATCTATACGAAGTACTTCGGTGTAACATGCAATAGCATCAGCATAGCTTCCCTGGTGCACCCAAAGAAAAGAATCAGGAAAAAAGGGGTAGACTAAAATCTGGCTCAAAAATTAAGCACGCAAAAAGAACATGTCAAACAACAGAAGTAAAAAAGCATAAACCTCTACAAAATTATACAAAACGAAATCTTGAAGCCAGTACCTGCTGCTTGTATATGACTGCCAAATTGTTGAGTGGAGAAGACAACCCAGATGTAACAGCAATTGCTGCTTTGTAGAATGAAGCAGCCGCGCTTATCATGTTCCTACAATCTTATTTTAGTCTATGCACTTAAAGGGCATCAACATACTGGGGTATCAAAGATAACAACGTATGAGAATCTTACCACTCCATGTAGATGTTTCCAAGGTTAGCAAGAGCCTGCGGATGGTTTGCCTGCAACATAAGGCACGACTGCACCAAAAAAATATGTGAACTGATTAGGACTAGAACAAAATATGGAAAGTCACAGCAATGGAGTATACCATACTTGGAAGCAATTAATTGCCTCTTCTACTCTCCCAGCATCTTTAAGTGCGTTACCCTATCAAAGATAGCCAACTTTAGCCAAGTTACCAACATAACTACTGCGGCAATCAGTTCTGAACAGTGAGTAGTTCAAGAGCTTACCATGTTGTTGTATGCTTCCACAAACCGAGAGTCACATAGTATAGCTTGACTGTAACAATGAATTGCCATATCAAGCTGGCGTTGCTCATAGTAGATAGCAGCAAGATTACCTGCATAAAATGTCCCCCCGTCCTTTGCATTACGAGGTATACTAAGGCTCTACTTTGAAGGTAAAGAAAGGACCATTCTCTTGTAAGCTTGAACATATCTCATCCACGATGAACATCTAATAAATGGACTAAGAAGGAAAATGTAACTAAATTAGTATTTACACTCAGAAAACTTGCAAGATCCTAAGAAAAAAGGACTAATGGTAGGTTTAGTCAGGTATCCAACAGGTACCATACCAATTTTCAGCCAGAGCAAATAAAATCTAGACTTGTTTGGTACTTGATTAAAAGTTTGCCTGACATTATTCTAGCTACTTTTGGATGTTTCCATGTACGGTTCAACGAATGGCAGCCAAATTCCTCTCTTGATTTCTCCATGGCAAGTGGAACTAGAATTTCTTGCCAATAATTTAATTCCAAAAAGACTGGTATTCATTTGGTCTATGAACAAGAAAAGTCAGCCATGCTGAGTTGCCAACAATTAGCATTATAGTTGTTGGACACAAACCAAACCTACCATACGTCCTTGCACACAAAGGGTAAAGCAAGACTGTACCATAAGCCATCGCATAGTCAGGGCGCGCCTGCAAAGCACGCTGGTAACAAGCAATTGCCTCCTGGAGCATTCCCATAGCCTGGACGAGCCAAAATATTTGCTCCATAACCAATTGTTGACGAATTCCCAGGCCACAAGCAAATGCCGTAGTTCATAAGACTTACCTTGTACACATTCCCTTGGTTAAGATGTGCATCCGCAAAAGATGGCTTAAGCTTAACAGCTTCCTGCAAGATTTTTAAACAAAAAAAAAGCAACGGTACCATTCAACTCATTGGACATCACCCATCAGAATGCTAGTCAGGAAGGTTAAAGCAAATAAACCATCTATTTTGTGAGAACATAACAAAAGGCTACACATGGAGCTACAGTACATACAAGCAACACTTGCTATGTGATCACTGTTTGCCACAACCATGCAATTGTTTTGGTTTTGGCATTCGTGAACAAGAAAAATTCCCCAAAAAAAATTACAGGGTGGAGTTAGTCAATTTACCACCTATGAAAAATTTCAGGTTCAAATTCATTTTCTGTTCAGAGTAACAAAAATGGTAGGAAAAAAACGTACATCCTCCGGTCCATATTAATGGCCTCAACTTTGTCTAGATACAAATGCATCTAGTCTAAATACTTAACTAGATTCATACGAATCTAGATAAAGTTGAGGCCATTAATATGGACCAGAGGGAGTACAAAAAGATAAATGCTACCATTCATAGAAAACTTCGCTTTTTATATTTTAAAGTATTTCGAATTTGACAACAAAATTTTAAAGGGTTAGCACTAGAACTCTCTGCATGCTACACTATCCAAAAAAATCAAAAAAGTTCATTTTGGTTTCATGTCCCAACCAGGAGTTGATTGCATGGACACGAAAGTTGATTGCATAGCACATAAGGAAGTGCAAAACAAATAAGTTAGATAGTTGCTGTACTGTATCCTTGTACATACCAGGGACTGAAATCCCATCAGAACAGCCTCAATATGCTCAGGAGACCAAGTTTATCCGGTATGTAGAATGGAATCGGTATCTCTTGACACGGTGAAATACATTTACGATACAACAGCAGACAAAATGCTTAGAGGTGACACTCGAAGAATATTAGCTGTTGCCGCCAACAAGCTACATTTTTATATCAAAGTCAAATCTGCGCGATGCAGACTGCCATCACTGATCTGCTTACTTAGAGCTAACCAGTCACTTCCCCTATGACTCTACTTGCACCCAAATATTGGAGGAGCAGAACATATGTAGTGAAGGATGACCAGAGGGTGGTGCTCAGGATGGTTGCAGCTCTGTGCGGTTACAGATGTGCAAGAGGGAAGCATGGTAACTTCAGTATGGGTGTAGGAAGCAAGAAAAGGGGATGAACGGGAGGGGCATGTGGACTCAAAATAGGACTTTTCAGTATGAAGGAGAAAATGAAATGAAGAGAAGAGAAAAAAGAACATGCAGGGTTTGACCTGACCCTGCACAGTAACTCCTCTCGAACAAATACTACACTTTTCGGTATTTTCAGTTTCCACGGCAGTATGTGACTACTAATTAATACCTCGATTTTCTATAAGATAGCTCAATGTCCTACTCCCTCCATTCACTAATGTAAGACATTCTAGCCTTTTTCTAAAACACATGTATGTACACGTGTTTTAGTGTGTAGAGGCACTCATTTTAGAGTGTATCTAGTCCATTTTGAAATATCTAAAAGGTCTTACATTTGCGAATGGAGGGAGTATTACAAATGATAAATACACCACGAAAGCATATTCGTAATGAACCTAATACTAGTATAGCAATTTAATGTATGTATTAATAGGCAAACCAAAAAAGCAATTTTCATTTGACTTTTAGCAGGAATAGGAATTATAATTCCAATTGATGGGGTCATACATCTTCAAAACAATTTCTATTTTTATTCTTACATAAGTGTTACAATATCAGATTAGCAGTAACTTTTAAAGTGACCATCTCCTGTTTGCAACACCACTGCCCCTATGGAGGGCATCTTGAAGAATTATACAGAGAGAGTATCAAGAAAGGACCTAAGGGTTTAAAGTTTTACAGTTGAAACCATAATCATGCTTAAGACCAAGAAGAGTATAGTAACCATTATCTCTTTAAGTTCACTTTCTCACTAATTTTTTTTTTCACGAGGTACTACGCATCTCAGTGGCACTTGGGAACTTCGAGCCTATATATGAGCTTGCTGTAAAGAAACGGCAAGCAGTTGAACCAAAACTAGTCCATTTGTATGTTAGGTTACTCACAGCATCAAATGTGAGTACAAACCTACAGATTCTTTTTCACAAATTTTAAAAGCCAGGTACAGCCATTATGTTGCCAACAATGAATCAACGACAAACTCGGTTGTTCAACCACCGACATAGATCAAATGTTAGTAGATGATATACTCCTCTTCCCACTCCTTGATTAATAAAGTAATGATCTACATAACTTTTCATGTCTATAGTGATGAACTACTTGTGCATAGTAACTCGTACAACATTTAGATCCAGTAACACTCGGTAACATAAATTTCTATTGTTCACATACAGGTCAAAAGTACATACAATTCAGGTTGAAGCATTCTACATACAGAAACTAGTAGATATTTCTCCTTTACACCAAAATCTCGCACCATTTGTGATATTTACCTTGTAATACTGCATAGCCTTATTGAGGTCCCCAACTTCCATAAACAGGCCAGCAAGATTTGACCATGCAATTGCAAAGTGTGGATCTATTCGTATTGCTTCAAGGTAGCAAGCGTATGCCTGAAGATGGAATCACATGAAATGGTAATGATCATCCCATAGTACAACCTGTTGCCAAAGCCTAGAACACAACTTGCTTACCTCTTGCACAAGCCCCTGGGCTTTCATTAGATTCCCTAGATTGCTATGAGCATCAACCTAAATCAAAGGTAAACAAAATGTCAGCTCACAAAGTGAATAAGAATTACTGGTAACATATGAATACACATACCAAACGTGGGTTCAGGGCAAGTGCTTGTTTACAGCATTGTGCTGCCTCATTCATTCTCCCTTTGCGTGTATATGCACTTGCAAGGTTTGACCATGCATCAGCAAAATTTGGACGCAGCTACAGAAAAAAGTTCCCAATCAGACCACTTATCTCTTTTACAGCCTTGCAACTGAAAATCCATCTTACAAACTGCCGAAGGTATAAATTTTTATGACTGAAGAGCAAAGAGGGGCATACTGTGTGCACTAGCCACATGAGGCGTACTAATGTACTGGAGGGCAATTAGCAGTTTAGCACCACTGATGGCCATGAAAAAATCTGAATATTTTTGGCAATATCGACACAACATGCGCCTAGCTCACCACAAAAATTCAAATCCAAATCCAATCCACACGCCAAGAAACAGAAAAGAAAATCCTGACGTGAATAACACTAGTGCACTCTATTCACAGCAGGAGTTTCTCCTTTGTTTCTCACTGTGTGGATAAAATTTGGGTTTGAAATTTTGTGGCGAGGTAGATGCATCTTGTGTCAATACTGCCAAACTTTTCCCAGAAATTTCCATGGCCATCAGAGGTGCTAACTGCGCCGCAAGTACACCAGTACACCCTGAACCCCTTACTACACAAAATATTCCCTAATAGATTGCTTTTAGATTTAATCAAATAAATGGAACCATGTAAAGATGGCATGTACTCAAACTGATAGAGATTGATATTTAGCATAAGAATATTGGTGATGGACATTGGCATCCATGAAACAAATAAATCATCTTAGCTTAATGGAAATTTCACGTGCTTAGTTGGGAGCTTAATCTCCTTTGGGGTTTATTTCTTTGATAACTCATGGTTCCAACGTTGCCTCTGTTATAAAGAGGGTTTTGAGGAAAGGAAAGCTTGAACCGAATCTGAAGGATAACGTAAGCACTAACAAACTATAAGAAAACTAAAATCCTAATAGAGATCCTAACGTAAGGACCAAGCCTGACTCAGGGATCAAGCCACTTCTTCCTTCTTGTGGCGGCCATAAACCTTGGCCCCACATGACAGGAAATATGTGCAAACAAGTGAAAACAAAACACAATTATGTTGGCACATGAGATTGAGTCAAAGCATAACTTGAAACAAAAGGAGGTTAAACATAATTCCTCGCCCACTCTGCTACTTGCAATCCCACTAGAACATTATCTCCTTGCCGACATCTGACAAACCAAGCGTGTTGTGCATGCCTTCACGCATGTCATCACGCTGCGATGGACCTTGTCAACTTTTGCCAAAACTGCTTGGATACTTGATGAAGATCCTCTTCTGGGTCAGCTCTTGGCTAAAATTCTTGTATATTGATGATTCTTGGATATTCTTGTTTATTGATAGATTATTTGATTGTTTGATAAATTCTTCGTTAGTTGGTTTGGTTCCAAGAAATGTCTTTGTCGATTTCTTGGTTCTGGATAATGATTATTGCAGATTGTTGTTTTCTAATTCGTTTTTTTATGAAACATCATGTATATTTTTAAAATCCTTGACTCCACTCAAAAAATCTGTAAAACTGTTGCAGTCAGACCCAAAAAGAACAGTATAACAGGGGCTCAGGTTATTTATTTAAATACTAGGCAATGTTCTTGAACGGCAAAAGACTGGAAGGAAGTGAAAAGAAGTTAAGGGCTTGTTTGATTCATAGGATAGGAAAAATAAAGGAATAGGAAAACCATAGGATTGCAATGTCATGTCCACTTCAATCCTATAGGAACCCACATGCAACAAAGTTTGTTTGATCCATCAAAGGATTCTAAGAAAGAGCTTTGGGTGGATGTTAGATTTCCTATGCAATCTAGTGCAAAGGATTTCCTAGGAAAGTTTCCTATAGGAATCAATCCTACAAATCAAACAACCACCATAGGAAAATTTCCTATAGGATTTAATCCTACAAATTTCCTATACAAATCCTTTGAATCAAACATGCCCTAAAGCTGGGAAATATTGACAAACACACCTGAATAGCCGTTAAATAGTAACGAATTGCAAGATCTACGTCGCCCTTCTCCTGCATGATATAATGATAAAATGAAAGCACTATTCCACAAATACTGGGACCATCCAAAAACATATGTCTGTTCTCGAAAGATTGTTCTTACTGTTGAACTTACCTTCCAAGCATTTGCCATGTTGCCATAGCACTCCGCAAATTGTGGATCAATAGCCAGGGCCTCTTCATTCTTTGCAATACACAGATCAAAATTACGAAGCTACAGAGAAAACAAAACTTTGAGTGATGGACTTAGAGCAAGGAACATGCAAAAGCATCACAATAGTAATAACCTGGAAATAAATAGCCCCAAGAAGAAGTAGATTATCAGTGCGACGTGGATTCTTCTCGTAAACAGCATTTCCATGCTCCAAGGCCTGACTATATTTTCCTGCTCTGTAGCTCTGATGTGCAAGAGCCAAGTGCCCCTCTTCATCAGCTAAATCATTTGAAGAACCAAGAGAACGCAATTAGAATATGGGGGGGTAAAATTTAGGAGGTACAGACCACATGCTGGCCCTATCTATCACAGTTGGGAGGGTGTATAATTTATATCAAAAGGTCAATTTCAAAGTGCATATTCATTTAAATAGCAAACACAACAGCAACAAAATATTGTATCTACAATACAAACCTGGCAAGCATGTACATGCCAACAAATCCCTAACTTAAAGGATGAATTACACGGGAGTACTACAAAATGTGGAAATGGGACGGCTCATTACTTCTAAACCAACTCATATAATGTTCCTTAGTTTGCCAGTCCACTCGACGTGTTTGAAAAATGGGTCTCAACCACCACCAATCTAGCTATCGTCTCAACCCACATGCCTACAGTGAAGAGATCACAAAAAATATCCAATATGCTGGTCTTGCATCAACTATATAGACAATAAGCGTTTAATGAGTACTGGGGATCGGCTGAAAAAATAGATGTGTAGAATTTTCTCCCCAACGAGATGGTAGCTCGCCCTTTTGCAATGGATGTATAGACTTTTAGATACTTGGATTTTATTTAAAACAAGATTGAAATTCAATTAAAAATTATCAAAGTACGCTTGGTCCTACTACGAGTATTCAACTTGTATCTATTTTTAAAACTTGGTACGCCCAGAAATGATTATGTGGACCTAATTAGTTAACCAAAGCTGTAGTGTTAGGCTAGAATTCCCCACAAGGTTAATGACTCGATAGCTGACCGACTCCTAGAAATCCGAACACCAACACCAGCACCGCAGACAACGTAAACTACAAGCAAACTTAATACACTCGCCCCCACCCACCTACCACTCCATGAACAAAAAATGAGCTCAGATCTTCGCACAATAACAGAAGAAAGAAAAAAAAACTTTCTGGCAAACTGGCGATCAAAACCTCAAACAAACTTCCGTGAAAAATCTCCACTAACATAGCCGCGGTACCACACCACGCGCGCCAAAAAGTTGAACAGTGAGAGGGGTCAGCAGAGGTACTCACCCGCGACGAGTTGACTGGTCCTCGCGTCCAGGGACACCGGGGGCAGCAGGAACGCAGCCGCTGGCGCTGGCCCGTCGGGGGCCGCCCCCGGCCCGCCGCTGATCCCGAGCCAGGCGTCATCCCGGCCGCGAACCACCGGCGCCGCCAGGTGGCGCGCGTCGCCACGCAGCGAGAGCATGGTGAGGAAACCCTAGATCCGGCGGCCCAGACCACCGCGCGCCCGAATTCTCGCGCGGGCGCGAGAGGTTTTGGAGGGGGGGGAGAGAGAGCTGTGATGGACGGGGACGCCTCCGTTTGCGGCGAATGGGGAATTGGCGTTTCTGGGGGAGAGAGATTTCCCGGAAGATGCGGAGATTTTCTTTTCTACCTATCCTTCTGCTCCTAGCCAGGTGGAGGCACCAGGTGTCTCGCTGCAGATGGTTATGCTTTTGGCCCAGCTTCTAAAACATCTGGTCCCATTTATTTCGGCCTCGGCCTGCGTAACCGTTTTGGCTGACCATAGTAAGAGTATCGTATTACTACTATCTATATCTATACTAATAATAAAGGAAGAAGTGTTTTTTATAGTACCTATACTTTTTTAGACGGCTTTACCCTCCCACAAACCCACGTATTATCATCACACCACCGGTAAATAGAATATCCCTCCTCCCGAGCATAACGCTAGCTGTCCCGTCCTTTTCTGGATTTGTGTGTCCCTGCTCGCTGCCGGCCGAGCCTTGAACTGGCCCCGGCTACGGCACAACACGACATAGGGCGCCGGGCCGGAGGTACTTCCCGAATGATGCACTGAAGGTAGTCGCGCTGGTCGACGCCTTCGTGCCTGGAATAGCGGGCCGCTGGCGCCAATACAAGTATAGGTGAGATTGGCGTCCTCAAATCCTGCCATCGACTAGGTCCCCATGACCCCCTGCGAACCCTGGACGCCCCCGCGCGCGACCTGGTCAGCTGCGCCGCCGTGCGCTGCCAGGCTACAGCCTCCGCTAGCTACCTATTCCCACGTGGTAACAGGACGCCGCTTGCGCGTTGCCAGTCTGCTGCTACTTTGCCACGCGCATTCTGTTCAAGTGCTCTCGTTCTCTCTGTAACTCCATA
Organism: Avena sativa; assembly: GCA_916181665.1. Taxonomy (NCBI): domain Eukaryota; kingdom Viridiplantae; phylum Streptophyta; class Magnoliopsida; order Poales; family Poaceae; genus Avena; species Avena sativa. The sequence continues at coordinate 279,258,080 of OV702280.1, forward strand.
TCTGTAGTCTGTACTACATCTAATTTACTTGCAAGATCAAAGTTCAGATTGTAGGGAACATTTTTTGGCACTTTCTTTTCTAATACAGCTACTCCATTTATATAAATTAAAAATGCCTCTAATCTCTATCCTTTTCTTCTATGCGATTTAGTTTATACTCTCATGGATGTTATATCCAACTGAAAACGTGATACATATTTCGCTTTCTTTGATTGACTGATTGTACTGTGTGATCAATAGTTGCATGGCTCTCTGAGATTAAATATAGATATCAGCAAAAGAAAACTTCAATGAGGCGGTCATCTACTCTTGTAGGCCTCCTGCTCTTCCCATCGCCTTCATCCTCCTTACCTATGTCCTCCCCCTCTCTGGATTTTTTCCCATGCCTATGAACATTCGGAGGGAGCCGCATGACTATGCATGAGTTCGTCGGAGCTGCTGCTCGTTTGGACGACCACCGCTGCCGTCATGAGCCGTACTAGGAGTTGCTTGCTGCATCGAGACAGAGTTGTAGTCGTCATCCCCGGAGCTCGAACTCTCGGCCTCCTCTGTTTCTTTTTCCTATAATTTTCTGTCCCTTTTGACCTGCTTCCTAAACGCAGGAGAACACATGAGGAGTCTGTCACTATCTCGTCATTGTTACTTGGGTGTACCGAGAAGTCATATGAGGCTTCCACGAGCCCTGAAGATTGTCGGAGCATCCACGTACGACCTGCAACACACGTAGAGTGTTCGTACGTCGTCACCGGATTTTCGCCGGACTCCATAACCTCCAGCCAAGGACAACAGAAGTACGACCCTACACTGACTGCGCGGAGGGCACATTTGAGCCAGTGCCAAGATTCCGGCATGCATGAGTTCGATGGGTCCTATCGTTTCCTTTGATTTCTATCGCTTCCTTTGATTTTATCTGGAGCATGATTACAAGGCCCGGCCCAGCTTGCTTTGATCGTGTAATTAAACTTGGTATCCTCGTGTTTAGTCTCACATTGCTACATTACAAGAATCAAACACCAGTTTATACTACAATCGCTTCCGCCTGTTATCAGCAAGATTAAAAGAAAAAATTCAAAACAAGCAGCAACTAAGTGGAAGGATTGTGAGCTGATTTAAAGGAAGCTATGGGCTGCCTAATTGAATGGGACTGATTTTGTAGCGAACTGTGTGGCTGATAATAAACTAAATGCATGAGCTAATTAAAACAGGATGGTACCAGCCAGAGCGGACAATGGCCCACATTTCACGATGAGATGAAAGGAAAGCACGCCAAGGAAGAGAAAGAGGCGTTTGGAGAAAAGAAATACTCTATTTGCATAATGGAACAATCGATTGATCGAGGAGGGGATGTCACTGAGCAACTTAAAAAAACTGAATATGCTGCGACGTGCCATTGATTTTAAAAAACTCATCATCGGCATAATAAAGATTAATTTCTTCCGCAGCAACGCGCGGGTATTTTGCTATCTATATCTATACCTAATAATAAAGGAAGGAGTGTTTCTTGTAGTACCTACACTTTTTTAGACGGCTTTACCCTCCCACAAACCCACGTATTATCATCACACCACCGGTAAATAGAATATCCCTCCTCCCGAGCATAACGCTAGCTGTCCCGTCCTTTTCTGGATTTGTGTGTCCTTGCTCGCTGCCGGCCGAGCCTTGAACTGGCCCCGGCTACGGCACAACACGACATAGGGCGCCAGGCCGGAGGTACTTCCCGAATGATGCACTGAAGGTAGTCGCGCTGGTCGACGCCTTCGTGCCTGGAATAGCGGCCGCTGGCGCCAATACAAGTATAGGTGAGATTGGCGTCCTCAAATCCTGCCATCGACTAGGTCCCCATGACCCCCTGCGAACCCTGGACGCCCCCGCGCGCGACCTGGTCAGCTGCGCCGCCGTGCGCTGCCAGGCTACAGCCTCCGCTAGCTACCTATTCCCACGTGGTAACAGGACGCCGCTTGCGCGTTGCCAGTCTGCTGCTACTTTGCCACGCGCATTCTGTTCAAGTGCTCTCGTTCTCTCTGTAACTCCATATTTGTAGTCTGTACTACATCTAATTTACTTGCAAGATCAAAGTTCAGATTGTAGGGAACATTTTTTGGCACTTTCTTTTCTGATACAGCTACTCCATTTATATAAATTAAAAATGCCTCTAATCTCTATCCTTTTCTTCTATGCGATTTAGTTTATACTCTCATGGATGTTATATCCAACTGAAAACGTGATACATATTTCGCTTTCTTTGATTGACTGATTGTACTATGTGATCAATAGTTGCATGGCTCTCTGAGATTAAATATAGATATCAGTAAAAGAAAACTTCAATGAGGCGGTCATCTACTCTTGTAGGCCTCCTGCTCTTCCCATCGCCTTCATCCTCCTTACCTATGTCCTCCCCCTCTCTGGATTTTTTCCCATGCCTATGAACATTCGGAGGGAGCCGCATGACTATGCATGAGTTCGTCGGAGCTGCTGCTCGTTTGGACGACCACCGCTGCCGTCATGAGCCGTACTAGGAGTTGCTTGCTGCATCGAGACAGAGTTGTAGTCGTCATCCCCGGAGCTCGAACTCTCGGCCTCCTCTGTTTCTTTTTCCTATAATTTTCTGTCCCTTTTGACCTGCTTCCTAAACGCAGGAGAACACATGAGGAGTCTGTCACTATCTCGTCATTGTTACTTGGGTGTACCGAGGAGTCATATGTGTTGGAGATATGCCCAAGAGGCAATAATAAAGTGGTTATTATCATATCTTCACACTTATGATAAATGTTTACATACCATGCTATAATTGTATTAACCGGAAACATTAATACTTGTGTGATTTGTAAACTAAAATAAGAGTCCCTAGTAAAGCCTCTTGTTAAACTAGCTTGTTGGTTAATATATATGATCATGGTTTCCTGATCATGAACATAGAGATGTTATTAACAACAGGATCATATCATTAGGAGAATGATGTGATGGACATACTCCTATAGATAAGCGTAGCATAAAGATCAAGTCATTTAAATAGTTCAATTGCTATATGCTTTCTGATACATAGTAACCTAATTCCTTCGACCATGAGATCATGCATATCACCTTTACCGGATGGATGCTTTGATGACATCAAACACCACACCGTAACTGGGTGGCTATAAAGGTAGCATTGAGTGTTCGGAAAGTATTGGTTGAAACACATGGATCAAGAGTGGGATTTGTCCATCCATATGACGGATAGATATACTCTGGGCCCTCTCGGTGGAATGTCATCCAATTGGCTTGCAAGCATGTGACTGGCTCACAAGGGATCACATATCACGGGAACGAGAAAAGAGTACTTATCGGTAACGAGGTTGAACTAGGTATGCAGAGATACCGACGATCATAACCTCGGATAAGTAAACTATCGTGAGACAAAGGGAAATTGGTATCGTATGTAAGTGGTTCATTCGATCGCAAAGTAATCGTAGAAATATGTGGGAGCCATATGAATTTCCAGATTCCTCTATTGGTTATTGTTCGGAGAAGTGTCTCGATCATGTCCGCATAATTCACGAACCGTAGGGAGACACACTTAAGGATTCGACGTTGTTTGAGTAGTTATGGTATTATGAGAAAGAGACCGAATGTTGTTCGGAGTCTCGGATGGGATCCGGGATATCACGAGGTGATCCGGAATGGTCCGGAGAATAAGATTCATATAAGGAAAGTCCCGTTTCGGAGTTCGGGAATGATTCCGGTGTTTTCATCGGGAATGTTCTAGAAGGTTCCGGAATGTCCGGCACTCCGGGGGGGAGGGTACATGAATGTGTCATTGAATGATTGCATCATGTACTAAGTGTTCTTGCTGTTCCAAAACTGAAAAGTCAAATTGCCAGTTTGAAAGTCAAACGGCTAAAACAGGAAACTGTGGAAAACAGGAAACTGTGGGAAACAGGAAACTGTGGGAAACAAGCAAGAGGAGGTTGAAACCAACTTGGAGGAGGAGTTCCTCTCCTCCAAGCCGGCGGCCAGCCCTAGGCCGAGTTGGGAAGGGACTCCCCTCCCTCCCTGGCGCGCCAATCCCCTCCACCTATAAAAGGAGGGGCAGGGCCTCCTCCTTGAGAGACATAAGTTTCTACCTCTAATCTCCGGTTTAGAGCCGTTTTGGTTTAGAGCTTCTAATTGCCCTAGCCTGCGGTTTAGAGCCTTCTAATTGGTGTGTCTAATCTCTAGACCACTAATAGCTCTCTCTCATACTCCACCATACTCGCTCCGGCTTAAGGCGAAGCCCTGCGAGATCTTCCCTCTACTTCCGGTACCACGCCGTTGTGCTGCCGGAATCGCGAGGAGAGTGCTACAACCTCCGCTGCCTGCTGGAACAAGGGAGAGGAAGGTCTTCGTCGAGTACCGAACGTGTGACCGACTGCGGAAGCGCTGCCGGAACGCAGCGCCGGAAGGATCGTCTACGCGATCTTGAGATCGGAAAGAGTACGACTACATCACCCACGAGAATCTGCTCTCGTTAAACACTTTGGAATCTTCGAGGGTAAGTTATACCATCGACTCATTGCTACAATCTAGTAGATAGATCTTGGCTTGTTTGTTTGTATGCGATAGAAAAATTTTGTTTTCCATGCTACGAACCCCTACAGTGGTATCAGAGCCGTGTCTATATGTAGATCTGTTGCACGAGTAGAACACAATGGTCATTGTGGGCGTTGATGCTTTTTATTGTCGATTGCTTCTTGTGTACTTTGCATCTTGCGGTATGTTGGGATGAAGCGGCCCGGTCTAACCTTACATGACATCGTTCATGAGACCTGCTCCACGCTTGACATGCAACTTGTATTGCATAAGTGGCTTTGCGGGTGCCTGTTTCTCCTAGCATAGTTAAGATCCAATTTACAACGGGTGATTAACAATACTAGTATCAATGTTGTGGTTCTTGTTCGTAAGTTAGAACGACACTTATTGAAAGCCCCAAACCACGTAAAATATGCAAAGAAAGTAGAGGCGTCTAACTTTGTTTTGCAGGGGTGTGCTGTGATGTGATATGGCCATGATTGTGATTATATATGATGTATGCAATGTTCCTTATTGTAAGTTGGCAACCGGCAGGAGCCATATGGTTGTCTTTAATTTATGTTAAGACCCGCGTGTCTATTCAAAGTAGTTGTAATAGTTGAAGCCGGTGGACGACAACCATGGAGAAGCGTCATTGACCTTGATGCAATGCCGGTGATGATGGAGATCATGTTCGTGCTAGAAGATGGAGATCGGAAGCACAAAGAAGAAAGGACATATCATATCACATATTATTGAATTGCATGTGATGTTAATCCTTTATGCATCTTGTATTGCTTAGTAGACGACGGTAGAATTATAAGATGATCCCTCATGCACATGAATTTCAAGTCATAAAGTGTTCACCCTTAGTTAGCACCGTTGCTAAAGCTTGTTGTTTCGAAGCACCACGTGATGATCGGGTGTGTTAGATTCTGCAAGTGTATACAACGTGAGCAAGCCAGATTTGCTCATGCAGAAACTAAGGTTTGATCTTGACGAGCCTAGCATGTACAGACATGGCCTCAGGAACACGGATTACCGAAAGGTAGAGCATGAGTCATATAGTAGATATGATGAACATGTTGATTGTTCGCCATTGAAGCTATATCAACTCTCGTGATGATCGGTTTTGATGTGGTGGATTTGGTTTGTGTGATCACTAAAACAATGTGAGGGATATTGTTTTGAGTGGGAGTTCACCAAGATTAATTTAATTATTAATTAGAACTCAATTTATCATAAACTAAATCAAAGTGAAATTGCATAGTTGTTGTAGTCATTGGCATCCGTTTATCACCTTGCGCTTAGTTATAATTGAGATGATAGAACTATAGAATTCTGGTTAGATACTTTACGAACTGGTATCGTATTGTTTTGAAGTGTTAATCTAAAGTTTAAAAGTCCTATTGCAAACTTTCAGTAAGTCCCGGTTACTCCATGAAGTTTAATAATTAGTATTAAATCAAGAGTAACAATTCCAAGTGTTAGTATCATGTTTGTTTCCATGATTCTTGATATTCAAAGGATTGTCTTAATATCAAGGTTATCTAGGATCTGAAAGAGTTGTTTCAGAAACCATGATGTGTGGAAGATATTGTGATATCTAAAACAAAGTTTTGGTTGCAACATGATAGAGTATAATATGGCAAAAGTCATGTTCTCGTATTTGATGAGAATTTGCAAAAAGGTTGGAGACACTTGTTGTCCTAATCCTCCAAAAGGTTTTGGATAGCAACATTGTACTCATAATTCATCGTTATAAGCTAAAAGTAGCTTGATCATGGACGATTCCATGATAAGGGTGAATATTTGATGTAGGTAAAATGTTTACTACACCAAGAGATTACTAAAGAAAGGAATTTGAAAGAACACCAAACATTTGATGATGGTGATCTACTTCAAAGTGCAAGACCAAAGACATTGGTATTTAATTATACACTCTTTGGACTATGTGTCATATGTATGACTCCACTGTTGATGTTGATAGATTCTTTTAAACAGAAAAGGAAATACTGAAAGAGAATCTCATAAATATATGGCAGAAAAGAAAAGACTAGAATTGTTCAGTTTAAGTATATAGATGATATACATGTTATGGCTATATTCTTTTCTTATTAAACAATGTGGTTCTTAAGTATTTGATACTGAATTTGTTGGTGTGAATCGTCATACAAAACAACACAATTCATGAACTACAATGGCCTAAGTAACTAGCAAAAGAATATGTGATGATGTTCATCGAGAACAAATAAAGGGTTATTGTGTTGCTCGTTAAACATCAAAGCTTGCCTTCAAGATTTGTTTTATCAGGTATTATGAGAACAAAAGGGTTGTTCAAATAATTGCTGTAATCCATAAAAGATGGATGATTCACAAATCTCGTTGGAGAAATCACATCCATAAAACTAGTGCTAAAAATGTCGAAAGACAAATTGATTGAAAGATCACTTAGGAAGTGACATCGCCGTTTAAATTATAATGGAAAGAAAACATGAAGAAACTCCATGTGGATGGAATTTTGGAGTCTTCTGATTTTTGATCAAATAACGCTTGTGAAACTTTCCTAGAGATAATTGAAACTTCGTTCATAGGCCAAAAGGGAACGAAAGACTAGCTTATTGGAATTTGTACATATTGTTGTACGAAGTCCATTATGTGTAGTCAAGAGTGGTGGATTTCAACTTCATATGCCTTCTCCGAAAATTTGAGTGAATATATGAATATTTACTTAATAAGGATGAAGTGTGAAATATTTGGAAAAGTTCAAAGACTTTCGAGATGAAGTGCAAAATCATTGTAACAAGAATATAAATAGTTTATGATAAGATCATAAAGGAAGATATTTGAGTTACAGAGTTTAGCATAATACCTAAGATTTAAGGAATCGTTCCGTGGATTTGCATTTCCCGAAACACCATAAGAGTATGGAGGATTCGAGATATGTAATTAAACCTTGTTTGACATGGTAAGATCTAAGGTATAATTCATAAAACTGCCAATATATTTTAAAGATTAAAAGCTTTAGAGATTACCGTTTTTCCACTGAAAAGAGCTCCATCATAATCCGTTGAAATGACACCATATGTTATGGTTTGGGATAAAATCCAAGTTGTCCTTTCTTAAACATTGGTATGCTATGCATAAGAAAGATGTTTGCAACCAAAGTCGGATGAACCTGTCTTTGTTAAGTATTCCTCCATAACACCGGAGACAAAAGTGTTTGTCACTTAGAACGTCAAGTTTCTTTTAGAAGGAATTTTTCGTGAAAAGTAAAGTGGGAGGACAATAGAACTTTGATAAGGTTAAAAGAACCTTAGCTATATGTGCAAAGTTGCGCAGCACCGAAATGTGTTCCGGAGGCAGCAATAATGCTCATGGCTCACGTGCCTCAAAGGTTGTGGTCACGGAGATCTAAGTTCCTATTGAACCAAGTAGGTCTAGTAAACAATCAAATACCAAGATTTGAGGGTTGAATCATTATTTGAATAATGAACGGACTACATGCAAAGAAGCGATGATGGGCCCTGACTCCGTCAAATGGCTTGAAGCCATAAAATCCGTGATAGTTCCATACACGAGAAATCAAGTTTTGAACTTGAAGGACCCTCGAGAAAGGTGTAAGACCTTACAGTTGTGTTTGGATCTATAAAGAAATAGACATGGATGTTTCACATCTATGAAGTTATCGACATGTCGGGAAAGAGTTCACGACAATAATCAAAAGAGTTGACTATGACAAGATTTGATCTTTCATAAGCGATATTTAGTCTAGACGGATTTATGTAGCAACCACTACATATAATTTTGTTATATGGTAGTTGAATAAACAAAACAAGTTCTTCTAATAGAATTGTTACCTAGGACAAGTGCATAACACGGTCCATAGGGTTTTGTTAATTCAAAGGATGCTAAAAGCATATGAAAACTTCAATGGTTGAAGTAAGCATAGCGGAGTTGGAATCTTCACTATGATGAAACTGTTAAAAGGGTTTAATTTCATCAGAGACAATGAAGATGCTTGCATTTGCAAGAAATTAAGTGGGAGCGCTAAGACATATTTCTAATACATTATGTGGAAGACATATTGTTGATTGGAAATGATGTATCTTTTATTAACACATATTAAGAATTTCATCCCGATGAAAGACTTAGGCAAAACCCAAATATTTGGCATCAATAGACGCTAATATGGTTGTGCCAGAAGTACATAGATGAGACATTGAATGAGTTCAATATAGAAACTACAAGAAAAGGTTCTTGTCGCACAGAAAGGATTGAAAGAGTTCAATGTTGATGATATATTCAAGTGTATTGACACTTGGTAAGTGAAACAAGGATTCAAGTATAGATTGATACTTGATGTATGAAATCACAAAGAGTATTTATATCAATCATGCTGTGATATGTACAAATCCAGATATGTCCTATACTCTAAATGTTATGAGCATATACCAGAATGATTCATAAGTTGATCATTGGACAATAGTAAGGATATTCTTATGATCTTTTGGAAGAACTAAGAGTATAATATTTGTAGAAGTGACAAATAGATGGTTAGTTCATTGTAAAAGTACTACATTGATACTAGCTTTGTCACAAAATACAAATTAAGTTTATCTCAATCTAAACTAAGGGTGGCACAATATAATGGAAAGTGAGTTCCATAATGAATTTGGATGAGTTCCAAAGTTAAGACATTGTGACAGATACTACAACAAAAGGCTAAGTATATGACTGCTATTTTAGCAGCAAAAGAGGGCATTTGTGTCAAGTAGTTTGTTATCAAACTAGGTGTAGTTCACAGTGGGATAATACTATGAAGATATATTGTGCGACAATATTATCAACATGTTTTAACCCCAAAGAACTAAAGGTCACACCAAAGGACCAAATTTGTACGAAGCCATCTCATTAGAGAATGAGTGATGCGTAGAGACGCAAAGACATGCAATTACACACGGACCTGGAAGTGTCAGATCCGGAGATCAGTTGACCACTAGCAATCGTGTACATACAACACCAGAAAGCCATAGGTGTTGAATACACAAAAGTCTGAAACTAGATTATTGACTCTAGTGCAAGTGGGAGACTGTTGGAGATATGCCCAAGAGGCAATAATAAAGTGGTTATTATCATATCTTCACACTTATGATAAATGTTTACATACCATGCTATAATTGTATTAACCGGAAACATTAATACTTGTGTGATTTGTAAACTAAAATAAGAGTTCCTAGTAAAGCCTCTTGTTAAACTAGCTTGTTGGTTAATATATATGATCATGGTTTCCTGATCATGAACATAGAGATGTTATTAACAACAGGATCATATCATTAGGAGAATGATGTGATGGACATACTCCTATAGATAAGCGTAGCATAAAGATCAAGTCATTTAAATAGTTCAATTGCTATATGCTTTCTGATACATAGTAACCTAATTCCTTCGACCATGAGATCATGCATATCACCTTTACCGGATGGATGCTTTGATGACATCAAACACCACACCGTAACTGGGTGGCTATAAAGGTAGCATTGAGTGTTCGGAAAGTATTGGTTGAAACACATGGATCAAGAGTGGGATTTGTCCATCCATATGACGGATAGATATACTCTGGGCCCTCTCGGTGGAATGTCATCCAATTGGCTTGCAAGCATGTGACTGGCTCACAAGGGATCACATATCACGGGAACGAGAAAAGAGTACTTATCGGTAACGAGGTTGAACTAGGTATGCAGAGATACCGACGATCATAACCTCGGATAAGTAAACTATCGTGAGACAAAGGGAAATTGGTATCGTATGTAAGTGGTTCATTCGATCGCAAAGTAATCGTAGAAATATGTGGGAGCCATATGAATTTCCAGATTCCTCTATTGGTTATTGTTCGGAGAAGTGTCTCGATCATGTCCGCATAATTCACGAACCGTAGGGAGACACACTTAAGGATTCGACGTTGTTTGAGTAGTTATGGTATTATGAGAAAGAGACCGAATGTTGTTCGGAGTCTCGGATGGGATCCGGGATATCACGAGGTGATCCGGAATGGTCCGGAGAATAAGATTCATATAAGGAAAGTCCCGTTTCGGAGTTCGGGAATGATTCCGGTGTTTTCATCGGGAATGTTCTAGAAGGTTCCGGAATGTCCGGCACTCCGGGGGGGAGGGTACATGAATGTGTCATTGAATGATTGCATCATGTACTAAGTGTTCTTGCTGTTCCAAAACTGAAAACTCAAATTGCCAGTTTGAAAGTCAAACGGCTAAAACAGGAAACTGTGGAAAACAGGAAACTGTGGGAAACAGGAAACTGTGGGAAACAAGCAAGAGGAGGTTGAAACCAACTTGGAGGAGGAGTTCCTCTCCTCCAAGCCGGCGGCCAGCCCTAGGCCGAGTTGGGGAGGGACTCCCCTCCCTCCCTGGCGCGCCAAGCCCCTCCACCTATAAAAGGAGGGGCAGGGCCTCCTCCTTGAGAGACATAAGTTTCTACCTCTAATCTCCGGTTTAGAGCCGTTTTGGTTTAGAGCTTCTAATTGCCCTAGCCTGCGGTTTAGAGCCTTCTAATTGGTGTGTCTAATCTCTAGACCACTAATAGCTCTCTCTCATACTCCACCATACTCGCTCCGGCTTAAGGCGAAGCCCTGCGAGATCTTCCCTCTACTTCCGGTACCACGCCGTTGTGCTGCCGGAATCGCGAGGAGAGTGCTACAACCTCTGCTGCCTGCTGAAACAAGGGAGAGGAAGGTCTTCGTCGAGTACCGAACGTGTGACCGACTGCGGAAGCGCTGCCGGAACGCAGCGCCGGAAGGATCGTCTACGCGATCTTGAGATCGGAAAGAGTACGACTACATCACCCACGAGAATCTGCTCTCGTTAAACACTTTGGAATCTTCGAGGGTAAGTTATACCATCGACTCGTTGCTACAATCTAGTAGATAGATCTTGGCTTGTTTGTTTGTATGCGATAGAAATTTTTTGTTTTCCATGCTACGAACCCCTACAATATGAGGCTTCCACGAGCCCTGAAGATTGCCGGAGCATCCACGTACGACCTGCAACACACGTAGAGTGTTCGTACGTCGTCACCGGATTTTCGCCGGACTCCATAACCTCCAGCCAAGGACAACAGAAGTACGGCCCTACACTGACTGCGCGGAGGGCACATTTGAGCCAGTGCCAAGATTCCGGCATGCATGAGTTCGATGGGTCCTATCGCTTCCTTTGATTTCTATCGCTTCCTTTGATTTTATCTGGAGCATGATTACAAGGCCCGGCCCAGCTTGCTTTGATCGTGTAATTAAACTTGGTATCCTCGTGTTTAGTCTCACATTGCTGCATTACAAGAATCAAACACCAGTTTATACTACAATCGCTTCCGCCTGTTATCAGCAAGATTAAAAGAAAAAATTCAAAACAAGCAGCAACTAAGTGGAAGGATTGTGAGCTGATTTAAAGGAAGCTATGGGCTGTCTAATTGAATGGGACTGATTTTGTAGCGAACTGTGTGGTTGATAATAAACTAAATGCATGAGCTAATTAAAACAGGATGGTACCAGCCAGAGCGGATAACGGCCCACATTTCACGATGAGATGAAAGGAAAGCACGCCAAGGAAGAGAAAGAGGCGTTTGGAGAAAAGAAATACTCTATTTGCATAATGGAACAATCGATTGATCGAGGAGGGGATGCCACTGAGCAACTTTAAAAAACTGAATATGCTGCGACGTGCCATTGATTTTAAAAAACTCATCATCGGCATAATAAAGATTAATTTCTTCCGCAGCAACGTGCGGGCATTTTGCTATTGCTATTTTGCTATTTTAATAATAAAGCACGAAGTGTTTCTTCCGGTCCAACACTTTTTTAGACAGATTTGTCCTTCCACAAAACCACGTATTACCCCGCGCCACCCCTAAGTCGAAAAAAAACCAGAAATCCTAATCAACCCACCAAATTCCATACACCTACGTTGCCATTATATCGGTTCGTTCCATTTATAAAAAAACGTTCGTCGCCACCATGCAGTCGTATTAAATTTGGAATCTCATATCTGATAAGCTGGCCTATTTAAAGTACGACTAGGTTTGGAACCCACTAAAAACTGGCCCGCAACAGCAACCCAATCAACACGACCGCCGCCGATTAGTCTACGAAAACTAGCAAGGTATAGTCTTGCCCTGCAGATGCAGATGGTCGTGCTACCTCCATTGATGTAGGCAAACTCTACAACAGCTAGCAGAGGCTCTTCTCTCCAAGCTTTAAAAAACTAGGAACACCCTATCTTAAAAGCCTCCAGCACTAGGAACACCGGAAGCATTGCTCTGCTGGTGTTTTAGGTTTCGATTCTAGGTATATAAAGGTGTATTTATCGACGGCCGATGTAAATTTATTGTACTGGCACAAGTACTTTTAGATGAGATTTACAAATTGTGTCCTTATTCATGTTGACTAGGATATGTTTGGGCTAGAGGAGCATACTTTTTCTCTGATTAAATTACTTCCTCCTGCCCGAAATAACTTACTTGAGTTTGTAGATTTAAATGTATCTATACACTAAAATGTGCTAAATACATTTGAATTTAGATAAATTTAAATCAATTATTTCTAGAAAAATGGAGTACTTCGTGCTTGGGTACTCACATTAGCTGCTTAAAGGTTACTTACCTTTTTTCAACATTGATTCGATAGCATCGCAGCAACGCGCGGGCACTTTGTTAGTTCCTTATAATGTTTAGAGTATCTTATTTGTTGGACGAACTTAGGTCGAAATTTAAACTTTTTTGGTCGGATGAAACGCGTTTTCGGTCTGGGAACGCCGAGCTTCTCACTCGCGTTCTTATGCCGAGTTCCCAGGTTTGACGAAATTCAGTTAAACTCGGCGAAATTTGGTCGAATATAGGCGGATTTCATTAACTAGGCAAGGATGCATATATTACATCGGATTTAATAACTAGGAAAAGGCTGCCGCCGCTATGGTCGACGCCGAACGCCGCATCTACAGGCTGAGGCGGGGGTGGTTGCCGGCCTGGATGTGCTCCATGACGGCGGCGAGAGTTGAAACGCTCCACCGGCGGTGGCGAAAAGCCACATTGTGATGCGGCAGCGGCGAGCCCGGCGGTCCGTTGTGTCGGCCGAGTTCCTCGAGGCGCCTGTCGGCGAAGAACTGCCTCCAGAAGACTAGGTTGCCAGGATCCTCGGCGAGATCCGGGTCTTGCATGGCGGTAATAGCCCCCTGGATCTCTCCGGCGAGGTCCTCGTCGGCCGGCACCGGCGGAATAGGGATCCCGCCGGCGCTGAGTTGCCAGGCGAAGGGGAGACGAGTGTCCAGCGGCGCCGTATAGCCTGTCTTGTGGAGCAACCAGGCTTCTCACGGCTGCATCGTGCGTCGGCCGGGAAATCTCTCGGCCATGGCTTTTTGGTGGAGTTGAGGAGGAAGAAAGGTGTAAGCGTCCGGAGTTCGCCGGAGTTGGGAGTGGTGTGAGAGACTGTGAAGGGAGACGACGAGATATATGCCTTTTATAGGCCGAGTTCGGCGGCGAGGACGGGAGGGGTGTAGCGGCGAGGGCGGGAAAAGGAAAACGGCGGGAAGGATGACGACGACTCGGCTTCTGTCGCTGACAGGCTGGTCCACTCGGTCAATTCGTTGCGTCCGGCGTCCCTAGGGCGTACCCGGGATCCTGGGTATGGCCTGGGTAGTCCGGACCAAAGTTCGCCCAAATCCGGACGAAAAGAGGTTCCTGGGTACGTGACTGGGCCGATTTTCAGCGTCCGTACCTAAATTCGGCGTCCGGATTGGCGTCCTGGGTAGCTGAGTGGAGATGCCCTTATAGCGCGCTTGGTTTGGGAGAATTGGTGGCAGGGAATGGGAATTACCGGTATGGAGACTTAGAGCATCCCCACTCGTTGGGCGAACCCAGGCTGAAATCCGGACCTTTTTTGGCCGGACGAAACGCGTTTTCGGCTTGGGAAAGCCGAGCTTCCCACTCGCGTTCCCAGGCCGAGTTCCCAGGTTCGGCGAAATTCAGATAAACTCGGCGAAATTCAGGCGAATATAGGCAGATTTCATTAACTAGGGCAAGGACGCACATATTACATCGAATTTAACTAGAAAAATGCCGCCACCGCTGCCGTGGTCGACGCTAGACGCCGCATCTACAGGCCGAGGCAGGGGTGGTTGCCGGCCTGGATGTGCTCCATGATGGCGGCGAGATTTCGCCCTGGAACGCTCCACCAGCGGCGGCGAAAGGCCATACTGTGACGCGGAGGCGGCGAGCCCGACGGTCCGTCGTGTCGAGCGAGATCCTAGAGGCGCCTGTCGGCGAAGAACTGCCTACAGAAGACCAGGTTGCCAGGATCCTCGGCGAGATCCGGGTCTTGCATGGCGGCGATAGCCGCCTAGATCTCTCCGGCGAGGTCCTCGTCGGCCGGCACCGGCGGAATAGGTATCCCGCCGGCGCTGAGTTGCCAGCGAAGGGGAGACGACAGTCCGGCGGCGCCGTATAGCCTGCCTCGTGGAGCAGCCGGGCTTCCCACGGCTGCAGCGTGCGTCGGCCGGGAAATCTCTCGGCCATGACTTTTTGGCGTAGTTGAGGAGGTAGAAATGTGCGAGCGTCCGGAGTTCGCCGGAGTTGGGAGTGGTGTGAGAGACTGTGAAGGTAGACGACGAGATGTACGAGCATAGGACGAGTTCGGAAGCGAGGGCGGGAGGGGTGTAGCGGCAAGGGCGGGAAAAGGGAAACGGCGGGAAGGATGACGATGACTCGGCTTCTATCGCTGACAGGCTGGTCCACTCGGACAAATTCGCCGCGTCTGGCGTTCTCAGGGCGTACCCGGGATCCTGTGTATGGCCTGGGGAGTCTGGACCAAAGTTGGCCCAAATCCGGACGAAAAGAGGTTCCTGGATACGCGAGTGAGCCGTTTTTCGACGTTCGGGCCTAAATTTGGCGTCCGAGTCGGCGTCCTGGGTAGCCGAATGGAGATGCCCTTATACTCCGGTGTTTGTATTGGTGAAATGGGAGTTCAAGAGGGAAGGGAATGGGAATTCACGTTACTAAACTTTCGTCGATCTCTTACTTGGGTGAGACTTGGTAATTAAGAGGGGGAAGGGAATTAGATATAAAGTTCCATTCCCTTTCCCTCTAATTGCCAAACAAGCTGTTAGTATTATCTACTTGTATCATAGTGTTATAGTTTAATTATTTATAAAATCTCAATACAATTTGATGTATAAGATGTACTCCCTTCGAGTCGATTTACAAGGCGTCCTTTAGTTTTCATGCAGTTTTACTCGCAGTGGTAGTTTAGACATATGTATATTTATTAGCGCTTTAATCGTTGTAATACGCATGCAAGTGGGAACACAAAGATTCTTTTCTCCACCTGTGCATGGGAAATGTGAAGAGTACCAAAACAATACTCCCTTCATCCGCAAAATATTGGACGTTTGGCCTCTTCAAGACAAATTAATGATTTTGCATAAAGCTCTCTCCCTCCTCATTTAACCAACCGGCCAGCCAGCACCACTAGTGATGCATGGCGCTATGGTCAATTCCTATGACTAAGCTGTCCTAGAAAACGTGCTGGACTAGAATCGAGACGTCAACCAGGGGGTTAAACATAAAACTACAGCGACCATCTAGCAGACATACTCTTTTACGGACAAACAGTGGAGCCTAAACGTACGTTCTTTTATGGACGGAGGATTAATTACATACAATTAGTCATTGATGGTTTAATGGGCATAAAGTCCAATGCTAATTATGTGTCCTGCACAAATGTAATTTTAGCCAATCATGCTATACCTTGGTCTCCGATAATCCTTATGCGTGTCGTGTAAACCGACCTAGAGGGAGTATTTGAGATTAAATTTTGTTGTTACATGTGCTATGATATTATATCATATTATGATACTACTAGCACATCTCTCTCTTCATTAATTATTGTGTCACATCATCATTTTGCCAAGGTGACATGTATGATACACCTTATGATACTACCACTAGGGCTAGTCTTAAGCTTAGCTGCTCGGATAAGAGCGTTTCCACTCGTTCACCTAAAAGTTTCCTTCAAGGGGTTATGGAGATACCGACATAAAAAATCATGTTTAGACACTTTCTCCAATTTGGTTTTGCCTCCGGTGCGGGATAAGTCCATAAACTTAACCTAACCCGCAGGTGTCTAGCAGGGGCGTCGGATGGACGAGAAGGCGATGCGGCCAGCCTTGGCAGTGAGATAGTCGGCTCGTCTCCTGAGCATCGTCCCGTCTACGGCCACGCGGCGGTGAAATTAATTGCCACCGAGTTCGACATGCCATTTTCGTCTTTTTCGTCGCTTCCCTACTGGTCTGCCTGCCCTTTTCTCGCTATATGTAGACGCGATGGCCATCGCCATTGCAGATTTACACTCGCTTTCTCGTCATGGAATATTTATCTGAATAATGTGTTCTATGCTCATGCGTGACAGAGTAACGGTTTATTCTTATTGAATCTTAATTGTGATGACACTCTGATACATCCAAACACTTTTGCTATTGTTTCTCCTCTAACTTGTGTGATTTGGATACAACTAACACGGACTGACGCTATTTTCAGCAGAATTGTTTTGGTGTCTAGTTTTTGTGTAGAAAATCAACTTTCAGGAAAAATCCCGAAAAATATGGCAAAACACCTATTTTACCAGAAGACTCACGGAGCCAGGAGATGAGAAGGAGGAAGGCTACGAGGGGCCCACACACCCTGGTCGCGCGGGCCAGCCCAGTCCGCGCCTGGGAGGGGTGTGGCCACCTCGGGCACCCCCTCGGCCTCCCTCTTCGCCTACGTAAAGCCTTCTGACCTAAAAACAGAGGGGAGTTCGACATTTTTTCAGATAAAGTTCCGATGCACCGCCACCACCAGAAACCGCGATTCGGAACCAGAAACTCCGTTCTGGCACCCTGTTGGGATGGGGAATTGGAGGAGATCATCGCCATCATCATCACCGACGCATCTCCATCAACCATCCATGTTTCCCCCATCCATGAGTTAGTAATCCCCCAATGTAGGCTATGGGGATGGTAGGGATTGGATGAGATCTATCATGTAATCGAATAAGATTGTTAGGGCATGGTGCCTAGTATCTTTATTAGTGTTTTTTGACTTTGTTGCAACTTGTTATGCTTGATGCTTTTCACTAGGGACCGAGTGCCATGATTTCAGATCTGAACATGTTATTGATTCATGATGATAGTATTGTTTGTGATCCTATCTGCAAGTTGTGTACACTTATCATTGTCTGGACCAAAGGCCCCAAAGTGACAAAATTAGGACAACTAGAGGGAATGGTTGTGATATGAGGATCACATGTGTTCACGGAGTGTTAATTCTTTGCTCCGGTACTCTATTAAAAGGAGTACCTTAATTGCCGGCAGATTCCCTTGAGGCCCGGCTACAACGGGCTAGCAGGACAAAAGATGTTATGCAAGTTCTCATTGCGAGAACGTATGACTATATATGGAACACATGTCTATGATTGTTTAGTACTTGGATGTTTTATCTTATTTATCTGTAAATGCCCTAGATCTTGAAGTTACATGAATAGTCTTGTCCATGCAACGTCCGTCCATCCATCCATATGCCTACCGCACTCAAATCCTGTTGTTTGCTACTATTATTATTACTGCCTTTATTTTACTGCTGCTGTTACTTTGCTATTGCTACTACAAAACTGTTGCTACTGATAAACTACTATGAGCAAGACTATTTCCAGGTGTAGCTGAATTGACAACTCAGTTGTTAATACTTATAAGTATTCTTTGGCTCCCGTTGTGTCGAATCGATAAATTGGGTTATACTACTCTCGAAGACTGTTGCGATCCCCTATACTTGTGGGTCATCAAGACTGTTTTCTAACGTCGTTGCCGGAGAGCATAGCTTTATTTGTAAGTTCACTTGGATCTATTATTGTTCGCTGCTATCCTTTTCATCATGGGGAAATCTCGTGATGGAAAGTTTCCTATTTTACCATCCACTACAAGAAGAGGTACAGTCCTAAACACCTATGTTGCTCTTGATTCACTGTCTGTTATAAGTAAGCTTGTTACACCACCAGTACATACACATGCTACACACACTGCTACTACTTCTGAATCTTAAATTGCTTCTGATACTCATGGTGTTACTTCTACTATGCTTGATGAGAGTGGTTCATTAGGTCATTTCCTAGATTCTACAATTGCTAGAACTATATTGGAAAACACTGGAACTCCTAGTGAAGACACTATTACTCCTGTTAGCTCACCTGAGTCTAGAGAAAGTTATGATATTAATGATGGTTATGTTGAAATGACTGATAAATTTATTGAAGAATATAGAAGCACACATGGTGCTAGTGCTATTAGGAGTCTCCTTGAGAAACGTACTATTATACCTAAACTATCTCCTGATGTTAAGTTTGCTACTTCTCCCATAGACATTAAAGATAAAGATTATGATTTCTCTTTAGATTTATCCTATATGAACATTTTTGAGAAAGAACATTTTTGTGGGACAAAGAATGAAAGTGTTGTGGCTCATATGACTGAGCTTTGCACTATGAGTGCCTTATTTTCTGATGATTTTAAGATGCGCAGGTACTTTGTTGCTAAAATTTTCCCCTTTTCACTAAAAGGAGAAGTTAAAGCTTAGTTTACTAGTTTACCTCATGGATCCATTGATAGCCCTAATTGTTTGTTTGCTACTTTCTTTGAGAAATATTTCCCTCCTAGTGCTAGACATGCTATTTTTCAGAAACTTTTTGATTTTAAACAGGGAGAAGAGGAGAAATTGCCTGAGTCATGGACGAGGTTTTGTGCCTTGATCCATGCACATCCTAGATGTCCATTACCTAAAAATGATCTTCTTGATGTAGGGGTTCGTAGCATGGAAAACAAAAAAAATCTACCGCATGCACACAAACAAGCCAAGATCTATCTACTAGATCATAGCAACGAGTTGATAGAAGCACTCACCCTCGAAGATTCCAAAGCGGTTAACAAGAGCAGATTCTCGTGGGTGATGTAGTCGTACACTTGCCGATCTCAAGATCGCGTAGACGATCCTTCCGGCGCTGCGTTCCGGCAGCGCTTTCGCATTCGGTCACACGTTTGGTACTCGATGAAGACCTTCCTCTCCCTTGTTCCAGCAGGCAGCGGAGGTTATAGTTCTCCCCTCGCGAATCCGGTAGCACGACGACATGGTGTCGAAAGTAGAGGGAGGATCCCGCAGAGCTTCGCCTAAGCCGGTGCGAGTTATGGTGGATCTAGGGTTTCCCGATGATCTAGGGTTTAGAAGACCGGGAGGAGGAGGTGTCGGCGGCGGCTAGAGCAGCGGTGACGCGTGGCGGGTCGTCGGCGGCGGCGTCTCGGGTGGAGAGGGGCTAGGTCTTGTGTGCTTTAGGGCAACCCTCCCCCTCTATTTATGAGAGGGGGGCAGCCTTGGGAGGGGTGGGTTTGAATCCAAACCCAAACCCAAGTTGGATTGAGAAAAGGACTTGTTCCTTCTTCCACTAGGAAACCATTGTTCTAGTTTGACTTTTCAAACTCCCATTTGACTTTCAATTTAGAGCTTTAATTCTCTCTTACAAATGCACACACCAAGTGACCTAGGATATGATCCAATCATTCCACTTACCCATGACACATTCATGGACCATTCTCCTTCTGGATCGGTGAACCTTCTAGCAAACAAACTATTGAAATGACTTGATCTTAATGCTACGCTTATCTATAGGAGTATGTCCATCATACCATTCTCCTAATGATATGATTATGTTGTTAACAACATCTCAATGCTCATGATCGGGAAACCACGATCATCTATTAACCAACAAGCTAGTATTACAAAGAGGCTTTACTAGGGACTCTAATTTAGTTGACAAATCACACAAGTATTAATGTTTCCTGTTTAATACTGTTATAGCATGAATGTATACATTTATCATAAACACAAAGATATAATAATAACCACTTTTATTATTGCCTCTAGGGCATATCTACAACAGTCTCCCACTTGCACTAGAGTCAACTAATCGAGATTACATGGTAATATACCGAACACCCATGGCGGTTTGGTGCTGGTCATGTTTTGCCCTCGGGAGAGGTTTAGTCAACAGATCCGCCACATTCAGATCTGTGTGTACTTTGCAAATCTTTATGTCACCGTCTTGGACATGCTCTCGAATAGCATGAAAACATAGCTTGATATGCTTCAGCTTCTTGTGTGACCTTGGTTCTTGCGCATTGGCTATGGCGCCCATGTTATCACAGTAGATAGACATTGGGTCCAGCGCACTTGGAACCACACCGAGCTCTGTAATGAACTCCTTCATCCATATCGCCTCTTGTGAAGCCTCTGAAGCAGCTATGTATTCCGATTCAGTTAAAGATCTCGCCACAACGCTTTGTTTTACACTCCTCCAGCTAATTGCTGCACCATTCAAAGTAAATACGTATCCAGATTGAGATTTAGAATCATCCGGATCGGTGTTCCAACTAGCATCGGTGTAACCATTAACAACGAGCTGTTCATCACCTCCATAAGAAAGAACCATATCCTTAGTTCTTCTCAAGTACTTAAGGATGTTTTTGACCGTTGTCCAATGATCCACCCCTGGATCACTTTGATATCTGCTAGTCAAACTAACAGCATATGCAATGTCGGGTCTAGTACATAGCATGGCATACATAAGAGATCCTATGCCGGAGGCATAGGGAGTCTTACTCATCCTTTCTCTATCTTCTGCCATTGCAGGACTTTGAGTTTTACTCAAGGTTGTATTGGGCAACATGGGCAAGAACCCTTTCTTGCTATCTTCCATTCCAAACCTCTTTAGAACTTTGTCCAAATATGTACTCTGTGACAATGATATTAGGCGCCTCGATCTATCTCTATAAATCTTTATGCCTAATATGTAAGCTGCTTCGCCAAGATCTTTCATTGAAAAACTATTATTCAAATAATCCTTGACACTATTAAGAAGGTCTACATCATTCCCAATCAACAATATGTCATCTATATATAGTATTAAGAATGCTACAGAGGTCCCACTCACTTTCTTGTAAATACAAGCTTCTCCATAAGTTTGTATAAATCCAAAGCTTTTGATTACCTTATCAAAACATTGATTCCAACTTCGGGATGCTTGCTTCAATCCATATATGGACCGTTGAAGTTTGCATACATTGTTAGCATCTTTAGGATCGAAAAAACCTTTGGGTTGCATCATATACAACTCTTCATCAATGTCTCCATTGAGGAACGCCATTTTGACATCCATCTGCCATATCTCATAATCATAATATGTAGCGATTGCTAACATAATCCTCACGGACTTTAGCTTCGCTACTGGTGAGAAAGTCTCATCGTAGTCAACTCTTTGAATTTGTCAAAACCCTTTTGCGACAAGTCGAGCTTTATAGACAGTAACATTACCATCAACATCTTTTTTTCTTCTTGAAAATCCATTTGTTCTCGACAGCCTTCCGGCCATCCGGTAAGTCCACCAAAGTCCATACTTGGTTTTCATACATGGATCCAATCTCGGATTTCATGGCTTCTTGCCATTTATTGGAATCTGGGCTCATCATCACTTCCTCATATGTTGCAGGGTCATCGGTGTTGTCCACCAACATGACACTCATAACGGGATCATACCAATCAGGAGTGGTACGAGTTCTCGTTGACCTGCGAGGTTCCGTAGTAACTTCAACCGAAGTTTCATGATCAACATCATTAGCTTCCTATCTTATTGGTGTAGGCGCCACAGGAACTACTTCCGATGTTGCGCTACTCGCAAGTTCGAGAGAAGGTTCAACAACCTCGTCGAGTTCTACTTTCCTTCTAGTCACTTCTTTCGAGAGAAACTCCTTCTCTAGAAAGTATCCACTGTTGGCAACGAAGATATTGCCCTCGGATCTATGATAGAAGGTATACCCAATAGTTTCCTTCGGGTATCCTATGAAGACACATTTTTCTGCTTTTGGTTCAAGCTTGTCCGGCTGTAACTTCTTTACATAAGCTTCGCAACCCCAAACTTTAAGGAACGACAATTTAGGTTTCTTCCCAAACCATAATTCATACGGTGTCATTTCAACGGATTTAGATGGTGCCCTATTTAAAGTGAATGCAGTTGTTTCTAATGCATAATCCCAAAACGATAGCGGTAAATCTGTAAGTGACATCATAGAACAAACAATATCTAAGAGAGTTCGATTACGACATTCAGACACACCATTACGCGGTGGTGTTCCCGACGGTGTCAATTATGAAAGTATTCCGCATTTCTTGAAATGCTCGCCAAACTCGTAACTTAAATATTCACCTCCACGATCAGATTGTAGAAATTTAATCTTCTTGTTACGTTGATTCTCTACCTCACTTTGAAATTCCTTAAACTTCTCGAAAGTTTCGGACTTATGTTTCATGAAATAGATATACCCATATCTAATCAAGTCATCCGTGAAGGTAAGAACATAACGATAACCACCGCGCGATGCTACACTCATTGGGCCACACACATTGGTATGTATGATTTCCAATAAGTCCGTAGCTCGCTCCATCATACCAGAAAATGGATTCTTAGTCATTTTACCCATCAGACATGCTTCGCATCTTTCAAGTGGTTCGAAATCAAGTGATTCAAGAAGTCCATCGGAATGGAGTTTCTTCATACGCTTCACTCCAATATGACCAAGATGACAGTGCCACATATAGGTAGTTATCGCTCAATTTCAAACGTTTAGCTTCAATGTTATTAATGTGTGTATTACCACAATCGAGATTCAATAAGAATAGACCATCTATCAAAGATGCATGTGCAAAAAACATATTACTCATATAAATCGAACAACCATTATTCTCTGACTTAAACAAGTAACTGTCTCGCAATAAACATGATCCCGATATAATGTTCATGCTTAACGCAGGCACCAAATAACAATTATTTAAGTATAAAACTAATCCCGATGGTAGATGTAGAGGTAGCGTGCCGACCGTGATCACATCAACCTTTGATCCATTTCCAACGCGCATCGTCACCTTGTTCTTCGCTAGCTTCCGTTTATTCTGCAGTACCTGTTTCGAGTTACAAATATGAGCAACCGAACCAGTATCAAATACCCAGGCACTATTACGAGTACTAGTGAGATACACATCAATAACATGTATATCGGATATACCTTTCTTCTTGATGTTGTCGTTCTTCAAATCCACCAAGTACTTTGGGCAATTCCGCTTCCAGTGACCTTCTCCCTTGCAGTAAAAGCACTCAGTATCAGGCTTAGGCCCAACCTTGGTCTTCTTCGCTGGCGCGGTAACTTTCTTACCGCCCTTCTTGAAGTTTCCCTTTTTCTTAGACTTGCCTTGCTTCTTGAATTTGGTGGTCTTATTGACCAACAACACTTGGTGCTCTTTCTTGATCTCCACTTCTATAGATTTTAACATGGAGAAGAGTTCGGGCAACGACTTGTCCATGTTTTGCATATTTTAGTTCATCACAAAGTTCTTGTAACTTGGTGGTAGTGATTGGAGGACACGGTCAATCCCCAGAGCATTAGGAATCACTATACCCAAGCTTTAAAGTTTACTTGCGTGCCCAGACATCTTAATCACGTGCTCACTGACGGAGCTGCCCTCTTCCATCTTGCAGTTAAAGAACTTTTTAGAAGCCTCATAACTCTCAACTGTCGCGTGAGCCTCATGTTGGAATTATGCCCTAGAGGCAATAATAAAGATGTTATTATTATAATTCTTGTTCATGATAATGTTTATATTCCATGCTAGAATTGTATTAAGCGGAAACTTTAATACTTGTGTGGTTTGTGAACAACACCGTGTCCCTAGTACGCCTCTATGGACTAGCTCATTGATCAATGATGATTAAGGTTTCCTAACCATAGACATGAG
This sequence comes from Avena sativa, assembly GCA_916181665.1. Classification (NCBI taxonomy): domain Eukaryota; kingdom Viridiplantae; phylum Streptophyta; class Magnoliopsida; order Poales; family Poaceae; genus Avena; species Avena sativa. The sequence goes on from OV702280.1 coordinate 279,282,527, forward strand.
TTGCCAATTGATAATGAGATCATATCATTGGGAGAATGATATGGTGGACAGACCCAAACTAAGCGAAGCAATTAGATCGTGTCATCGTGTTCGTCTTTGCGAAGCTTTTCTTATGTCAAATATTGTATTCCTTAGACCATGAGATAATACAACTCCCTGGTATCGGAAGAAAGCTTTGAGGTCATCAAACGTCATCCTATGAGAGGGTGATCATAAAGGTGTCTCTCAGGTGATCGGAAAGTATCTGTTGGGTTGTATGTATCGAGATGGGATTTGTCCCTCCCAAGTCGGAGAGATATACTTCGGGCCCACTCGGTAATTGATATCAACACCGCTTGCAAGCATGTGGTTAAGGAGTTAATCACAAAGTGATATCGGATTACGGAACGAGTAAAGTACTTGCTGTGAACGAGATTGAACTAGGTATGACGGTACCGACGATCAAATCTCGGGCAAGTAAAATATCGCGAGACGAAGGGAATATATATATGGGATTGATTGAATCCTGGCATCGTGGTTCATCCGATATGATCATCGATGAATGTGTGGGAGTCAATATGGGTTTCCAGACCCCGCTGTTGATTATTGATAGAAGATCATGTCTGCATATTCTCGAACCCGCAGGGTCACACACTTAACGTGTCTCGACGCTAGGATAGATTGGATAATTGGTTTATGAGTTTTTGTTCGGAGTCTCGGATGGGATCCGGGACATCACGAGAGGTTCCGGAGTGGTCCGGAGAATAAGATTCATATAAGGCAGTGCAGTTTTTGGAGTTCGGAATTGTTCCGGGTTAATAGGTATTGTACCGGAAGCTTCTAGAACCTTCCGGAAGGGGACCAACGTGGCCCCACCTTCCGGGAGGGGGCATGGGCCTATGAGGGAGTGCCCTGGCCGCATTGGGCCAGGGGCACAAGGCCCCATAGGGCCCAGCCGGCCAAGAGAGGTTTAAACTCTAGATAGAGCTTTTAGAAGGGGGGGGGTTTCCTTGCCCCCCCACTCTTCCTACCTTGGGCCGCCGGCCTTGGCTTGGGGGAGGGGCTAGGGCTGGGGGCGCACCAACCCCTTACACCTTCCCCTCCAACCCTAGCCGCCCTCCTCTCTCCCTCCCGACTGTTTGTAGGCGAAGCCCTACTGCAGAAATTCTCCACCAATTGCACCGCGCTGTCGCGTTGTAGATCCAACCCATATCTCCACCATACTTGCTGGACCAAGGAAGGAGGAGACGTCGAGGTGCTGCACGTGTGCATCTCATGGAGGCACCGCCACTTGTGGTGCTAGATCGGATCGGATCGGATCGCGAGGAGGAGAAGCGAGTACGACTACATCACCCACGTTCCGACGAACGTTCCGCTGTGCGAATATTCAAGGGTATGAAGATCTAATCCAATCTCTCTCGTTGTTTGCATCTCCTAGATTAGATCTTGGCTTTCCCTCTGTTCGCATCCATAGAAAATTTTGATTTACTATGCCGCGAAACCCTTCACCTCAAATATCATTTTGAGTTCACGGACAATATCATGTGGGTCATGGTTCTCAAACCTTTTCTGAAGCTCCGATTCCAAACCATACAAGATAGCACACTGAACTGTGTAGTACTGATTATTTCGAGCGAGGAAAATATTCTTTACCTCATCGGTAGCATTAGCTGCAGCGGGTCACCCAGCGGTGCATCCAGCACATAGGTCAAATTACCAGCATTGAGGACAATCCTCAAATTGCGGAACCAATCCGCGAAGTTGCTTCCATTGTTTTTCAACTTTTCTTTCTCTAGGAACGCATTAAAATTGATGGTAGGGGCCGCCATTGATCTACAATATATTTGCAATAGTTTAGACTAAGTTTATGACAAATTGAGTTCTAATTAATAGTTAAATTAATCTAGGTGAACTCCCACTCAAAACAATATCCCTCAAATTGTTTTAGTGATCACACGAACCAAATCCACCACATCAAAACCGATCATCACGAGAGTTGATGTAGTTTCAATGACGAACAATCAACATGTTCATCATATCTACTATATGACTCATGCTTTACCTTTCGGTGATCCGTGTTCCGAGACCATGTCTGTACATGCTAGGCTCGTCAAGATCAAACCTTAGCTTCCGCATGAGCAAATCTGGCTTGCTCACGTTGTATACACTCGCATAATCTAACACACCCGATCATCGCGTGATGCTTCAAAATAGCGAGCTTTAGCAACGGTGCTTACTAAGTATGAACACTTTAAAAACTTGAAATTTTGTGCTTGAGGGATCATCTTATAATGATACCGTTTTGAACTAAGCAATACCATATGCATAAAAGGATTAACATCACATGCAATTCATAATATGTGATATGATATGGCCTTTCTTCTTGTGCTTCCGATCTCCATCTTTAAGCACGAACATGATCTCCATCATCACCGGTGTGGCGTCAAGGTCAATGGCGCCGCTTCATGGTTGTCGTCCACCAGCATCAACTATTACAACTACTTTGAATAGACATGCAGGTCTTAACGGAATTTAAAAGACAACCATATGGCTCCTGCCAGTTGCCAACTTACAATAAGGAACATTGCATACATCATATATAATCACAATCATGGCCATATCACATCACTGCACACCCCTGCAAAACCAAGTTAGACGCCTCTAATTTCATTTGCATATTTTACGTGGTTTGGGGCTTTCAATAAGTGTAGTTCTAACATACGAACAAGAACCACAACGTTGATGTTTGAACTATCAAGTGCCCGTTGTAAATTGAATCTATACTATGATGGGAGAGACAGACACCCGCAAAGCCACTTATGCAATACAAGTTGCATGTTAAGCGTGGAGCAAGTCTCATGAACGATGTCATGTAAGGTTAGCCCGGGCCGCTTCATACCATCATACCACAAGATGCAAAGTACACAAAAAACAATTGATAATAAAAGCACCACCGCCCACAATGACCATTGTGTTCTACTCGTGCAACGGATCTACATATAGACACGGCTCTGATACCACTGAAGGGGTTCGTAGCATGGAAAACAAAAAAATTCTACCGCATGCACACAAACAAGCCAAGATCTATCTACTAGATTGTAGCAACGAGTCGATAGAAGCACTCACCCTCGAAGATTCCAAAGCGGTTAACGAGAGCAGATTCTCGTGGGTGATGTAGTCATACACTTGCTGATCTCAAGTCGCGTATACGATCCTTCCGGCGCTGCGTTTCGGAAGCGCTTCCGCAGTCGTTCACACGTTCGGTACTCGATGAAGACCTTCCTCTCCCTTGTTCCAGCAGGCATCGGAGGTTGTAGTTCTCCCCTCGCCAATCCGGTAGCACGACGGCATGGTGTCGGAAGTAGAAGGAGGATCCCGCAGAGTTTCGCCTAAGCCGGTGCGAGTTATGGTGGATCTAGGGTTTCCCGATGATCTAGGGTTTAGAAGACCGGGAGGAGGAGGTGTCGGCGGCGGCTAGAGCGGCGGCGACGCGCGGCGGGTCGTCGTCGTCGGCGTCTCGGGTGGAGAGGGGCTAGGGCTTGTGTGCTTTAGGGCAACCCTCCCCCTCTATTTATGAGAGGGGGGCAGCCTTGAGAGGGGTGGGTTTGAATCCAAGCCCAAACCCAAGTTGGATTGAGAAAAGGACTTGTTCCTTCTTCCACTAGGAAACCATTGTTCTAGTTTGACTTTTCAAACTCCCGTTTGACTTTCAATTTAGAGCTTTAATTCTCTCTTACAAATGCACACACCAAGTGACCTAGGATATGATCCAATCATTCCACTTACCCATGACACATTCATGGACCATTATCCTTCCGGATCGGTGAACCTTCTAGAACCTCTCTGATGAAAACATCGGAATCTTTCCCGAACTCCGGAATCGGACTTTCCTTATATGAATCTTATTCTCCGGACCATTACAGATCTCCTCGTGATATCCCGGATCCCATCCGAGACTCTGAACAACATTCGGTACCCCTACTAACATTCCATATCTACCAAACAACATCGAATCCTTAAGTGTGTCTCCCTACGGTTCGTGAATTATGCGGACATGACCGAGACACTTCTCCAATCAATAACCAATAGAAGAATCTGGAAATTCATATGGCTCCCACATATTTCTACGATTACTTTGTGATCGAATGAACCACTTACATACGATACCAATTTCCCTTTGTCTCATGATAGTTTACTTATCCGAGGTTTTGATCGTCGGTATCTCTGCATACCTAGTTCAACCTCGTTACCGGTAAGTACTCTTTTCTCGTCACCGTGATATGTGATCCCTTGTGAGCCAGTCACATGCTTGCAAGCTAATTGGATGACATTCCACCGAGAGGGCCCAGAGTATATCTATCCGTCATATGGATGGACAAATTCCACTCTTGATCCATGTGCCTCAACCCATACTTTCCGAACACTCAATGCCACCTTTATATCCACCCAGTTACGGTGTGGTGTTTGATGTCATCAAAGCATCCTTCCGGTGATGGTGATTAGCATGATCTCATGGTCGAAGCAATTAGGTTACTATGTATCAGAAAGCTTATAGCAAACGAACTATTGAAATGACTTGATCTTAATGCTACGCTTATCTATAGGAGTATGTCCATCATACCATTCTCCTAATGATATGATCCTGTTGTTAACAACATCTCAATGCTCATGATGGGGAAACCACGATCATCTATTAACCAACAAGCTAGTATTACAAAGAGGCTTTACTAGGGACTCTAATTTAGTTTACAAATCACACAAGTATTAATGTTTCATGTTTAATACTATTATAGCATGAATGTAAACATTTATCATAAACACAAAGATATAATAATAACCACTTTTATTGTTGCCTCTAGGGCATATCTCCAACACTTGATATATATTATAATGGACTAACTGATGAATCTAGGACATACCTGGATAGTTTTGCTGATTGTGTTTTCAGGAAAAGAACTCCTGAAGAAGTTGAAGAATTAATGGCTAAAATAAGCAAGAATTATGATGATTGGCTACAACTGAGCCAACTACACCTGAGCCTACTACACCTGAACCAATTGTGCCTGAACCAACTCCAACACCAACACCAAAGAAGATGGGAGTGATTGAATTAAATGATGAAGTGATGAAAGAAGCTACGAAATGCCTTAAGGAGAAGGGTATTAGATCTGAAGATGTGAAGAATTTACCTCCTATAGAAGAACTATGTAAGCCAATTTCTCACTCATCCACTATTGAGGTACAGTCTCTCCAACATTTTGATGAAGGTGATATTCCCTATGGTAAACCTCCTGATCAATGCTTAGAGGAACTTGATACTTTTATCGTTAAACAAGGTAATTTTAATAAACAAGTTCAGAATCATTTATTAGAAAACTCTAGAGCTATTAATGAGTTGAAATATATTGTGGAAATAACTGCTAATGATGTTAAAATGCTTGTCAAACACTTCCAAACGGTTCAAACCCAAATTGATCAACTTGCTAAAGTACAAAAATATATGCTAGTTAATGCTTGTGGAGATAAACATGCTTAAATTAGAACTAGGAGTGGTGCTACCACTCAGGATCCCTTATATCCAGAGGGACATCCGAAAAGAATTAAGCAGGATTCTCAACAAGTTGAAAATAGAGGTACTTCTTCTAAGAGAAAGAAAAAGAAACATAAAACATTTGAGGAACCTTCTGAACCTAATGTAGATCCTAATACTCCCTCCGATCCATATTACTTGTCGTAGAAATGGATGTATCTAGACGTGTTTTAGTACTAGATACATCCATTTTCGTGACAAGTAATATGGATCGGAGGGAGTAGTATATTTGTCTCTGATGCTGAAACAGAAAGTGGTAATGATAACAATGATGCTCCTGATAAGGAAGAAATTGAAGAAGAACCTGAGAAGCACACTAAGAACACTAAGTACACTAAGGAATATTTTGTTGCTAATAAACATGGTGTAGGGTTTCGTAGCATGGAAAACAAAAAATTTCTACCGCATACAAACAAACAAGCAAAGATCTATCTACTAGATTGTAGCAACGAGTCGATAGAATAACTCACCCTCGAAGATTCCAAAGTATTTAACGAGAGCGGATTCTCGTGGGTGATGTAGTCGTACTCTTCCCGATCTCAAGATCGCGTAGACGATCCTTCCGGCGCTGCGTTCCGGCAGCGCTCCCGCAGTCGGTCACACGTTCGGTACTCGATGAAGACCTTCCTCTCCCTTGTTCCAGCAGGCAGCGGAGGTTGTAGCACTCTCCTCGCGATTCCGGCAGCACAACGGCGTGGTACCGGAAGTAGAGGGGAGATCTCGCAGGGCTTCGCCTTAAGCCGGAGCGAGTATGGTGGAGTATGAGAGAGTCCCTCGACGATCTAGGGTTTATACACGCCGAGGAGGGGGCTAGGCCGGCGGCTAGGGTTGCTAGGCGGCGGCGGTTTGCCCTAGGGCGGCGGCGGCAGCAGGTGGCGGCGCCGGAGGCTTAGGGTTTGGAGGAGAGGATCTTGTGTGTCTCTAGGAGGGAGCCCTGCCCCTCCTTATATAGGTGGAGGGGCCGGCCGGCCAAGGGGAGGGGAGTCCCTCCCCAACTCGGCTTGGTGGTGCGCCGGCGGTGGGGAGGAGGGACTCCTCCCCAACTCGGTTTCCTCCTCCTTTTCCACTTCCCAAAATTAGCCGTTTGACTTTCAAACTAGCCGTTTGACTTTTCAAACTAGGATTTGAATAAACCCTCTATTTTGTTCAGCGATGACACCGAGTACATGATGCAATCATACCAACTTGATATAACACATTCATGTACCCTTCCCCTCCGGAGTGCCGGACATTCCGGAACATTCTAGAACATTCCCGATGAAAACACCGGAACCATTCTCCAACTCTGAAACGGGACTTTCCTTATATGAATCTTATTCTCCGGACCATTCCAGATCTCCTCGTGATATCCCGAATCCCATTCGAGACTCCGAACAACATGCAGACTCTTTCTCATCATTCCATAACTACTCAAACAACGTCGAATCCTTAAGTGTGTCTCCCTACGGTTCGTGAATTATGCGGACATGATCGAGACACTTCTCTGATAAATAACCAATAGAGGAATCTGGAAATTCATATGGCTCCCACATATTTCTACGATTACTTTGCGATCGAATGAACCACTTACATACGATACCAATTTCCCTTTGTCTCACGATAGTTTACTTATCCGAGGTTATGATCGTCGGTATCTCTGCATACCTAGTTCAACCTCGTTACCGATAAGTACTCTTTTCTCGTTCCCGTGATATGTGATCCCTTATGAGCCAGTCACATGCTTGCAAGCTAATTGGATGACATTTCACCGAGAGGGCCCAGAGTATATCTATCCGTCATATGGATGGACAAATCCCAGTCTTGATCCATGTGTTTCAACCAATACTTTCCGAACACTCAATGCCACCTTTACAGCCACCCAGTTATGGTGTGGTGTTTGATGTCATCAAAGCATCCATCCGATAAAGGTGATATGCATGATCTCATGGTCAAAGGAATTAGGTTACTATGTATCAGAAAGCATATAGCAATTGAACTATTAAAATGACTTGATCTTTATGCTACGCTTATCTATAGGAGTATGTCCACCATATCATTCTCCTAACGATATGATCTTGTTGTTAATAACATCTCAATGTTCATGATAGGGAAACCACAATCATCTATTAACCAACAAGCTAGTATTATATAGAGGCTTTACTAGGGACTTCAAATTAAGTTTACAAATCACACAAGTACTAATGTTTCCTTGTTAATACTATTATAGCATGAATGTAAACATTTATCATAAACACAAAGATATAATAATAACTATATTTATTAATGCCTCTAGGGCATATCTCCAACAGTCTCCCACTTGCACTAGAGTCATCTAATCTAGATTACATGGTAATATACCGAACACCCATGGCAGTTTGGTGCTGGTCATGTTTTGCCCTCGGGAGAGGTTTAGTCAACGGATCCGCCACATTCAGATCTGTGTGTACTTTGCAAATCTTTATATCCCCATCTTGGATATGTTCTCGAATAGCGTGAAAACGTAGCTTGATATGCTTCAGCTTCTTGTGTGACCTTGGTTCTTGCGCATTGGCTATGGCGCCCATGTTATCACAGTAGATAGACATTCGGTCCAACGCACCTGGAACCACACCCAGCTCTGTAATGAACTCTTTCATCCATATCGCTTCTTGTGAAGCCTCCTAAGCAGCCATGTATTCCGATTCAGTTGAAGATCTCGCCACAACGCTTTGCTTTGCACTCCTCCAGCTAACTGCTGCACCATTCAAAATAAATAAGTATCCAGATTGTGATTTAGAATCATCCGGATCGGTGTTCCAACTAGCATCGGTGTAACCATTAACAACGAGCTGTTCATCACCTCCATAAGAAAGAACCATATCCTTAGTTCTTCTCAAGTACTTAAGGATGTTTTTGACCGCTGTCCAATGATCCACTCCTGGATCACTTTGATATCTGCTAGTTAAACTAACAGCAAATGCAATGTCGGGTCTAGTACATAGCATGGCATACATTAGAGATCCTATGGCTGAGGCATAGGGAATCTTACTCATCCTTTCTCTATCTTCTGCCGATGTCGGACTTTGTGTTTTACTCAAGGTCGTATTGGGCAACATGGGCAAGAACCCTTTCTTGCTATCTTCCATTCCAAACCTCTTTAGAACTTTGTCCAAATATGTACTTTGTGACAATGATATTTGGCGTTTCGATCTATCTCTATAAATCTTTATGCCTAATATGTAAGCTGCTTCGCCAAGATCCTTCATTGAAAAACTATTATTCAAATATTCCTTGACACTATTAAGAAGGTCTACATCATTCCCAATCAACAATATGTCATCTACATATAGTATTAAGAATGCTACAGAGCTTCCACTCACTTTCTTGTAAATACAAGCTTCTCCATAAGTTTGTATAAAACCAAAACTTTTGATCACCTTATCAAAACGTTGATTCCAACTTCGGGATGCTTGCTTCAATCCATAGATGGACCGTTGAAGTTTGCATACCTTGTTAGCATCTTTAGGATCGACAAAACCTTTGGGTTGCATCATATACAACTCTTCATCAATGTCTCCATTGAGGAATGCTGTTTTGACATCCATCTGCCATATCTCATAATCATAATATGCAGCGATTGCTAACATAATCCTCACAGACTTTAGCTTCGCTACTGGTGAGAAAGTCTCATCGTAGTCAACTCCTTGAATTTGTCGAAACCCCTTTGCGACAAGTCGAGCTTTATAGACAGTAACAATACCATCAGCATCTGTTTTCTTCTTGAAAATCCATTTGTTCTCGACAGCCTTCCGGCCATCTGGTAAGTCCACCAAAGTCCATACTTGGTTTTCGTACATGGATCCAATCTCGGATTTCATGGCTTCTTGCCATTTATTGGAATCTGGGCTCATCATTGCTTCCTCATATGTCTGAGGGTCATCGGTGTTGTCCACCAACATGACACTCATAACGGGATCATACCAATCTGGAGTGGTACGAGTTCTCGTTGACCTGCGAGGCTCTGTAGCAACTTCAACCGAAGTTTCATGATCATCATCATTAGCTTCCTCTCTAATTGGTGCAGGCACCACAGGAACTTCTTCCGGTGCTGCGCTACTCGCAATTTTGAGAGAAGGTTCGACAACCTCGTCGAGTTCTACTTTCCTTCCAGTCACTTCTTTCGAGAGAAATTCCTTCTCTAGAAAGGATCCATTCTTGGCAACGAAGATTTTGCCTTCAGATCTATGATAGAAGGTATACCCAATAGTTTCCTTCGGGTATCCTATGAAGATGCATTTTTCCGCTTTGGGTTCAAGCTTGTCCGGTTGTAACTTCTTTACATAGGCTTCGCAACCCCAAACTTTAAGGAACGACAATCTAGGTTTCTTCCCAAACCATAATTCATACGGTGTCGTTTCAATGGATTTAGATGGTGCCCTATTTAAAGTGAATGCGGCTGTTTCTAATGCATAACCCCAAAATGATAGCGGTAAATCTGTAAGTGACATCATAGAACGAACCATATCTAAGAGAGTTCGATTACGACGTTCGGACACACCATTACGCTGTGGTGTTCCCGGCGGTGTCAATTGTGAAAGTATTCCGCATTTCTTCAAATGCTCGCCAAACTCGTAACTTAGATATTCACCTCCACGATCAGAACGTGGAAATTTAATCTTCTTGTTATGTTTATTCTCTACCTCACTTTGAAATTCCTTAAACTTCTCGAAAGTTTCGGACTTATATTTCATGAAATAGATATACCCATATCTACTCAAGTCATCCGTGAAGGTAAGAACATAACGATAACCACCGCGCGATGCTACACTCATTGGACCACACACATCGGTATGTATGATTTCCAATAAGTCCGTAGCTCGCTCCATCATACCAGAAAATGGAGTCTTAGTCATTTTACCCATCAGACATGCTTCGCATCTTTCAAGTGATTCAAAATCAAGTGATTCAAAAAGTCCATCGGAATGGAGTTTCTTCATACGCTTCACTCCAATGTGACCAAGACGACAGTGCCACATATAGGTCGAGTTATCGCTCGATTTCAAACGTTTAGCCTCAATGTTATTAATATGTGTATTTCCACTATCGAGATTCAACAAGAATAGACCATCTATCAAAGGTGCATGTGCATAAAATATATTACTCATATAAATCGAACAACCATTATTCTCGGACTTAAACAAGTAACCGTCTCACAATAAACAAGATCCCGATATAATGTTCATGCTTAACGCAGGCACCAAATAACAATTATTTAAGTATAAAACTAATCCCGATGGTAGATGAAGAGGTAGCGTGCCGAGCGCGATCACATCAACCTTTGATCCGTTTCCCACGCGCATCGTCACCTCATTCTTCGCTAGCTTCGGTTTATTCTGCAGCACCTGTTTCGAGTTACAAATATGAGCAACCGAACCAGTATCAAATACTCAGGCACTACTACGAGTACTAGTGAGATACACATCAATAACATGTATATCAGATATACCTTTCTTCTTGATGTTGCCGTTCTTCAAATCCGCCAAGTACTTTGGGCAATTCCGCTTCCAGTGACCTTCTCCCTTGCAGTAAAAGCACTCAGTATCAGGCTTAGGTCCAGCCTTGGTCTTCTTCGTCGTCGGCGTGGTAACTTTCTTACCACCCTTCTTGAAGTGTCCCTTCTGCTTAGACTTGCCTTTCTTGAATTTGGTGGTCTTATTGACCAACAACACTTGGTGCTCTTTCTTGATCTCCACTTCTGCAGATTTCAACATGGCAAAGAGTTCTGGCAACGTCTTGTTCATGTTTTGCATGTTGTAGTTCAACACAAAGTTCTTGTAACTTGGTGGTAGTGATTGGAGGACACGGTAAATCCCCAAAGCATTAGGAATTACAATACCCAAGCTTTGAAGTTTGTTTGCGTGCCCAGACATCTTAAGCACATGCTCACTGACGGAGCTGCCCTCTTCCATCTTGCAGTTAAAGAACTTTTCAGAAGCCTCATAGCTTTCAATTGCCGCATGAGTCTCAAAGATCAATTTGAGATCCTCGACAATATCATATGGGTCTGAATTCTCAAACCTTTTCTGAAGCTCCGATTCTAAACCATACAAGATAGCACACTGAACTGTGGAGTACTGAGTCTTCCGAGTGAGGTAAAAATTCTTTACTTCATCGGAAGCATCAGCTGCAGGTGGGTCACCCAGCGGTGCATCCAGCACATAGGTCAAACTACCAGCTGTGAGGAAAATCCTCAAATTGCGGAACCAATCCGCGAAGTTGCTTCCATTGTTTTTCAACTTTTCTTTCTCTAGGAACGCATTAAAATTGATGGTAGGGGCTGCCATTGATCTACAACATATTTGCAAAAGTTTAGACTAAGTTTATGACAAATTGAGTTCAAATTAATAATAAAATTAATCTAGGTGAACTCCCACTCAAAACAATATCCCTCACATTTTTTTAGTGATCACACGAACCAAATCCACCACATCAACACCGATCATCACGAGAGTTGATATAGTTTCAATGGCGAACAATCGACATGTACATCATATCTACTATATGATTCATGCTTTACCTTTCGGTGATCCGTGTTCCGAGACCATGTCTGTACATGCTAGGCTCGTCAAGATCAAACCTTAGTTTCCGCATGAGCAAATCTGGCTTGCTCACGTTGTATACACTTGCGGAATCTAACACACCCGATCATCACGTGGTGCTTCGAAACAACAAGCTTTAGCAACGGTACTAACTAAGGGTGAACCCTTTATGACTTGAAATTTATGTGCATGAGGGATCATCTTATAATGCTACCGTCATCAACTAAGCAATACAAGATGCATAAAGGATTAACATCACATGCAATTCATAATATGTGATATGATATGGCCTTTCTTCTTTGTGCTTCCGATCTCCATCTTCAAGCACGAACATGATCTCCATCATCACCGACATTGCATCAAGGTCAATGACGCTTCTCCATGGTTGTCGTCCACCGGCTTCAACTATTACAACTACTTTGAATAGACACGCGGGTCTTAACATAAATTAAAGACAACCATATGGCTCCTGCCGGTTGCCAACTTACAATAAGGAACATTGCATACATCAAATATAATCACAATCATGGCCATATCACATCACAACACACCCCTGCAAAACAAAGTTAGACGCCTCTACTTTCTTTGCATATTTTACGTGGTTTTGGGCTTTCAATAAGTGTCGTTCTAACTTACGAACATGAACCACAACATTGATACTAGTATTGTTAATCACCCGTTGTAAATTGGATCTTAACTATGCTAGGAGAAACAGGCACCCGCAAAGCCACTTATGCAATACAAGTTGCATGTCAAGTGTGGAGCAAGTCTCATGAACGATGTCATGTAAGGTTAGCCCGGTCCGCTTCATCCCAACATACCGCAAGATGCAAAGTACACAAGAAGCAATCGACAATAAAAGCATCAAAGCCCACAATGACTATTGTGTTCTACTCCTGCAACAGATCTACATATAGACACGGCTCTGATACCACTGTAGGGTTTCGTAGCATGGAAAACAAAAAATTTCTACCGCATACAAACAAACAAGCCAAGATCTATCTACTAGATTGTAGCAACGAGTCGATAGAATAACTCACCCTCAAAGATTCCAAAGTGTTTAACGAGAGCGGATTCTCGCGGGTGATGTAGTCGTACTCTTCCTGATCTCAAGATCGCGTAGACGATCCTTCCGGCGCTGCGTTCCGGCAGCGCTCCCGCAGTCGGTCACACGTTCGGTACTCGACGAAGAACTTCCTCTCCCTTGTTCCAGCAGGCAGCGGAGGTTGTAGCACTCTCCTCGCGATTCCGGCAGCACAACGGCGTGGTACCGGAAGTAGAGGGGAGATCTCGCAGGGCTTCGCCTTAAGCCGGAGCGAGTATGGTGGAGCATGAGAGAGTCCCTCGACGATCTAGGGTTTAGACACGCCGAGGAGGGGGCTAGGCCGACGGCTAGGGTTGCTAGGCGGCGGCGGCGGTTTGCCCTAGGGCGGCGGCGGCGGCAGCAGGCGGCGGCGCCGGAGGCTTAGGGTTTGGAGGAGAGGATCTTGTGTGTCTCTAGGAGGGAGCCCTGCCCCTCCTTATATAGGTGGAGGGGCCGGCCGGCCAAGGGGAGGGGAGTCCCTTCCCAACTCGGCTTGGTGGTGCGCCGGCGGTGGGGAGGAGGGACTCCTCCCCAACTCGGTTTCCTCCTCCTTTTCCACTTCCCAAAATTAGCCGTTTGACTTTCAAACTAGCCGTTTGACTTTTCAAACTAGGATTTGAATAAACCCTCTATTTTGTTCAGTGATGACACCGAGTACATGATGCAATCATACCAAATTGATATAACACATTCATGTACCCTTCCCCTCCGGAGTGCCGGACATTCCAGAACATTCTAGAACATTCCCGATGAAAACACCGGAACCATTCTCCAACTCCGAAACGGGACTTTCCTTATATGAATCTTATTCTCCGGACCATTCCGGATCTCCTCGTGATATCCCGAATCCCATTCGAGACTCCGAACAACATTCAGACTCTTTCTCATCATTCCATAACTACTCAAACAACGTCGAATCCTTAAGTGTGTCTCCCTACGGTTCGTGAATTATGCAGAAAATCAACTTTCGGGAAAAATCCTAGAAAATATGGCAAAACTCCTATTTTACCAGAAGACTCACGGAGCCAGAAGATGATACGGAGGAGGGCCACGAGGGGCCCACACCCCCAGGCCGCGCGGGCCAGCCCATGCCGCGCCTGGGAGGGGTGTGGCCACCTCGGGCACCCCTTGGCCGCCCTCTTCGCCTACATAAAGCCTTCTGATCTAAAAATGGAGGGGGGTTCGACGTTTTTCCAGATAGAGTTCCGATGCACCGCCACCACCAGAAACCGCGATTCGGAACTAGAAACTCCGTTCTAGCACCCTGCCGGGATGAGGAATTGGAGGAGATCATCGCTGCCATCATCACCGATGCCTCTCCATCAACCATCCATGTTTCCCCATCCATGAGTGAGTAAACCCCTGCTATAGGCTATGGGGATGGTAGGGATTGGATGAGATCTATCATGTAATCGAATAAGGTTGTTAGGGCATGGTGCCTAGTATCTTTATTAGTGCTATTTGACTTTGTTACAACTTGTTATGCTTAATGCTTGTAACTAGGGCCCGAGTGCCATGATCTCAGATCTGAACATGTTATTGATTCATGATGATAGTATTGTTTGTGATCCTATCTGCAAGTTGTGTACACATATCATTGTCCGGAACCAAAGGCCCCGAAGTGACATAAATTGGGACAACCAGAGGGAATGGCTGTGATATGAGGATCACATGTGTTCACGGAAGTGTTAATGCTTTGCGCCGGTAAGGAGTGCCTTAATTGCCAGTAGATTCCCTTTAGGCCCCGCTGCAACGGGCTGGCAGTACAAAAGATGTTGTGCAAGTTCTTATTGTGAGCACGTATGACTATATATGGAACACATGCCTATGATTGTTTAGTACTTGGATGCTTTATCTTATTTATCTACAAATGCCCTAGATCTTGAAGTTACATGAATAGTCTTATCCATGCAACGCCTATCCATCCATCCCTATGCCTACCGCACTCAAATCCTGCTGTTTGCTACTATTGTTATTACTGCCTTTGTTTTACTGCTGCTGCTACTTTGCTATTGCTATTACAAAACTGTTGCCACTGATAAACTACTGTGAGCAAGACTATTTCCAGGTGCAGCTGAATTGACAACTCAGTTGTTAAGGCTTATAAGTATTCTCTGGCTCCCCTTGTGTCGAATCAATAAATTGGGTTATACTATCCTTGAAGACTGTTGTGATCCCCTATACTTGTGGGTCATCACACTCACATCCATAGCATAGATGCCAAGCGATGCAAGCATGGTGATGATGATAATTCCATGTATGTGTGACATTGTTCTCTAGGTCACATCGTATAAAAGGCATGAAGAAGCTCCATTCTGATGGACTTCTGGAATCGTTAGATTTCGAATCTACTAACCTCTCGATCGATGCAAACCATGCCTTATGGACAAAATGACCAAGACGTCGTTCTACGGTATAATGGAATGGGTTGCTGGCCTATTGAGAATCATACATTCTCATGTATGTGGACCAATGAGCGTCTCCACGCGCAATGGTTATCATTATTTTGTTACCTTCACCAATGATTTGAGTAGATACGGGTATATCTACTTGATGAAACACAAGCCTAAAACCTTTGAAAAGTTCAAAGAATTTCATAGTGAAGTTGAGAATCAGCTCGACAAGAAAATCAAGCACCTTCGAACTGATCGAGGGGGTGAATATTTGAGCTACGAGCTTGGCACACATATGAAGGCTTATGGTATCGTACCACAACTTACGCTAGCTGGAACACCACATCGTAATGGTGTGTCCGAGCGACATAATCGCACCCTACAGCCACGGAAACTTGTGTTGTCATAGATCCAGGGGCGGATCCATGTGCAGCCTTGGGGTGCACAGAACACCAGGTAGAACTGAATTCCTTTATAAATTAGCTATGTTACACCATGTGTGCAACCCCTAATATAAGTAATTTTTCAGCTAGGGCACCACCGTGCACCCGGATCATCACTTCTCTAGCTTCTCCACTGCATAGATCTGTTTGCTAGCGGCATTGACTGTTGACAACATGCAAACTGTCACATGGCAAATGCCATTAACAACCAGTTATCGCCGTTAACGGACACAAAAACCATGGTAGAGTCCATGCTCAACCAAAGACTGTTAATTGTTAAGTGGGTATGCCCATTATGAGAGCCCAATAAAAAGATGGCATGTTAGTGTTTTGTCCTGGACTGTTTGAATCGGGCTCTATCATCGGATTGTCGACAAGTACGCCATAGGGGGTCCTAGTGGCATTGGAAATATGGGGTGTGAGACGTCGGATGTTCCAGGAGCGGTGAGCACAAGTTTACCCATGTTCAGATCCTATTGCGGGGATCGGATCCTACTCCTGCTAGCAACCCAGTAATATATCGTGGAAGCCGGATGTTACAATGGATTACAAGAGAGGTTCACCTGTGCGACTTGATTGTGGTGTTATGATTGGTTGTGTGTTCTAAACGCTCCCATAGGGCCAGTTTATATAGTCACTGGGGCCTAGGGTTACAAGAGAGACCTATCCGGCTACGTTACAGAGTCGGTAACTAGGTACATCTTGGACTACAAGTAATACTACATGCCTAAGTCGGTAACTCTTTTGGGCCTTGTCGTAGCCGAAATTGGCTCCTCCTCTTTCTCTGACTGGGCCGCCCGTGAAGCAAAGCTCTAACCCGTTGGTGGGCCACCCTGGTCATCGAGTCCTGTGGGTATACCCGGATAGTATATCCCCAACAGTAGCCCCTAGAAGTCTCCAAGATCTAAAGTCAAATAAATCGTCTAGCTTGATGGTTTCTTCGTCTTGAGAATCTTGAAGGGTTCCCGAAAACTTCTTTCAGTAATATAGGATTCCGAGTCAGTTGAGTCGGATATGTTTTGTTCTGACTTTAGTCTTTTCCTTGCTCAGTTTGAAACATAAGCCGGATTTTTCAGCGGCGTGCGAACTGACAACTTTTCAGACCAGGTCCTGTCACTGACAGGAGTCCTATCAACACGACTGTTTGTGGGTCCGCTCCTTACGAAACAGAACGCCGTTTCAATGCCTACGCGAAAATCGAGGGGTGGAAGAGTTGCGAGGAAGCTACCTCCCTCTCTCCTATACGCTTGGTGCTAATCGCGTGTATTAACGCGCGAATCTTGACACAAAGACAAATAAAAGAGAGGAGAAAACCGTTTCTCTCAGATTTATCTCTCCATCAATTCATTCATTGCCTCCTCGTACTCCTCGAGCACTCCGCAGCCGTTCCCATCTGCACACCGTGAGAAAATCTCTCTCCCCCACCAGTCCTTTTCCTCCAAGATCTATGGCGTCTGCCTCGACCTCAAGAGAGGCGGCGGGTTCGTCGACGACGGATGAGAGGAAGATGTGGGTCCTCTGGATCCCGAACGCCATGGACAACGTTGAACTCCAAGTCATGGAGGATGAAGGATTCATCGTCGTCGGCGCATGGTGGAGCGCCTCAGGGCACGCCATTCCCGCCACGTGCGACGGCGAGAGGGTGCTATTCGGCACGCACGTCGACCATGGCCTCAGCCTGCCACCGTCGAATATCCTCGTCGAGGTCCTCAACTACTACGGTGTGAAACTTTATAATCTTCCTCCCAACTCTCTGCTTGAGCTTAGTACCCATGTAGCTTTGTGCGAGGGGTTTCTTGGCATTATGCCAAGTCTCACTCTTTTCCGGTACTACTATGGTACCAGGAAGAACTCCATTAGTGCCGGTGTGCCTGATACATCGTAAACGTATCTATAATTGTTGATGCTCTATGCTTGTTTTGTATCAACTTTGCTATGTTTTGTCTACACTTTGAGGTATTTTTATACACTTTCTGGAACTAACCTATTGACAAGATGCCACAGTGTTAGTTGCCTGTTTTCTGCTGTTTTTGGTTTCCGAAAGCTAAAAAATGAATATTCTCGGAATTGGACATGACAAAAGCCAAAGTTCATATTTTTCCTAAACGATACGAAAAATCGAAGACGAGACGGAGGAGGACACCAGGGTGGCCACACCCTAGGTGGGCGCGGGGCCCACCCTGGCCGCGCCCATAGGGGGTGTGGCCCCCTTGCTGTGGCATCCCGCAAAACCACTACTAGAAAATCGCGTTGAATTTGTGCATTGCATCGTCATCATCATGCATTGTTCGCATAAAACTATTTTCGCAAGCCCGTTTTGTTTTCTAAAACGCCCCATCTTTATTCAAACGCAAAGCCCGGTTCTCCGGATTAATTATTTTGGCCGCTATCGGTTTGCATACGGCCCGTTTAAAACAAATAAAAAGTTCAATTGTTTTAGCGGGGGCAGTCGAACGGGCCGAATCGACCCGAACGACCACCCCTATTTCTAAATCGGTCCACCTAATCAGCTCCTCTAAATCCTACAGCTACCAACTAACCTACCCAGCCCTCCCCTCCACCTCACCCCCACCAATAAACTGCTGCCACCTCACCCTCTCCCTATCCCCCAACCAATCCTATCCTGCCACCTAATCCCTCCCTCTCTCCCACTCACCCAGCCCCAACCAACTCAAACCACCCGCAGCACACAGCGCACACCTGCCACCCCCTGTCCCTCTCTCTCTCTCCCTCTCTGCCATGCCGACCCCACCACCTGCCACCCAACTCCCCAGGCCCCACCCTGTCCCCTGGCCCACCCCGACCCAGTCTCCACCCGCGCCTCCCTCTTTCTCTCGCTCCCTCCCGCACGCTCCCACCAACTCCCACCGCCAGTCTCCCTCCTCGCCGCGCCCTCTCCCCATCCTCTCTCCTCCCGCCGCCTCCGCGCCTCAACCTTCTTCCTCCCTCTCTCCGTCCGCCGTCGCGCGGCCTACCCCTCGCGTCGCCGTCCTCGACCCCGTCGGCCGCGCCGCCCCTGCTTTGCGCCGCCAGCGAGCTCGCCTCCCCGCCGGCCTCTCTCCTCTGCAGCCCGCCGACCCCGCCGCGCCGCGCGCTCGCGCCCCCTCCCGCTCCTCGCTGCGCGCCGCCCGAGCTCCCTCGCCGCCGGCGCGACCTCGCACCGAGCTCTTCTCCGCCGCCGCGTGCGCTCTCCTCCGCCCCCCCCCCCCCCCCCCCCGCGGGCTCCCTCCGACGCGCCGCTCCGCCGACCCCCACCTCCTCCGGTCCGCCGCCGCCCGCCGGTCCGCCCCTTCCGCCCCGCCTGGCCGGAGCTCCGCCTCGCCTCGAGCTCTGCCCCGCCGCCTTTCTCCTCCTCCGTCGCGCGCCCGCGTCCGACCGCCTCTCCTCCCCAGGCGCCCGCCCGCGCGTCACCGCCTCGCCGCTCCCTCGGCCGTCCGCCAGCGCCGCCCCTTCTTCCCCTAACCCGCAAGCTCCCTCCCTCGCCGGCGTTCCTTCGCTGCTCCCCGCGGCCGCTCCCGCGCCGGCGCGCCCGGCCACGTCCCCGTCGACCCTCCGCCGCCGCGACGCCGCCCGCGAGCCGCCGACCCCGAGCCTTTCTCCCCCGGACGACAAGATCTCCATCCCGGAATGGCAAGTCCGACCCGACCCGTGAACCCGTCAAGATCTGCCTGACGACAAGAACGACACCGACCCGGAAGAATCCGATGCGCCCCCGACACCGAACCAAGTACCCCTTTCCGGACGCCGAGTCCTCCTTCACGGATGCAACAAGACCTACCCCCGCTATCCGAGAACGCTTCCGTCGAACCCCGAACCCAGATCCGTCGAACCCCGAGACCGACCCCGAACCCTGGAACCCCAAGTTCGTCGAGACCCCTCAATGTGTGAACCCTTTTCCGAAACCCTATTTTATAACATAATATAACTTGTCGCATATTAAATGTTCATGCATGCATATTGTCGTGTGGTTTGGGGGCCTTATGCCGATTCACCCTATAATTAAATATGGGGTCCATATGCGGGCAAATCTAGTCCCATATCGGCCTTATTTAAACTTGTGTAGCGAACCGCTGATATATTCTGCCTTGCTAAAACAACATTTAAATTGCGGGGTATCTAAACAACATGAACCACCTAATTAATTATCGGGACCCCGGTTCCACTTAATATGACCTAATTGCATCGCATCTTTGCCATGTCATACACCATACATGCATCATGCCGATTTTCTGCCGTTGCATTAAATATTGCATCCGGTGTTCTTCTAGTGTTTTGCTTCTTCGCGGATAAGGCCGTTGAGTTGATGTGAGCTTCGCCCCGATCTTCGGATGAACCTTCGGCAATGTTTTTCAGGCGAGCATCTCCCCCTTTCTACCTATCTTACTTTTATAGTATTTATTCCCTCTTGTTGATCTATTGCTATCTGTTTGCGATGCTCTAGTTTCCGTACCCTTGATATTACTTGCAGCCTTATATTGCCTTGGACACATCCTATTACCTGTTGTTTGGTAGATAGTTAGACTTGCGCGTCGTAGTCGCTTGCTCAAGTGCCGTTGCGTGTCGTCAAGTGCCACAGTTGTTGATGTATTGCCGCATGTCGATGTTGGAGATGATCATAGTTTTACTTATCGTTCACTTTAATTCCTGTTTAACAACTAAAATTGAAGTAAGTAGAGGCATCGGTGGGTGATAGATAATATTTGGTTTCCGAACGCCCACTTGTGTCCCGTAGGACCCCGAGTACTTGATACCTGTTCCTTGATTTATCGCGCTATCCACATACGGGGAGTATGGGCCCCCCTTAGCCAGAGCTTGATTCAGTCTTATTTCTTGGGGCCACAAACTAGTTTGAGGTTTTATTTACGATCCTGTACTTATGCCATGTTTTACTGCTTTATTTACGATTGTGCGATGGATAGCACACTGTACTGTTTAGGTAAGCGGAATGTTTTCGCGGTATCGACAATCCCCGTTTGGGGTTCCCAGTCGTTTACAGCCATTGACGCAAACCTTGAGTCCGTCTCGGAGCTAGCTTACTTCGTTGCGGTTCTACTCAATGGGGTGGCCCCCTAAAATATTTCTGAATCCTGTGATTGCTTTGTCGTGAAAGCCTCGTTGGGTTTTGATTTGGTTTTTCCGAGGTCGATCGTGTGTGTGTTGCTATTTGTGCACCCCGGCCGGGTAAAACTTTCTGAAAGCCGTGTCCGCGGTTATGGACGACTTGGAGCACAGTATCTCGACCATAGACAAGCATAACTAAAGTTTATTGCTATAAATTTGACTTTATAATGACTAGTAATCAGCTTCACGATAATGGAATGGCTAATTAATACTGCCCACAATTGCTTGTCTGGAGTGTCGCTTGCGACCATTGTACCTGACTAGTAAGCATTGCAACTACAACGGAATGGCTGAATAAAAGTACCAACAACTGCTGGGTTTTGGATTTATCTCACGCTATCTGTATCTGATTAGTAATTGTTGCAACTATAACGGAATCTTTGATTAAAAGTGCCCACTGCTTATTTTATCAGGATGATTATCTATGCCTGACTAGTAATTGCTGCAACGATAACCGAATAAATAAAATTGCCAACTGTGTGAGTTCCTCGGTTGACTTCCTCGTTTGGTCTCGAGGGGGAAACACCAGGATGGGTTTGTTTGATGGTAGTATCAGGTTGGATCCGAATAGGTCTTTCTTACCCCTCTCTGATAGCCGCCGTTGTATCGAGTCTCTATAGGTTGGTTTAGTGCATGCTGCCGCTGCCGCTTCAGTCCACCATACCTATGTAGGCGAGGACCGCCGAATTCTAGCCTCGCCGTGTACTGGCCTCAGTACTGACGCTCCTCTTTTTCCTTTGCCCTTTGTCGGCACCCCTTTTGTTTAAGCAGGTTTTGAGATCGACGTCGTTAGCAGGGTTACCCTTCCGGCTTGGCCTGGGCAGGGTTATGGACGCCATTGGTTATTCTTCAGGGCTCTTAGCCCCATTTGCATCTTGTCCGTAGTCGGACGCTCTATCATTTTCAAGGTGATTTGGATCTTTGTATATTATATCTGTATTCTTGACTCTTTTGAGTCGCTGTTATATATATCTGTTCTGTGGGTCCCATCGAGGACTGTTGTGTAATGTTATTACTTCATTTTCCACCCGCACGAAAGTGCCTGGTGGGCACCTTTGAATCGTTTCTATGCGGGTTTGGCGGGTTTTCGCTAAAATTTGCATAGGTCCGATTTTGAGGGTGTTACACTTGCCCTCCATCGACCTTGCCTCCTTCGCCTATAAGAAGCCTCCGACCGAGAAACCCTAAAGAAATCGACCAGAAATCCACGAAAAGTTCCGCAGCGCCGCCGCCACCGAAGGGGAGATTCGGGGGACAGAAAGTCTCTGTTCCGGCACCCAGCCGGGACGAGGAAGTGCCCCTGGAGCCATCTCCATCATCGTTTCCGATTCCAGAAGTGCTTTAATAGATCTCTAGCTCTCCCCACGTGTGTGTAAGTGTCAGCGTGCATACCCTGGTGGCACTTAGGCTAGAGGTTACATAAATACTCATCGTGCTTTAATAGATCTATGCTTTTACCCACGTGTGTGACAATGACAGCATGCACGTCGTGTGTGGCACTTAAGTTGGATTACATATATATTCATGAGTTATATTTGGAGTTGAATGTCTTTATGAAATTATGGTGTTTGTTAGAACCGTCTAGCGCTCAAGGTGACAGTGTGGGGTTATCTAGATGGGGAAGGTAGACTTTGAGGTGTGATGTTATAGCCCTACCATGGATTAGAGTGTCCAACCGGAGAGTAGTTAAGAGTAGTATCCTGAAGATAATATATTTATTTGAGAATGTTCACTAGTGAAAGTATGATCCCTAGGCCTTGTTTCTAAACATTGAAACATAGTTTGCATCTAGACCTGTTGCATGTTTGCTTGCTTCCATTTTATTTCAGTTTGCCTTTAGTCTCTCTCACGTCAACAACAAGTCAGAAGCTCTTTTCTCGCACTGTTACCACTTGTATTTCACTATCTCTTCGCCGAACTAGTGCACCTATACACCCGACAAGTGTATTTGGTGTGTTGGGGACACAAGAGACTTCATCTATCTTGATTGCAGGGTTGCTTGAGAGGGATACCTTTGACCACTTCCTCCTTGAGTTCGATAAACCTTGGGCTCCACTTAAGGGAAACTTGCTACTGTTCTACAAACCTCTGCACTTGGAGGCCCAGCAACTGTCTACAAGAATAGAAGTGCGTAGATATCAGTGCCTTACATCCCCGACACCCTTAATTTGGTCCTTAGGAGAAACCGAGTCTATCCTAGGATTAACGCTAGTGAATCCGTCAAACGCTGGGTCGGAACCTTCTTTTATCACAAGGATATTTGATGACCCACAAGTATAGGGGGTTTATCATAGTACTTCTGATAAATAGGAGTGTCGATCCCAACAAGGAGCAGAAGCTGTTGACTAGTGGTATGGAGTAGGAAATCTCTGTAAATACTTAGCAAACGGATTTTTAGGGGTTTTCTGATAAAGCAAAGAAACAAAGTGCAAGTAATAAAGATAACGAAAAATTGGAGCAAGTGGCCCAATCCTTTCTTAGCAAAGCACAAGACGGTGGAAATACTAATGAGGACCAAACGTTCTCGAGGACACGTGGGAATTCTGTCAAGTGCTTTCGCTTCAAATAGCTGAGTACCTTTCTTTGGTGTTGTAAGTGTTGTGTGGGTGAACCTGTGCTAATGTACTGACCTTACTTGGACTAATACATACTTGTGATTAAACCCCCTGCAAGCATCCACAACTACAGGAAAGTAATTAAGATATAAACCTAACCACAACCTTAAACTCCGAGATCCTACACTCCCTTGTGCAAAGGTGTCCTAACGGGGGTTCAGGTTTCTGTCACGCCGTCAACCCCACAATTAGTAGCCAAATACACAATGCATTCCCCTAGGCCCATAAATGGTGAAGTATCATGTAGTCGACGTTCACATGACACCACTAGAAGAATAACACCAGAACTTAAATACTAAACCATTGAATAATATCTCAACACAAACCCACTACTAACAACATGACTTCTCCCATGTCCTCAAGAACTAAACGGATTACTCACGAGACATAATATGGATCAAGATCAAAGATGATATGGTGATGGATAAAAATCTGAACATAAACAATAATCCAATGGTTCCACTCACAAGCATCAACTACAATAGTAATCAACACCGAGAAAGTTTCCCCTAAGATCTATGCAAGTATTCAACACGATTGTTACAGCGGGATGGAGTGGTGATGATGGTACTGGTGGAGATGATGGTGTGGATGATGATGATCCCGATGAAGCCTAGCTTGATGGTGGTGTTGATGGCGACGATCTCCCCTCTCCGGTAAGGAATTTCCCCGGCAGAAATTTGTCTACCAGAGAGCTCTTTCTCTCTCGGTGTTTTGCGCCCCGCAGAGGCGGCAGAATCTTTCTGTGGTCACCCTCGTGGTATTAGGGTTTCGAGAGGAAGATATAGGCGAGAGGGCGGAGTCAGAGGCCAGCCAGGTGGGCCACACCCACCCTAGGGGCGGCCCAAGGGGGGCCCACGCCTGGGGGTGTGGGCCCCCTGTGGCCCAACTCCGCCTCCCCTTCTGGCTGTAGGGTTCGCAGCATAGAAAACAAAAAATTTCCTACGATGTGAACTATATACCAAGATCTATCTACTAGATACAAACAACGGGCGGATGTATATCCGTAGAGAACATACCCTTGAAGACCGACAAAGCTTAACGAGTTCAACTCGTGGTTGATGTAGACGATCTCTTGCCGATCTCAAGATCGAGAGGAAGTCCTAGCGCCGCAAATCAGCAGCGCATCCGTGCTCGCACACACGTTCGAGGCACCGAGCAACCTCCGCCTCCTCGCTCCAGCGATGCAGCGGAAGCACAACTCTTTCTTGCCGAATAGCCACCGGGAACATGTATCTCGCTAGTCCGAGACCATGGGGGATAAATTCTAGAGGGGGAGAGAGATCCTTCACGAGGAGGTGTGTGAGACAAGTGAGGAGGGGGGCTCCTTTTATAGGAGGAGGGGGGGGGAACCCCAAGGGGGTGGCCGGCGCATGGGGGCTGCCCCCTTGCCCTCCCCTCTTCATGTGGGTGGACACTCCACTCACAAATCTCCTTTAAATTCCCTCCACTCAAAAGTCCACTCAAATTCCCATTAAATTTCCACCAAATTTAATGCAAACTCTCATTAAATAAAACTCTTTTATTTTATTCAGAATTTTGTCAATTACTTTAATGACAAACATTCACAAATAACCCCTTGCTAGAATTCTATTTCACATGCATAACCACTTTATGCAATTTCACCCGAAAACCTGTTTCGGTATCTAGTGAAATAAATTCCTGCGCTTGTTCATTCTTTCGGCATGAAACATTTGCTCCAATTGGATGTCGGTGTCTCTTAAGTGTGTCACCCTACGGTTCGTGAATAATGTGGACATGATCGAGACCCCTCTCGGATCAATAATCAGAAGCGGGATCTGGAGACCCATACTGACTCCCACACATTCAACGATGACTTTCTTGTGATCGTCGGAACCTTTTACGCTAGTATATCTTAATCCCTTTGTTTCACGATATATTACATGTCCGAGATTCGATCATCGGTATCTCCATACCTAGTTTGATCTCGTTACCGACATGCACTCTTTTCTCGTTCCTGTGATATAACATTCTAGTGATCAAATCACTTGCTTGCAAGCTAATCAATGTGATATCACCGAGAGGGCCCAGAGTATATCTATCCGTCATCGGGATGAACAAATTCCACTCTCGATCCATGAGCCTCAACATAACACTTTATTAGTTCTGAATCCATCTTTATAATCACCCTGTTACGGTGTGACGTTTGATGTTATCAAGAAACTCTTCCGGTGTTAGTGATTGACATGATCTCATGGTCTAAGGATTAGGATCACTTCGTAAGTTGTTATAGCAATATAAACTCAATGACTTTGATCGTAATGCTATACTTCGTATGAATGTTCATCACACCATTACACTAATGTCGTGATCCCGTTATTAACAACATCCAATGTCCATGATCAGGAAACCTTGATCATCTTGTTAATCAACGAGCTAGTTTATGAGAGAGGCATAACTAGGAACTTTCTGTTTGTTTATTAAACACACATGTATTATCGTTTCCGTATTAATACAATTATAGCATGCAAAATAAACATCTATCATATACTTGGAATACACATAATAAACACTTTATTATTGCCTCTCAGGGCATATTCCCTTCAGTCTCCCACTTGCACTAGAGACAATAATCTAGTTACATAGTGATAAATCTAACACCCATTGAGTTCTGGTGTTGATCATGTTTTGCTCTAGGGAGAGTTTTAGTCAACGGATCTGCTACATTGAGATCCGTATGTACTTTACAAATCTTTATATCTCCATCCTTGACATGCTCGCGGATGGAGTGAAACCGGCGCTTAATATGTTTGGAATGCTTGTGAGACCTTGGCTCTTTGGCATTGGCAATGGCACCATTGTTGTCACAATAGATCACCATTGGGTCCAACGCGTTTGCCACCACTCCTAGTTCGGATATGAACTCCTTCATCCAAACTGCTTCCTGAGCCGCTTCTGAAGCAGCAACATATTCGGCCTCCGTTGTTGATCCCGCTACCACAGGTTGTTTGGAGCTCCTCCAACTAACCGCTCCGCCATTCATGAGAAATACGTATCCGGATTGAGACTTAGAGTCATCCGGATCGGTGTCAAAGCTAGCGTCGACATAACACTTAGCGACGAGCTCTTCTTCACCTCCGTATACAAGAAACATATCCTTAGTTCTTCGTAAGTACTTAAGGATATTCTTGACCGCTATCCAGTGTTCCGAACCTGGATCCGATTGGTACCTACTAGTCAAACTAATAGCATGTGCCACATACGGTCTTGTACATAGCATGGCGTACATTATAGAGCCTATGGCTGAAGCATAGGGGACTTGTCCATTATCTCTCTTTCTTCCGCCGAAGCCGGACTTTGAGTCTTACTCAATGTCTTGCCTTGCAACATAGGTAAGAACCCCTTCTTACTTCCGTCCATTTTAAACTTCTTTAAAATCTTATCAAGGTATGTACTTTGCGATAGCCCTATTAGGCGCCTAGATCTATCTCTATAGATCTTTATGCCTAATATGTATGACGCTTCACCTAGGTCCTTCATTGAAAATTTGCTGTTTAGATAACTTTTAACACTGTTTAAAAGATCTATATCATTTCCGATCAATAATATGTCATCCACATATAATATCAGAAATGCCACATTGCTCCCACTCACTTTCTTGTAAATACAAGCTTCTCCATAAGTTTGGACAAATCCAAACTCTTTGATCACCTCATCAAAGCGGAGATTCCAACTTCGTGATGCTTGCTTCAATCCATAGATGGATCGCTGAAGCTTGCACACCTTGTTAGCATCCTTAGGATCGACAAAACCCTTTGGTTGTATCATATACAACTCTTCTTCAATATTCCCATTGAGAAACGCGGTTTTGACATCCATCTGCCATATCTCATAATCGAAATATGCAGCAATTGCTAACATAATCCTAACTGACTTTAGCATCGCTACGGGAGAGAAAGTCTCATCGTAGTCAACTCCTTGAATTTGTCGAAACCCCTTTGCGACAAGTCGAGCTTTATAGACGGTCACATTACCATCAGCATCAGTTTTCCTTTTGAAAATCCATTTGTTCTCCACGGCCTTTCGGTCGTGAGGTAGTTCCACCAAGTTCCAAACTTGATTTTCATACATGGATTCCATCTCGGATTTCATGGCTTCTAACCATTTGTTGGAATCTGGGCTCATCATCGCTTCTTCATACGTCACAGGGTCATCATTTTCATCAACCATGAAATTCATGACAGGATTTCCGTACAGCTCGGGAGCTGCACGCGTCCTGTTTGACCTGCGAGGTTCGGTAGTACTCTCTTTCGGAGTTTCATGATCATTATCATTAGTTCCCTCTTCAACAGGTGGAGCCAACTCCGGAACAACTTCCGGCGCTGCGCTACTCGCCATACTTTGAAGAGAAGGTTCCACAACCTCTTCGAGTTCTACCTTCCGACTACTCACACCTTTCGCGAGAAACTCTTTCTCTAGAAAGGATCCATTCTTGGCAACAAAAACCTTGCCCTCGGATCTGTGATAGAAGGAATACCCAATAGTTTCTTTAGGGTATCCTATGAAGACGCATTTTTCCGCTTTGGGTTCGAGTTTATCCGGTTGAAGTTTCTTCACATAAACATCGCATCCCCAAACTTTAAGAAATGACAGCTTAGGTTTGTTTCCAAACCACAATTCATACGGTGTCTTTTCAACGGATTTAGATGGTGCCCGATTTAAAGTGAATGCAGCAGTTTCTAGTGCATAACCCCAAAATGACAACGGCAAGTCCGTCAGAGACATCATAGATCGAACCATATCTAATAAAGTACGATTACGACGTTCCGACACACCATTTCGCTGTGGTGTTCCGGCAGGTGTGAGTTGTGAAACAATTCCACACTCTTTCATGTGAGTGCTAAACTCGTAACTTAGATACTCACCTCCACGGTCGGACCGTAGAAATTTGATCTTTCTATTACGATGATTTTCAACTTCATTCTGAAATTCCTTGAACTTTTCAAAGGTTTCAGACTTGTGTTTCATCAAGTAGATATAACCGTATCTACTCAAATCATCCGTGAAAGTAACAAAATAACGATATCCACCTCG
Organism: Avena sativa; assembly: GCA_916181665.1. Classification (NCBI taxonomy): domain Eukaryota; kingdom Viridiplantae; phylum Streptophyta; class Magnoliopsida; order Poales; family Poaceae; genus Avena; species Avena sativa. Next base: position 279,311,364 of record OV702280.1, read on the forward strand.
CGCCGACACACTCATTGGACCACATACATCAGAATGTATGATTTCCAATAAATCTGTCGCCCGTTCCATTGAACCGGAAAACGGCGTTCTAGTCATCTTGCCCATAAGGCATGGCTCACATGTATCAAATGATTCATAATCAAGTGATTCCAAAAGTCCATCCGAATGGAGCTTCTTCATGCGTTTAACGCCAATATGACCTAGACGGCAGTGCCACATATATGCGGATATATCATCATTAAGTTTAATCCTTTTAGCATCAACATTATGAATATGTGTAACATTATCATCGAGATCTAATAGAAATAAACCATTCATCATCGGTGCATGACCATAAAAGATTTCATTCATATAAATGGAACAACCATTGTTCTCGGATTTAAATGAATAACCACTTCGCATCAAACACGATCCAGATACAATGTTCATGCTCAGTGCAGGCACCAGATAACATTTATTTAAGTTTATAACTAATCCCGATGGCAAGTGGAGAGGCAGCGTTCCGACGGCGATCACATCAACGCTTGATCCATTGCCGACACGCATCTTGACCTCACCCCTTGCTAGCGGTCGCTTGTTCCGCAGCCCCTGATTCGAGTTACAAATATTAGCAACTGAACCGGTATCAAATACCCAGGTGCTACTGCGAGCACTAGTCAATTACACATCAATAACATGTATATCATATATACCTTTGTTTGCCTTGCCGGCCTTCTTGTCTGCCAGATACTTGGGGCAGTTGCGCTTCCAGTGGCCAGTCCCCTTACAATAGTAGCACTCAGAATCAGACTTAGGTCCAACTCGGGGTTTCTTTTCAGGCGCGGCAACCGGCTTGCCGCCCTTACTTCCCTTCCGTTTTCCCTTCTTGTCTTTCTTGAAACCAGTGTTCCTATTGATCATCAACACTTGATGTTCCTTTTTGATCTCCACTTCTGCAGTTTTAAGCATTGACAGAAGCTCGGGGAGAGACTTCTTCATGCCTTGCATATTATAGTTCATCACGAAGCTCTTATAGCTAGGTGGCAGAGACTGCAGAACACGATGGATGCCTAAGTCAATGGGAATCGATATTCCCAAGGACACAAGCTTATCGGCGTAACCCGACATCTTGAGTACATGCTCACTAACGGAGCTGTGCTCTTCCATCATGCAGCTAAAGAACTTTTCTGAAGCGTTGTAGCTCTCTACAGCAGCATGTGTGTCGAAAATCATTTTCAACTCACCCATTGTATCAAATGCATTGCCGTTTTCGAAACGCTTTCGAAGTTCCGGCTCTAGCCCATACAATATGCCGCAATGAACTAAGTTGTGGTCCTCCTGACGAGTCTGATAGACATTCTTCTCCTCGTCAGGGGCATCATCAAAAGGTGGGGGGCCTAACGGCGCTTCTAGCACATATTGCTTTTGTGCAGCAGAGAGGAGAATCCTCAAATTCATGGCCCATTCGGTAAAGTTGCTACCGTTCGTTGCTAGTTTCTCTTTCTCCATGAACACATTGAAATTAAAAGCAGGTGGTGCCATCTACAACAGAATTTGTAAAGTTTAGACTAAGTGTATGATAGATTGAGTTCAACTAATCTTTATTACGAATGAACTCCCACTCAAAAACGACATCCCTCGTGCCTTTTTGGTGATTACATGAACCAAATCCACTACACCAAGTCCGATCATCACGTGAGTCGGTATAGCTTCAAAGGCGAGCATCAAATGGGCATCATATCAACTATATGACTCATGCTTAACCTTTCGGTCCGTGTTCCGAGGCCATGTCTGTACATGCTAGGCTCGCCAAGTTAGAACCTTAGTATTCGCATGTGTAACTGTTTTACACCCGAAATATGGTCGTGGATCCAAGAACACCCGATCATCACGTGATGTCTTGGAGCGACGAAAACATAATCGGTGCATACTAAAGGAAGAACACATTCTTATCTTGATATTTAAATGAGGGATCATCTTATTATGCTAACAAAGCGCTAAACAAGCAATATAAGATGCTATCAAACATCATATGTTTATTAGTGAAATTATATGGTTCCCGCAGATGATCTCTATCATGTGCATCGTGGTATGATCACTATCATACCTATATGTGTAAATCCAAGGTCTATGGATTTTACACGTATGTGTGTTGTAAGAGTATCATCTCATACTTTTACTTACAACACTACCATATCATAACACTAGCCCAGCAACAATCTAAACTAGACGCCTCTAATTTATCCATTGCAAGTTTTACGTGGCTTAGGGCTTTCGAGATAGAACCGTTCTTACCTACGAACATGAACCACAACGAGGATAATCAAATTGTTGACAACTCGCTTGCAAAATAGATATTGACTATAGTAGGAGAGACAGACACCCGCTAGCCACTTATGCAAACTAGTTGCATGTCAAGCGTGGAACAGGTCTCATGTGCGAGGACATGTAAAGTTTGTCCGGGCCGCTTCATCCCACTATGCCACCAATATCCAAAATTACAACAAAGGAGCAACAACATGATCATCATCGCCCACATACTCATATGTGTACTACCCGTGTAAAGTATCTACGCATAGATCCGGCTCTGATACCACTGTAGGGTTCGCAGCATAGAAAACAAAAAATTTCCTACGATGTGAACTATATACCAAGATCTATCTACTAGATACAAACAACGGGCGGATGTATATCCGTAGAGAACATACCCTTGAAGACCGACAAAGCTTAACGAGTTCAACTCGTGGTTGATGTAGACGATCTCTTGCCGATCTCAAGATCGAGAGGAAGTCCTAGCGCCGCAAATCAGCAGCGCATCCGTGCTCGCACACACGTTCGAGGCACCGAGCAACCTCCGCCTCCTCGCTCCAGCGATGCAGCGGAAGCACAACTCTTTCTTGCCGAATAGCCACCGGGAACATGTATCTCGCTAGTCCGAGACCATGGGGGATAAATTCTAGAGGGGGAGAGAGATCCTTCACGAGGAGGTGTGTGAGACAAGTGAGGAGGGGGGCTCCTTTTATAGGAGGAGGGGGGGGGGAACTGTTGGAGATATGCCCTAGAGGCAATAATAAATATAGTTATTATTATATATCTTTGTGTTTATGATAAATGTTTGCATTCATGCTATAATAGTATTAACAAGGAAACCATTAATACTTGTGTGATTTGTAAACTTAATTTGAAGTCCCTAGTATAGCCTCTATACTTCACTAGCTTGTTGGTTGATTGATGATGTGGTTTCTTTATCATGAACATTGAGATGTTATCAACAACAAGATCATATCGTTAGGAGAATGATATGGTGGACATACTCCTATAGACAAGCGTAGCATAAAGATCAAGTCATTTCAATAGTTCAATTGCTATATGCTTTCTGATACATAGTAACCTAATTCCTTCGACCATGAGATCATGCATATCACCTTTACTGGATGGATGCTTTGATGTCATCAAACACCACACCGTAACAGGGTGGCTATAAAGGTGGCATTGAGTGTTCGGAAAGTATTGGTTGAAACACATGGATCAAGAGTGGGATTTGTCCATCCACATGACGGATAGATATTCTCTGGGCCCTCTCGGTGAAATGTCATCCAATTAGCTTGCAAGCATGTGACTTGGTCACAAGGGATCACATATCACGGGAACGAGAAAAGAGTACTTATCAGTAACGAGGATGAACTAGGTATGCAGAGATACCGACGATCATAACCTCGGATAAGTAACATATCGTGAGACAAAGGGAAATTGGTATCGTATGTAAGTGGTTCATTCGATCGCAAAGTAATCGTAGAAATATGTGGGAGCCATATGAATTTCCAGATTCCTCTATTGGTTATTGTTCGGAGAAGTGTCTCGATCATGTCCGCATAATTCACGAACCGTAGGGAGACACACTTAAGGATTCGACGTTGTTTGAGTAGTTATGGTATTATGAGAAAGAGACCGAATGTTGTTCGGAGTCTCGGATGGGATCCGGGATATCACGAGGTGATCCGGAATGGTCCGGAGAATAAGATTCATATAAGGAAAGACCCGTTTCGGAGTTCGGGAATGATTCCGGTGTTTTCATCGGGGATATTCTAGAAGGTTCCGGATTGTCCGGCACTCCGGGGGGGAAGGGGTACATGAATGTGTCATTACATATTGGAATGATTGCATCATGTACTAAGTGTTCTTGCTGTCCCAAATATAGGATTAAATTGAATCCTAAAACAGAAAAGTCAAATGTCCAGTTTGAAAGTCAAACTGCCAAAACAAGAAACTGTGGGAAACAAGCAAGAGGAGTTGGAACCAACCTGGAGGAGGAGTTGGACTCCTCCAGGCCGGCGCCCAGCCCTAGGCCGAGTTGGGGAGGGACTCCCTCCCTCCCCTGGCGCGCCCACACCCTCCCACCTATATAAGGAGGGGCAGGGCTCCCCTCCTACACACACAAGTTTCCTATCCTCTAAACTAAACCCTAGATCTAGACCCCGGTTTAGAGCTATTCGGTTTAGAGCCTTCTAATTGGTTTAGAGCCCTCTAATTGGTGTGTCTAATTACTAGACCACTAATAGCCTCTCTCATAAGCTCCACCATACTCGCACCGGCTTAAGGCGAAGCCCTGCGGGATTTCCCCTCTACCTCCGGTACCACGCCGTTGTGCTGCCGGAATCGCGAGGAGAGTGCTACAACCTCCGCTGCCTGCTGGAACAAGGGAGAGGAAGGTCTTCGTCGAGTACCGAACGTGTGACCGACTGCGGGAGCGCTGCGGGAACGCGGCGCCGGAAGGATCGTCTACGCGATCTTGAGATCGGAAAGAGTACGACTACATCACCCACGAGAATCTGCTCTCGTTAAACACTTTGGAATCTTCGAGGGTGAGTTATTCCATCGACTCGTTGCTACAATCTAGTAGATAGATCTTGGCTTGTTTGTTTGTATGCGATAGAAAATTTTTGTTTTCCATGCTACGAACCCCTACAGTGGTATCAGAGCCGTGTCTATATGTAGATCTGTTACACGAGTAGAACACAATGGTCATTGTGGGCGTTGATGCTTTTATTGTAGATTGCTTTTTGTGTACTTTGCATCTTGCGGTATGTTGGGATGAAGCGGCCCGGGCTAACCTTACATGACATCGTTCATGAGACTTGCTCCACGTTTGACATGCAACTTGTATTGCATAAGTGGCTTTGCGGGTGCCTGTTTCTCCTAGCATAGTAAAGATCCAATTTACAACGGGTAATCAACAATGCTAGTATCAATGTTGTGGTTATTGTTCGTAAGTTAGAACGACACTTATGGAAAGCCCCAAACCACGTAAAATATGCAAAGAAAGTAGAAGCGTCTAACTTTGTTTTGCAGGGGTGTGCAGTGATGTGATATGGCCATGATTGTGATTATATTTGATGTATGCAATGTTCCTTATTGTAAGTTGGCAACCGGCAGGAGCCATATGGTTGTCTTTAATTTCTGTTAAGACCTGCGTGTCTATTCAAAATAGTTGTAATAGTTGAAGCTGGTGGACGACAACCATGGAGAAGCGTCATTGACCTTGATGCTATGCCGGTGATGATGGAGATCATATTCGTGCTTGAAGATGGAGATCGGAAGCACAAAGAAGAAAGGCCATATCATATCACATATTATGAATTGCATGTGATGTTAATCCTTTATGCATCTTGTATTGCTTAGTAGACGACGGTAGCATTATAAGATGATCCCTCATGCACATAAATTTCAAGTTCTAAAGTGTTCACCCTTAGTATGCACCGTTGCCAAAGCTTGCTGCTTCGAAGCACCACGTGATGATCGGGTGTCTTTGATTCCGCGGGTGAATACAACGTAAGCAAGCCAGATTTGCTTATGCGGAAGCTAAGGTTTGATCTTGACGAGCCTAGCATGTACAGACATGGCCTCAGGAACACGGATCGCCGAAAGGCAAAGCATGAATCATATAGTAGATATGATGAACATGATGATTGTTCGCCATTAAAACTATATCAGCTCTCGTGATGATCGGTGTTGATGTAGTGGATTTGGTTCGTGTGATCACTAAAACAATGTGAGGGATGTTGTTTTGAGTGGGAGTTCACCTAGTTTAATTTCATTAATTAATTTGAACTCAATTTGTCATAAACTTAGTCTAAACTATTGCAAATATGTTGTAGATCAATGGCAGCCCCTACCATCAATTTTAATGCGTTCCTAGAGAAAGAAAAGTTGAAAAACAATGGAAGCAACTTCGCGGATTGGTTCCGCAATTTGAGGATTATCCTCACAGCTGGTAATTTGACCTATGTGCTGGATGCACCGCTAGGTGACCCACCTGCAGCTGATGCTACCGATGAAGTAAAGAATGTTTACCTTGCTCGGAAGAATCAGTACTCCATAGTTCAGTGTGCTATCTTGTATGGTTTAGAATCGGAGCTTCAGAAAAGGTTTGAAGAGTCAGATCCATATGATATTGTCGAGGATCTCAAATTAATCTTTGAGACTCATGCGGCAATTGAAAGTTATGAAGCTTCTGAAAAGTTCTTTAACTGCAAGATGGAAGAGGGTAGCTCCGTCAGTGAGCATGTGCTTAAGATGTCTGGGCACGCAAATAAACTTCAAAGTTTGGGTATAGTGATTCCTAATACTTTGGGAGTTTACCGCATCCTCCAATCACTACCACCAAGTTACAAGAACTTTGTGATGAACTATAACATGCAGAACATGAACAAAGAGTTGCCAGAACTATTTGCTATGTTAAAATCTGCAGAAGTGGAGATCAAGAAAGAGCACCAAGTGTTGATGGTCAATAAGACCACCAAATTCAAGAAAGACAAGTCTAAGCAAAAGGGACACTTCAAGAAGGGTGGTAAGAAAGTTACCACGCCGACGAAGAAGACCAAGGCTGGACCTAAACCTGAAACTAAGTGCTTTTACTGCAAGGGAGAAGGTCACTGGAAGCGGAATTGCCCAAGGTACTTGGCGGATTTGAAGAACGGCAACATCAAGAAGAAAGGTATATCTGATATACATGTTATTGATGTGTATCTCACTAGTACTCGTAGTAGTGCCTGGGTATTTGATACTGGTTCGGTTGCTCATATTTGTAAACTCGAAACAGGAGCTGCAGAATAAACGGAAGCTAGTGAAGAACGAGGTGACGATGCGCGTAGGAAACAGATCAAAGGTTGATGTGATCGCGGTCGGCACGCTACCTCTTCATCTACCATCGGGATTAGTTTTATACTTAAATAATTGTTATTTGGTGCCTGCATTAAGCATGAACATTATATCAGGATCTTGTTTATTGCGAGACAGTTACTTATTTAAATCCGAGAATAATGGTTGTTCGATTTATATGAGTAATGTGTTTTATGCACATGCACCTTTGATAGATGGTCTATTCATATTGAATCTCGATAGTAGAAATACACATATTAATAACATTGAGGCTAAAACGTTTGAAATCAAGCGATAATTTGACCTATATGTGGCACTGTCGTCTTGGTCACATTGGAGTGAAACGTATGAAGAAACTCCATTCCGATGGACTTCTTGAATCACTTGATTTTGAATCACTTGAAAGATGCGAAGCATGTCTGATGGGTAAAATGACTAAGACTCCATTTTCTGGTATAATGGAGCGAGCTACGGACTTACTGGAAATCATACATACCGATGTGTGTGGTCCAATGAGTGTAGCATCGCGCAGTGGTTATCGTTATGTTCTTACCTTCACGGATGACTTGAGTAGATATGGGTATATCTATTTTATGAAACATAAGTCCGAAACTTTCGAGAAGTTTAAGGAGTTTCAAAGTGAGGTAGAGAATCAACGTAACAAGAAGATTAAATTTCTACGTTCTGATCGTGGAGGTGAATATCTAAGTTACGAGTTTGGCGAGCATTTAAAGAAGTGCGGAATACTTTCACAATTGACACCGCCGGGAACACCACAGCGTAATGGTGTGTCTGAACGTCGTAATCGAACTCTCTTAGATATGGTTCGTTCTATGATGTCACTTACAGATTTACCGCTATCATTTTGGGGTTATGCATTAGAAACAGCCGCATTCACTTTAAATAGGGCACCATCTAAATCCGTTGAAACGACACCGTATGAATTATGGTTTGGGAAGAAACCTAAATTGTCGTTCCTTAAAGTTTGGGGATGCGAAGCCTATGTAAAGAAGTTACAGCCGGACAAGCTTGAACCCAAAGCGGAAAAATGCGTCTTCATAGGATACCCGAAGGAAACTATTGGGTATACCTTCTATCATAGATCCGAAGGCAAAATCTTTGTTGCCAAGAATGGATCCTTTCTAGAGAAGGAATTTCTCTCGAAAGAAGTGACTGGAAGGAAAGTAGAACTCGACGAGGTTGTCGAACCTTCTCTCGAAATTGCGAGTAGCGCAGCACCGGAAGAAGTTCCTGTGGTGCCTGCACCAATAAGAGAGGAAGCTAATGATAGTGATCATGAAACTTCGGTTGAAGTTGCTACAGAGCCTCGGAGGTCAACGAGAACTCGTACCACTCCAGATTGGTATGATTCCGTTATGAATGTCATGTTGGTGGACAACACCGATGACCCCGAGACATATGAGGAAGCGATGATGAGCCCAGATTCCAATAAATGGCAAGAAGCCATGAAATCCGAGATTGGATCCATGTACGAAAACCAAGTATGGACTTTGGTGGACTTACCGGATGGCCGGAAGGCTGTCGAGAACAAATGGATTTTCAAGAAGAAAACAGATGCTGATGGTAATGTTACTGTCTATAAAGCTCGACTTGTCGCAAAAGGGTTTCGACAAATTCAAGGAGTTGACTACGATGAGACTTTCTCACCGGTAGCGAAGCTAAAGTCTGTGAGGATTATGTTAGCAATCACTGCATATTATGATTATGAGATATGGCAGATGGATGTCAAAACAGCATTCCTCAATGGAGACATTGATGAAGAGTTGTATATGATACAACCCAAAGGTTTTGTCGATCCTAAAGATGCTAACAAGGTATGCAAGCTTCAACGGTCCATCTATGGATTGAAGCAAGCATCCCGAAGTTGGAATCAACGTTTTGATAAGGTAATCAAAAGTTTTGGTTTTATACAAACTTATGGAGAAGCTTGTATTTACAAGAAAGTGAGTGGGAGCTCTGTAGCATTCTTAATACTGTATGTGGATGACATATTGTTGATTGGGAATGATGTAGACCTTCTTAATAGTGTCAAAGAGTATTTGAATAATAGTTTTTCAATGAAGGATCTTGGCGAAGCAGCTTACATATTAGGCATAAAGATTTATAGAGATAGATCGAAACGCCAAATATCATTGTCACAAAGTACATATTTGGACAAAGTTCTAAAGAGGTTTGGAATGGAAGATAGCAAGAAAGGGTTCTTGCCCATGTTGCCCAATACGACCTTGAGTAAAACTCAAAGTCCGACATCGGCAGAAGATAGAGAAAGGATGAGTAAGACTCCCTATGCCTCAGCCATAGGATCTCTAATGTATGCCATGCTATGTACTAGACCCGACATCGCATATGCTGTTAGTTTAACTAGCAGATATCAAAGTGATCCAGGAGTGGATCATTGGACAGCGGTCAAAAACATCCTTAAGTACTTGAGAAGAACTAAGGATATGGTTCTTTCTTATGGAGGTGATGAACTGCTCGTTGTTAATGGTTACACCGATGCTAGTTGGAACACCGATCCAGATGATTCTAAATCACAATCTGGATACGTATTTATTTTGAATGGTGCAGCAGTTAGCTGGAGGAGTGCAAAGCAAAGCGTTGTGGCGAGATCTTCAACTGAATCGGAATACATGGCTGCTTCGGAGGCTTCACAAGAAGCGATATGGATGAAAGAGTTCATTACAGAGCTGGGTGTGGTTCCTAGTGCGCTGGACCCAATGTCTATCTACTGTGATAACATGGGCGCCATAGCCAATGCGCAAGAACCAAGGTCACACAAGAAGCTGAAGCATATCAAGCTACGTTTTCACGCTATTCGAGAACATATCCAGGATGGGGATATAAAGATTTGCAAAGTACACACAGATCTGAATGTGGCGGATCCGTTGACTAAACCTCTCCCGAGGGCAAAACATGACCAACACCAAACTGCCATGGGTGTTCGGTATATTACCATGTAATCTAGATTAGATGACTCTAGTGCAAGTGGGAGACTGTTGGAGATATGCCCTAGAGGCAATAATAAATATAGTTATTATTATATATCTTTGTGTTTATGATAAATGTTTGCATTCATGCTATAATAGTATTAACAAGGAAACCATTAATACTTGTGTGATTTGTAAACTTAATTTGAAGTCCCTAGTATAGCCTGTATACTTCACTAGCTTGTTGGTTGATTGATGATGTGGTTTCTTTATCATGAACATTGAGATGTTATCAACAACAAGATCATATCGTTAGGAGAATGATATGGTGGACATACTCCTATAGACAAGCGTAGCATAAAGATCAAGTCATTTCAATAGTTCAATTGCTATATGCTTTCTGATACATAGTAACCTAATTCCTTCGACCATGAGATCATGCATATCACCTTTACTGGATGGATGCTTTGATGTCATCAAACACCACACCGTAACAGGGTGGCTATAAAGGTGGCATTGAGTGTTCGGAAAGTATTGGTTGAAACACATGGATCAAGAGTGGGATTTGTCCATCCACATGACGGATAGATATTCTCTGGGCCCTCTCGGTGAAATGTCATCCAATTAGCTTGCAAGCATGTGACTTGGTCACAAGGGATCACATATCACGGGAACGAGAAAAGAGTACTTATCAGTAACGAGGATGAACTAGGTATGCAGAGATACCGACGATCATAACCTCGGATAAGTAACATATCGTGAGACAAAGGGAAATTGGTATCGTATGTAAGTGGTTCATTCGATCGCAAAGTAATCGTAGAAATATGTGGGAGCCATATGAATTTCCAGATTCCTCTATTGGTTATTGTTCGGAGAAGTGTCTCGATCATGTCCGCATAATTCACGAACCGTAGGGAGACACACTTAAGGATTCGACGTTGTTTGAGTAGTTATGGTATTATGAGAAAGAGACCGAATGTTGTTCGGAGTCTCGGATGGGATCCGGGATATCACGAGGTGATCCGGAATGGTCCGGAGAATAAGATTCATATAAGGAAAGACCCGTTTCGGAGTTCGGGAATGATTCCGGTGTTTTCATCGGGGATATTCTAGAAGGTTCCGGATTGTCCGGCACTCCGGGGGGGAAGGGGTACATGAATGTGTCATTACATATTGGAATGATTGCATCATGTACTAAGTGTTCTTGCTGTCCCAAATATAGGATTAAATTGAATCCTAAAACAGAAAAGTCAAATGTCCAGTTTGAAAGTCAAACTGCCAAAACAAGAAACTGTGGGAAACAAGCAAGAGGAGTTGGAACCAACCTGGAGGAGGAGTTGGACTCCTCCAGGCCGGCGCCCAGCCCTAGGCCGAGTTGGGGAGGGACTCCCTCCCTCCCCTGGCGCGCCCACACCCTCCCACCTATATAAGGAGGGGCAGGGCTCCCCTCCTACACACACAAGTTTCCTATCCTCTAAACTAAACCCTAGATCTAGACCCCGGTTTAGAGCTATTCGGTTTAGAGCCTTCTAATTGGTTTAGAGCCCTCTAATTGGTGTGTCTAATTACTAGACCACTAATAGCCTCTCTCATAAGCTCCACCATACTCGCACCGGCTTAAGGCGAAGCCCTGCGGGATTTCCCCTCTACCTCCGGTACCACGCCGTTGTGCTGCCGGAATCGCGAGGAGAGTGCTACAACCTCCGCTGCCTGCTGGAACAAGGGAGAGGAAGGTCTTCGTCGAGTACCGAACGTGTGACCGACTGCGGGAGCGCTGCGGGAACGCGGCGCCGGAAGGATCGTCTACGCGATCTTGAGATCGGAAAGAGTACGACTACATCACCCACGAGAATCTGCTCTCGTTAAACACTTTGGAATCTTCGAGGGTGAGTTATTCCATCGACTCGTTGCTACAATCTAGTAGATAGATCTTGGCTTGTTTGTTTGTATGCGATAGAAAATTTTTGTTTTCCATGCTACGAACCCCTACAGGAACCCCAAGGGGGTGGCCGGCGCATGGGGGCTGCCCCCTTGCCCTCCCCTCTTCATGTGGGTGGACACTCCACTCACAAATCTCCTTTAAATTCCCTCCACTCAAAAGTCCACTCAAATTCCCATTAAATTTCCACCAAATTTAATGCAAACTCTCATTAAATAAAACTCTTTTATTTTATTCAGAATTTTGTCAATTACTTTAATGACAAACATTCACAAATAACCCCTTGCTAGAATTCTATTTCACATGCATAACCACTTTATGCAATTTCACCCGAAAACCTGTTTCGGTATCTAGTGAAATAAATTCCTGCGCTTGTTCATTCTTTCGGCATGAAACATTTGCTCCAATTGGATGTCGGTGTCTCTTAAGTGTGTCACCCTACGGTTCGTGAATAATGCGGACATGATCGAGACCCCTCTCGGATCAATAATCAGAAGCGGGATCTGGAGACCCATACTGACTCCCACACATTCAACGATGACTTTCTTGTGATCGTCGGAACCTTTTACGCTAGTATATCTTAATCCCTTTGTTTCACGATATATTACATGTCCGAGATTCGATCATCGGTATCTCCATACCTAGTTTGATCTCGTTACCGACATGCACTCTTTTCTCGTTCCTGTGATATAACATTCTAGTGATCAAATCACTTGCTTGCAAGCTAATCAATGTGATATCACCGAGAGGGCCCAGAGTATATCTATCCGTCATCGGGATGAACAAATTCCACTCTCGATCCATGAGCCTCAACATAACACTTTATTAGTTCTGAATCCATCTTTATAATCACCCTGTTACGGTGTGACGTTTGATGTTATCAAGAAACTCTTCCGGTGTTAGTGATTGACATGATCTCATGGTCTAAGGATTAGGATCACTTCGTAAGTTGTTATAGCAATATAAACTCAATGACTTTGATCGTAATGCTATACTTCGGATGAATGTTCATCACACCATTACACTAATGTTGTGATCCCGTTATTAACAACATCCAATGTCCATGATCAGGAAACCTTGATCATCTTGTTAATCAACGAGCTAGTTTATGAGAGAGGCATAACTAGGAACTTTCTGTTTGTTTATTAAACACACATGTATTATCGTTTCCGTATTAATACAATTATAGCATGCAAAATAAACATCTATCATATACTTGGAATACACATAATAAACACTTTATTATTGCCTCTCAGGGCATATTCCCTTCACTGGCTTCCTTCGTCTTCTGGGAAAATATAATTTTCCATGTTTTTTATGGTATTTTTTCTGATCTTCGCGAAATTGCATCAAAACACCTCTTTTCCCATCAGAATCCTGACTCCGGCAGTCCATCCTCCAAGAATCATCCATCATGCAAAAACAGATGAAAAGACATAAGTAACACCTCATAATAAGACACATATCAATGAATAGAGGCAAATTATGATATAGAATGGCGATGCAAATTGGACGTATCAACTCCCCCAAGCTTAGACCTTCGTTGTCCCCAAGCGAAAACTGAGCTCAGTAAACATGTCCACAGGTTTATGGAGTGAAGTGTCGATAAACGAATACGAACAAGAAGCATCATACTTACCATTACACAACTCATAGAAGAAAGCAACTCACCATTATATAACTTAGCTTGCAACAAGTACAGGAGTCACAAGAGATGCATAAAGATAAATCATAATTGGAATTGGCAAACTTTGTTCTTGGTCAGAGAACAGCTGGTAAACAGTTTCACAACACTGGTGGAAAAAGGGCCTGCAGTCCCGGGCCGCAACTGGCTCTAGTCTCGGTTTTGGGCCCGGGACTGCGAAAACGGGACTAGAGGCCCCCCTCTAGTCCCGGCTCGCTACAGCCCGCGACTGATAACAGCCACGTGGCTGTTTCAGCGCCGCGGGGGGCGGAAACCCTCTAGTACCGGGCCGTAACACCACCCGAGACTATAAGGTTTCCTGCCACGGCAGAGAATTGTGTGTTTCTCTGCCGCGGCAGAGATTGTGTATTTAATTTTTTTTTGCCATTTCGTTCCTTTTTCATTTTGTGTTTCACTATAATTTCAAACATATATTTAAGTACACATATTCTACGCTAGTACATACACAGTACACGTTGATGCATCTATATAATTAATCGATCCCTTGCAAGCATACATTGATGATATATATATCAAAAGGAAGAAATGTTTTGAAATTACATGGTCATTGATGAATATATATCATATCAGCTACATGGAGATCAATAAGGCAAATCGAGTTCCACGTCATCCGCATAATGCTCTCCATGTACATCAAGGACTTCCTTCATCATAAATCCCGCTAGCTCCTCTTGAGTTGCTCTTATGCGCTGGTCTGGATCTAGTTTCTCCCGCAAATCATAAATATAATGTGAGTCAACTTTCCGCTCACTGGTCAACTCGCGGATGTACTCGCAGACGTAGTATCCACATAAATGAGTTCCCGGTGGCTGCTGTAAACTCTTCACCATTTTATAACTTAGCTCCTCTTTGAATGGACCTAGTATTTGATGTCTGAACCGTGTCCAACACCTGCTCGGCAAAGAAAATGAACAAAGGAGTTATTAGTTACTTGATACCAGGAAATGAATGAAAGAGGACGATATAATGCGATAATGATTTAAATTACTTATGGAGCATTGCTTTCATGTCGCTCCACTGCTCTTGGTCCCAACTTAATGAGTTGTGGACTTCAACTAGGGACTTGTCAACTTGAATGTTTAGCAAGATCCAGTGGAATCTGCGGACGTTTACATAAGCATACATGCATAGCTCATTGAGTAAGCAAAAATAAAATATGTACAAGATATAAACACTCACTTGAAGTTGTAAGGAAATAGTATTTCCTTAACAAAATTATTCTCGGTTAAGAACCTGCATAGGTCTTCCTCCACGTCCTTGGGGTGATTCTTTAAGGTATATTCATTAACGATATATGGGTTAATGAACCCAACGTCGCATATTCTAGCTCTTTTGCATTCAATCATCTTCATTATGCAGAATATAATATCATCATACAAAAGGATATATAGTTAGGATAATATATTAAATGCAATGAACGAGCTGAGATACAAACTTAATTATAGAAATAAATCACTTACAGACAGTAGCAACCAATGATAGATTTGTCGAGGGCATGCTGGTTGTATAACTGAAACAGTTCGGTCATTTGAACCTGTATCGAGTATGGTTTGAAGTGATGCTCCTTTCTAACGTCCATCGAAAACCAATCTTTCTGATGCTTTTTTCTGCCTGCGACATGTACCATTCGTGCAGATTTCGCATATGTGTGGATAGACGCACGAGCTCCTCATTACTGACTAGAGGCTCCCCTTGGACATACTGCCGTACTATCTGACCAACTGGCGTATCTTCATAGCCTAAATATTGACCAAGAGACATATTTGCTTCGGTAGCAAGTGCTTTGGCCTTCGATACGATGATTTCCATTAGTGCAACATTATTACGGGCTCTGGGGTCCATTATTTGCATGTCCATATCCATTTCAGCTCTGAAGGACTTGTCGAGGTCTGAAATGACTTTGAGCGGGGCGACCGATCGATTCTTCTGTGCTCCGAGCTGGGCAACTTGCTTCCCGCTTTTTGCACTTGTGATTTTCTTCTTCTTTGCTTGCTTCATAATCTCCCGGTCATAGTCTGATTCCAAATTCATCGATATCTGGGATGGTTGCTCAAGAAAGGACTTAGCCCACGTTTTGTTTTTTTTATCATATACCGGCTTTGGCTCAGGCTTTTTGGGTGCAAAATGCGCCTTAACTTGGGCATCCACATCCGCGTTAGTTTCCTCATTGGTCTTGTCAGAAGGTCTCTTTGGAAGAGCCGGCAGGATGTCGACTATCTTCGCCGTTTGACCTTTCTTCGATGTGGGGTGCGGGGGAGCGTCGAACTTCCGTTTCTTCGACGAGGTAGTAGTATTGCACGGAGGCGGAGGTGGAGATCGACTATTGCGCGGGAGGCGGAGATCGAGTTGATGTACTCCTGCTGCGGCGATCGTCAGCGGGGCAGGGTGGACTTGGAGGTTGGCTATAATCGGGTTAGGGTGGACATGGAGGTTGACGATATTCGATGCGGGGTGGACTTGGATTCCTCAGAGTCGGTGGCCTTGGCGCCGAGCCTGGAAACTTTATGTACTTCTTATTCCATAGATTGATGTTGCGCTTGACATCTCCTATTTTCGTAAGGCCTTCAGGCGTAGCGGTTTCAATCTCTAGGTCCGCAAAATCCTCCACTATGTCATCCACCGTGACACGAGCATAGCCTGGTGGAATCGGAAGTGAATGGTGGAGTGCTCCAGGTAGACAAGGTAAAGCAGTGCCGATTGCCACCTTGAAGGACAGGTTGTTCTTTGGCTGATGTAGCTCACATTGTGCCATCTCTCTGACATCATCCACGGGGTAGTGAGGAGCCGGTGCATCATCCAGCAGTGCTTGATCATCATCTCGGACCTCCGTGGAAGCCACGCTGCTTCTCCGCTGGCTAAGATCCAATGCAGGATCATCAGCCCGCGGGTGAGTTGACGATGGCGGCCTTTGGCTAATTTCATGCATGAGGTTCTTCAGATCAGCTAGGTCCTGCTCTACCCTGGAGATCCGGTCTACCTCCCGGTCCTTCTTTCTCTGACGACTTCTGTAACTGGCATCGTACTAAGGAAACCCTTTCTTCTAGGAGACACCGGCGCCTTTGCCTCGTGTTCGTCCTCCATTTTCAGGATTTCCTAGGGCGCGTGTCAGCTCGTCGTTCTCTCCCTCGGGACGGAACAATCCCAATTGAGCATCGTTCATTGCTTGAATAAGGTCTTGGGAGGGTTTTAGAATTTTTTCATGAAATAATGTCTTCCCTGTTTCTAGGTCCAACGATCCCCCATGCCCGTACCACCAGTCCTTTGACCTCTCGGGCCATCCATCTGTACCAGGAGTGACGCCTCTAGCCCTCATTTTCTTCTCCATAGTTTCCCACTTAGGGACGACACTCTTGTAGCCACCTGTCCCCATTTTATGATGGCATTTCTTTTGGGCAGCATTTAACGCGTTCTTTGCCGACTTTGCCATTGCTTTATCAGATTGCTTGTACTGTACAAAATCGGGCCACTATTCTCTCAACTTCTCGTTTACTCCTTTGAAGTCTGAAGTTTTCTTTTTCGCGACATATTTCGCGTATAAACTTTTCTTGTGGTTCCGGTATAGTTCAGCCATCTTGCTCAGAGCCCACTCCTTGACTTTCGCTCTATTTTCAAGCCCACCCGGGCTTGGGGTAATACCATCTACCTCAAATTCTTCATACTCTGGAGGTAGTATGAAATGCGCTATGAGCTTCTGCCAAAGGTCATCTTTGGCATCGTCGGTGACATAACTGTTGGATTCTTCACCGGGTTTCTTTGAATGATTCCATTCTTGGATGGTGATCGGCAGGTTATCCCTAACAAGCACCCCACATTGATTTATAAACATCCTCCAACGCTTCTCTGGAGCAATCGGTTCACCATCATCATCTATTTCTTCGATGGTGAACCTCTGATTACCATCCAACTTTTTGTTCGGCCCTCGTTTCGTTCGAGCTGTCGATTGCTTCGATTCGGTGGGCTAAAATAAGAAGAGAGAGTGATTAATATATATCTAGACCAGTTAATGAATATAGGTAACACAAGGCTTTATATATATGTACCTCGCTGGATCTTGTCGAGGGGCCATCATTATTGTTGTTATTTGTTTGCCCTTCGTCCATCCGGTCTTCCCCTTGGTACATCAGGTTTTCCTCTAGTCCATCACCATATGGATTTAGATATGAGGATATCTCTTCCTCGAGCAAAATATCTTCGCCGGTAGTAATATTAAGAGGAATTTCACCTCTTATCATGCCCTAAAGAAAACCTTCACCAATGCGACCAGGATCTTTGGATGGATCCATGACTTAATTATCTATAATAAAAAGAGAGTTAAACATGTTAGAAAAAACAATAACCCTAATAACTAAAACAAAAAAAACAATAACCCTAATATTATTTGCGGTAAAATAATAATCTTAATAACTAAAACAAAAAAAATAATAACCCTAATTAATAACCCTAATATTACTTATGGTAAAACAATAATCCTAATAACTAAAACAAAAAAAAACTAATATTATTTGTGGTAAAACAATAATCCTAATAACTAAAAGAAAAAAAACCCTAATATAAAAAACTATAAAAAAAACCCTAATAATCCTAATTATAATAATCCTAATTATAATCCTAATTATAATAATCCTAACTATAAAAAAACTATAGAAAAAAACTATAACAAAAAACCCTAATAATCCTAATTATAATAATCCTAACTATAAAAAAACTATAAAAATCTAACTAATAATTACAAAAAAACACCCGCCCGTACCCCTCCCTCGAGCACCGATCGACGCCGGTGGCAACACGTGACGACAAGGCGGGGCGGCGCGTGGCGGCACGGTGAGGCAGCACCCGCGAGGCGGCGAGGCGCGCGGCGGCACAAGACAAGGCGCAGAGAGCACGACGCTGGAGCGGCTAGCGGCGAGGCGGCGCCCGGTAGAGTGGCGGCACGACAGAGCACGCACGGCGGAGCGGCGGCGGAATCAGACAGCACGTCCCCTGCGTGTGCTTCGTCTTCATCTGTGCGCGCGTGCTTCGTCTTCGTCGAGAAATGCTAAGTGTTGGGGCAGCACCTCCTGGCGCGTAGAATATATACGGACCCCCCTTTAGTCTCAGGCTAAGCCACAGGCCGCGACTAAAGGGTCTTTAGTCTCGGGCCGTGGCTTAACCCGCGACTAAAGACCCCACCTTTAGTCGCGGGTTAAGCCACGGTCCGGGACTAGTGGGTTTTTTCGGCCGCTTCGTTTTCATGCGTGCAGGCACCCTCTAGTCCCGGGTCCAGCCACAACCCGCGACTAATTTGTTTTTTGTAAATTTTCTTTTTTAATTCAAATCATATATAAAACTTTGGAAAATAATATCTTTTATTGTAAAAATCCAAATAAAACAAATAATATGTCTATTATTATCAGAAAAATATAAATAATATTAATATAATATCCATATATCTGTTTGCATCATTTATAAATTATTTCATTTGTAAATTTTCTTTTTTTAATTCAAATCAAATATAAAACTTTGGAAAATCATATCTTTTATTGTAAAAATCCAAATAAAACAAATAATATGTCTATTATTATCAGAAAAATATAAAAAATCTTAATATAATATCCATATATCTGTTTGCATCATTTATAAATTATTTCATTTGTAAATTTTCTTTTTTTAATTCAAATCAAATATAAAACTTTGGAAAATCATATCTTTTATTGTAAAAATCCAAATAAAACAAATAATATGTCTATTATTATCAGAAAAATATAAATAATCTTAATATAATATCCATATATCTGTTTGCATCATTTATAAATTATTTCATTTGTAACTTTTCTTTTTTAATTCAAATCAAATATAAAACTTTGGAAAATCATATCTTTTATTGTAAAAATCCAAATAAAACAAATAATATGTCTATTATTATCAGAAAAATATAAAAAATTTAATATAATATCCTTATATCTATTTGCATCATTTATAAATTATTTCATTTATAAATTTTCTTTTTTAATTCAAATCATATCTTTTATAAAGAATCTTAATATAATATCCATTTAGTCCCGGCTGTAGTCACAAACCGGGACTAAAGATATTTCCCGCCATTTCCCACCGCTTCCCGCCAAGTTTTCCCGCCAAGTGTTAGCTAGTCCCGATTTGTTCCGATTTTTAATATTAATAAATGTCTTGAGTGTTACCTAAATATGAAGATGTTGTATTTAGAGGAAAAGGCCTATAAATAGAGCAGCCTATAAATAGAGGAAAATGCCTATAAATAGAGCAACCTATAAATAGAGGAAATAGAGTAGGCTGGATCGAGCAGCCTTTAAATAGAGGGAAATGCCTATAAAAAGAGGGTTCATCTTTAGTCCCGGTTGGAGAAACCAACCGCGACTGAGTGGCAGACTGGGCTAGGCAGCACTAATAATAGGGGTGAGTGTCGATATTATGTCGTGCGGCTTGTACCTTGTCCCGGATGGTGTCACCAATCGGGACTAAAGATGAACCTTTAGTCCCGGTTGGAGACACCAACCGGGACAAAACATGAGTCTGCACTAATAATAGGGGTGAGTGTCGACATTATGTCATGTGTGTCGACATTATGCCGAGCTGCTTGTACTATAAATAGGCATCCTTGTGAGTCCAGTCCTCCAGCCAGTTTGAGGCATCTCCAAGATGGTTTTTGAGAGCAGGGACACCACTACGGCCAGTTTCAGGGAGATGCCGCCGGAGCCCAGTCCTCCGGCATCTCCGAGAAACTGGTCATAGAGGAACTCCCTAATATGTGAAATTAGTTAGCTCCCAGGCGTATTGATCTAGTTAGAGAAGTTACAAGATGCAAGATGGTTTTCGAGAGCAGGGACACCACTACGGCCAGTTTCAGGGAGATGCCGCCGGAGCCCAGTCCTCCGGCATCTCCAAGAAACTGGTCATAGAGGCACTCCCTAATATATGACCTCACGCGTTTGGAGATCAGATCTCAATGGTAAGTATGAATCGGGACTAAAGGCCCCCCTTTAGTCCCGGTCCATCCACAAAACGGGACTAACACACTCAAGATTGTTTGTAGACAACACTATAAAAGTGGACACATGGAGCATCTTCACTCATAAAATGTTACAATTATTACACATCATTTCTTTGCGTGTGTTCCTTTCTGATCCCGCCGTATCCATGGAGCATCTTCATTCATTAACATGATGCTTGGGTCATCCTTCACCACGAAGGGCGGAATTTCATGAAACTTATCACAATATTCTGACATGTCTGTCTTGTGCTCCACTCCCACGATGTTTCTTTTTCCTGAAGAACTATGTGGCGCTTTGGCTCATCGTCTGATGTATTCTTTTTCTTATTTTTTCTTTTTCTAGGTTTGGTAGACATGTCCTTCACATAGATAACCTGAGCCACATCATTGGATAGGACGAATGGTTCGTCTAAGTACTCAAGATTGTTGAGATCCAACGATGTCATTCCGTATTTCTTCTCTACCTCAACCCCTCCTCCTGTCAGCTTGACCCATTTGCACTAAAACAAGGGGACCTTAAAAGTAGGTCCATAGTCAAGTTCCCATATCTCCTCTATGTAACCATAATATGTGGTCTTTGACCCATTGTTGTATGTTGCATCAAAGCGGACACCACTGTTTTGGTTGGTGCTCTTTTTATCTTGGGCTATCGTGTAAAATGTATACCCATTTATCCCGTACCCTTGGAAAGTCGATATAGTCGATGATGGTGACCTAGACAACAAGTATAGTTGATCTCCAAGAGTGTTGTTTTTGATGAGATGTTGCAACCAACCGCCAAAAATCTTCATGTGTTCATCTCTAATCCAAGAGTCATGCTTTCCAGGGTTGTTGGAGCGTAAGATTTTCTTGTGTTCCTCGATATATGGGGCTGCCAAGATAGAATTCTGTAGAACGGTGTAATGTGCTTTGGTGTAAGAATGTCCGTCCCTACATATTATTGATTTCCTTCCTAGAATACCCTTTCCACTCAGTCTCCCCTCATACCGCGATTGAGGAAGACCAATCGGCCTAAGGTTAGGAACGAAGTCAACACAAAATTCAATGACCTCCTCTGTTCGATAGCCCTTGGAGATGCTTCCTTCTGGCCTAGCACAGTTACGAACATACTTCTGTAAGATTCCCATGAACCTCTCAAAGGGAAACATATTGTGTAGAAATACAGGACCGAGAATGGAAATATCTTTAACTAGGTGAACCAGCAGGTGCGTCATAATATTGAAGAAGGATGGTGGGAACACCAACTCAAAACTGACAAGACATTGGACCACATCATTCTGTAACCGTGGTAGATCTTCAGGATTGATTATCTTCTGAGAGATTTCATTGAGAAATGCACATAGCTTCACAATGGGTACTCGAACATTATCTGGTAGAAGCCCCCTCAATGCAATCGGAAGCATCTGGTCATAATCACGTGGCAGTCATGAGACTTTAGGTTTTGGAACTTTTTTCCGCCATATTTAATATTCCCTTTATATTCGATGAGAAGCCAGACGGGACCTTAATACTGCTTAGGCATTCAAAAAATGTTTCCTTCTCTTGTTTGGTAAGAGCGTAGCTGGCATGACCTTGAAACCATTCTGGATGCAGGCCATCTGGGTCTTTCATACGTTGATGGTCCTTTCGTGCTTCCGGTGTATCTTTTGTCTTCCCATACACGCCCAAGAAGCCTAGCAGGTTCACGCACAGATTCTTCGTCACAGGCATCACATTGATTGCAGAGCGGATCTCTAAGAATTTCCAATAGGGTAGCTCCCAAAATATAGATTTCTTCTTCCACATGGGTGCGTGTCCTTCTGCGTCCTTCAGAACAGATTTTCTGCCAGGACCCTTTCCAAAGGTTACCATTTGATCTAAATCTTTGACCATATCAAATATATCAGCACCGTATGCTCCTTAGGCTTCGTATGGTGACATGCCAGGCCATTGAAATTCTTGCCTTTCTTTCTTATGGGATGCTTGGCCAAAAGAAATCAACGATGCTCATTGTACACATTCTTCTTACAATGTTCCAAATATATACTTTCTGTCTCATCTAAATAGTGTGTGCATGCATTGTATCCCTTGTTGGACTGTCCTAAAAGGTTACTAAGAGCAGGCCTATCATTGATTGTTAAGAAAAGCAATGCTCGGAGGTTAAATTCTTCCTTCTTGTGCTCATCCCACACGCGTATGCCGAGTTCTTCCACAACTGTAAAAGTTCTTCCTCTATTGGTTATTGATCGGAGAAGTGTCTTGGTCATGTCCGCATAATTCACGGACCGTAGGGAGACACACTTAAGGATTCGATGTTGTTTAGTAGATATGGAATGTTAGTAGGGATACCAAATGTTGTTCGGAGTCTCGTATGGGATCCAGGATATCACGAGGAGATCCGGAATGGTCCGGAGAATAATATTCATATAAGGAAAGTCCTATTTCGGAGTTCGGGAAAGTTTCTGATGTTTTCATCGGAGAGGTTCTAGAAGGGTCTAGAAGGTTCACCGGTCCAGAAGGAGAATGGTCCATGAATGTGTCATGAATAAGTGGAATGATTGGATCATATCCTAGGTCACTTGGTGTGTGCATTTGCAAGAGAGAATTAAAGCTCTAAATTGAAAGTCAAACGGGAGTTTGAAAAGTCAAACTGAAACAATGGTTTCCTAGTGGGAGAAGAAACAAGTCCTTCTCTCAATCCAACTTGGGTTTGGGTTTGGATTCAAACCCACCCCTCCCAAGGCTTCCCCTCTCATAAATAGAGGGGGAGGGCTGCCCCAAAGCACACAAGCCCTAGCCGCTCTCCACCCGCCGCGCGCCGCCGCCGCTCGCCGCCGCCCCGCCGCCGCCGCTCGCTGCCGCCGCCGTCGGTCCATCGCTGCCCCCTAGCCGCCGACACCTCCTCCTCCTCCCGGTCATCTAAACCCTAGATCTCCAGGAAACCCTAATCCACCATAACTCACACCGGCTTAGGCGAAGCCCTGCGGGATCTTCCCTCTACTTCTGACACCACGCCGTCGTGCTGCCGGAATCGCGAGGGGAGAACTACAACCTCCGCTGCCTGCTAGAACAAGGGAGAGGAAGGTCTTCATCGAGTACCGAATGTGTGACCGACTGCGGAAGCGCTGCCGGAATGCAGCGCCAGAAGGATCGTCTACGCGATCTTGAGATCGGCAAGTGTACGACTACATCACTCACGAGAATCTGCTCTCGTTAACCGCTTTGGAATCTTCGAGGGTGAGTGCTTCTATCGACTCGTTGCTACAATCTAGTAGATAGATCTTGGCTTGTTTGTGTGCATGTGGTAGAATTTTTTTGTTTTCCATGCTACGAACCCCTACAAGAATGGTGATGCAAATTGGATGTATCAATATTCCAGCTCCTAGAAAGGCGGAAGGTCTTCCGACATTCACCGACGACGCTGTTCCCCACCATAATTCATGGGACGCGGAGGCGCCGGAGCTGTCGGATATCTTGATCCTCGCCAAAAGGCGGATTGAGTTTCTGATGAAGCATGAGGGCCTCTGTGGATCCGACTTGATCCACTGCTGGTTGGAGCACCGGATTCAGCCTCTCCAGCACCATGGAGATCGCCTCATGCACCAGATCACCATCGACAAGAAGGACAAGATGCAGGTTAGTTCGAGCCAGATTCCGGTGAAGGACTACAGGACCCTTATGCAATATTTGATCAAGGAAAGAGTGGAACGAAAATTTCCAGAAGTCTCCATGAAGATGTATACGTCCAACCATCCTCTAACTTCGGTAAATATTTCGACTCTGCTTTTGCGTTTCGTCGTTCTTTTCTATTCTTTCTCCGACTCTATTTTCATCGATGCCTTTTGACTTTGTTAGCTCGATAAACTCTCCAAGTCTGAGCTAGCTCCACTAGAGGGCTATCCCTCAGAAGATCCGGAGGCGATGGAGGATGATGAGGTGCAAGAAGTTGCCGCCCCCGCTTCCAAGAAGCATAAGGCGAAAGAAGGTGTTGTTACTACTGGTAGCCAAGTGCTACCAGTAGTTAAAAAGTAAGCACACTGTCTTTTATTTTCAGTACTTTATACCTTTCTTTCTTTCCAGAGCACACATGATATTTGGATTTTCATGTCCTAGAGCTAAATCAGCTTTGAAGAGTAAGACCAAGCCAGACAGCAAGCCGGGCAAGCAGATGCGTCAGCAAAAGCTTGTTGTTTCCCCTGCCATGCCGCCACCAACTCCATCCAGTACTCCAGCACAGGAAGCTTCTGCCTCTCCTGATGCTGGCAACATATCGAAAGCCCTGGTCACCATTGATGATCAGGCAACTAACAAGGGTCAACCCGTCAAGGGTAATGATCCCATGGTAACATCTACAGGAACGTTGGATATGAAGGGTTCGCAGCATAGAAAACAAAAAAAATTCTATGATGGGAACAACTATGTACCAAGATCTATCTACTAGATACAAACAACGGGCGGATGTATATCCGTAGAGAACATACCCTTGAAGACCGACAAAGCTTAACGAGTCCAAACTCGTGGTTGATGTAGACGATCTCTTGCCGATCTCAAGATCGAGAGGAAGTCCTAGCGCCGCAAAACAGCAGCGCATCCGTGCTCGCACACACGTTCGAGGCACCGAGCAACCTCCGCCTCCTTGCTCCAGCGATGCAGCGGAAGCACAACTCTTTATTGCCGAATAGCCACCGGGAACATGTATCTCGCTAGTCCGAGACCATGGGGGATAAATTCTAGAGGGGGAGAGAGATCCTTCACGAGGAGGTGTATTTTGAGAGGAGGAGAGGGGGGCCTTTTATAGGGGAGAGGGGGGGGCACCCAAGGGGCATGGCGCCCAGCCATGGGGGCTGCCCCCACCTCTTCCACATTCATGTGGGTGGAGCTCCCACTCAAAATGAAAAGCCTCCACTCCCATTAAAAAGCCTCCACTCAAAAATCCACTCACATGCATTAAATTTCCACCAAATTTAATGCAAGCTCTCATTTAAATAAAACTCTTTTATTTATTTATTCAGAATTTTGTTAATTACTTTAATTAACAAACATTCACATAAAACCCCTTGCTAGTATTCCATTTCACATGCAGAACCAGTTTCAGCAATTTCAACCGAAACAGTTTCGGTGTCTAGTGAAATAAATTCCTGCGCTTGTTATTCTTTTCGGCATGAAACTTTTGCTCCAAATGGATGTCGGTGTCTCTTAAGTGTGTCACCCTACGGTTCGCGAATAATGCGGACATGATCGAGACCCCTCTCGGATCAATAATCAGAAGCGGGATCTGGAGACCCATACTGACTCCCACACATTCAACGATGACTTTCTTGTGATCGTCGGAACCTTTTACGCTAGTATCTTAATCCTTTTGTTTCGCGATATATTACATGTCCGAGATTCGATCATCGGTATCTCCATACCTATTTTTATCTCGTTACTGACATGCACTCTTTTCTCGTTCCCGTGATATAACATTCTAGATCAAATCACTTGCTTGCAAGCTAACCAATGTGATATCACCGAGAGGGCCCAGAGTATATCTATCCGTCATCGGGATGAACAAATTCCACTCTCGATCCATGGGCCTCAACGTAACACTTTATTAGTTCTGAATCCATCTTTATAATCACCCTGTTACGGTGTGACGTTTGATGTTATCAAGAAACTCTTCCGGTGTTAGTGATTGACATGATCTCATGGTGTAAGGATTAGGATCACTTCGTAAGTTGTTATAGCAATATAAACTCAATGACTTTGATCGTAATGCTATACTTCGGATGAATGTTCATCACACCATTACACTAATGCTGTGATCCCGTTATTAACAACATCCAATGTCCATGATCAGGAAACTTTGATCATCGTGTTAATCAACGAGCTAGTTTATGAGAGAGGCATAACTAGGAACTTCCTTTTTGTTTATTAAACACACATGTATTAACGTTCCGTATTAATACAATTATAGCATGTAAAATAAACATTTATCATAAACAAGGAATACGGTAATAACCACTTTATTATTGCCTCTCGGGCATATTCCCTTCAGTCTCCCACTTGCACTAGAGACAATAATCTAGTTTAAAAACTTTGCGTATTGAACACTTATGGCTTTCTGGTGTTCCATATACGCAATTGCAAGTGGTTAACATAATCTACGGATCTGACGCTTCAGGTCCGTGTGTATTTGCATGTCTTTGCGTCTTCACGCATCACTCATTCTCCAATGAGATGGCATTGTATAAATTTGGTCTTTCGGTGAGACCTTTAGTTCCTTGGCGTTAAACCATGTCGATACTATTGTCATACAATATACCTTTAGTGTTAGCCCGTTGTGAACCACACCTTAGTTTGATAACAAACTACTTGACACAAATTCCCTCCTTTGCTGCTACTATAGCAGTCATATACTTAGCCTTTTTGTTGTAGTATTCGTCACAATGTCTTAACTATGGATTTCATCCAAATCCATCATGGAATCTTCTTTCCATTACATTGTGCCACCCATAGTTTAAATTGAGATAAACTTAATTTTTATCTTGTGACAAAACTAGTATCAATGTAACGCTTTACAATGAACTATTTGTAATTGTTTGTCACCTCTACACAAATATATTCTTAGTTCTTCCAAAAGATCATAAGAATATCCTCACTATCGTCCAATGATCATTTTATGATTCATTCTGGTATATGCTCATAACACTTAGAGCATAGGATATATCTGGATGTGTACATATCATGGTATGATTGATCAAAACATCCTTGTGATTTCACTCATCAAGTGTGAAAGCACTTGAATCTTGTTTCACTTATCAAGTGTCAATACACCTGAATCTTGATTCAATTCCTTTCCATGCAACAAGAACCGTTTCTTGTTGTTTCTATATTGAACTCCTTCAATATCTCATATATGTACGTTTGGCACAACCATATTAGCGTCACAGTCTATCCACTATAGACATTCATGCTAAATATTCGGGTTTTGCCTAAGTTTTTCATCGAAATGAAATTCTTAACCTTTGTCAATAAAAGATACATCATTTCTAATCAACAAGATGTCCTCCACATAATGTATTAGAAATATGTCTCAGCGCTCCCACTTAATTTCTTGCAAATGCAAGCATCTTCATCGTCTCCTGATGAAAACCCCTTTTTCATCACGGTGAAGATTCCAACTTCGCGATGCTTACTTCAACCATTGAAGTTTGCATGCCCTTTTTAGCATCCTTTGAATTTTAACAAAACCCTTTGGACCGTGTCATGTACACATCCTAGGTAACCATTCTATTAGAAGAATTTTGTTTTGTTTATTCATCTACCATATACCAAATTATATGTAGTGGTTGCTACTTTAATCCGTCCAGACTAAATATTGCTATGAAAGATCAAATCTTGTCATAGTCAACTCCTTGAACATTGTCGTATAATACTTTACGACATGTCGACTATTTCATAGATGCGAAACATCCATGTCTGTTTATTTATAGATCCAAATATGACCGATAGGTTTTTACACCTTTCCGGAGGGTCTTCCAAGTTCAAAACTTGATTTCTCGTGTATGGAACTATCACGGATTTTATGGATTCAAGCCATTTGACGGAGTCAGGGCCCATCATCGCTTATTTGCATATAGTCGGTTCATCATTGTCAAACAATAATGATTTACTCTCAAATCTTAATCATTTGATTATTTATCCGACCTTCTTGGTTCAATAGGAACTTAGATCTCCGTGACCACAACCTTTGAGGCACATAAGCTATAAGCATTATGGCAGCCTTCAGAACGATTTCCGGTGCTTCGCAACTCAGCACATATAGCTAAGGTTCGTTAACCTTATCAAAGTTCTATTGTCCTCCCACTTAACTTTTACGAAAAATTCCTTCTCCAAGAAACTTCACGTTTCAAGCGACAAACCCTTTTGTCCTTGGTGTTATGAAGGAATAACCAATTGTGATTCGAAATAACGTACAAAGACATGCTCATCCGACTTCGGTTGTAAACATCTTACTTATGTTTAGCATACCAAAATTTAAGAAATGACAACTTGGGTTTTACCCCAAACCATAACTTCCATGGTGTCATTTCAACGGATCAAGATGGAGCTCTTTTCAGTGTAAAAGCGGTAGTCTCTAAAGCTTTAATCCTTTTTAAAACATAATGGCAGTTTTATAAATAACACCTTTGATCCAACCGTGTCAAACAAGGTTTCATTACAAATCTCAAACACTCCATACTCCTATGGTGTTTCGAGAGATGTAAATCTAGGTGTTTTGCTAAACTTGCAACTCAAATAAATCCCTTTATGATAAAATCATAATTCATTTATTTTCTTGTTACACTTCTAACTCAAACAAATCCCTTATGATAAAATCATAAACCATTTATTTTCTTGTTACAATGATTTTGCACTTCATCTTGAAAGTCTTTGAAACGTTTTGAAAATATTTCATACTTCTTTCTCATTAAGTGAACATTCACTCAAATTTCTGGAGAAAGCATATGAAGTTGAAATCCATCGCTTACGACTATACATAATGGACTACATACATCGATATGTATAAATTCCAATAATTTAGTCGTTCGTTCTTCTTTTGCCTTTGAACGAAGTTTTCATTATCATGTGGAAAGTCTCACAAGCGTCAGTTGATCAAATCAAAGACTCCAAAAATCCATGAATATGGAGATTCTTCATGTTTTCTTTCCAATATAATTTAAACGGCGATCTCACTTCGTAAGTGATCTTCCAATCATTTGTCTTGCGACATTTTAGCATTAGGTTTTACGGATGTGATTTCTCCAACTAGATTTGTAAATCATCCATCTTATATGGAATACGGTAATTATTTGAACAACCTTTGTTCTCATAATACCTGATTCAAATAACAGTTATTAAAACAAATCTTGAAGTCAAGCTTTGATGTCAACGAGAAATACAAACAACGGTTTGTTTGTTTTCGATGAACATCATCACATATTCTCTTGCTAGTTACTTAGGCCATTGTGGTTCATGAATTGCGTCGTTCCGTATGAAATTTCATACCAACCAATTCGGTATCCAATACCCAAGAACCACATTGTTTAACAAGCAAAGAATACAACCATAACATGTATATCATCCATATACCTAAATTGGATATTTCCAATCTTTTCTTTTCTGCCAAATATATTTTATAGATTCTCTTTCAGCATTTCCTTTTCCTTTTTAAAAGAATCTATCAACATCAAAAGTGGCGCTATATACATGACACATAGTCCAAAGCGTGTATATTCAAATAATAATACCTTTGGATTTGCACTTTGAAGTAGATCACCATCATCAAAATGATCGGTATTCTTTCAAAATCCATTCTTTAGTAATCTTTTAGTGTAGTAAACACTTTACATACATCTTCTATTCATCCTTATCATGACGACTTTCATGATCAAGCTACTGTAGCTTATAAAGGCGAATCGTGAGTATAACATTACTTTCCAAAACCCTTTTGGATGATTAGGATGTCTAGCATCTCCAACCTTCGTAAATTCTCATCCAATATGAGAACATATATTATACTCTATCATTTTGCAACCAAAACATTGTTTCAGATATTGTTATATCTGCCACACATGATGGTTTCTAAAACAATTCTTTCAGCTCCTAAATAAACTTGATATTAAAACAATAAAGAATCATGGAGGCAAACATGATACTTAAGATACTAACACTGGAATTGTTACTCTCGATTTAATACCAATTATTAAATTTCACGGAGTAAATAGAATTTTGCTGAAAGTTTTCAATAGGACTTTAAACTTTAGATTGACACTCAACTCAATACAATACCAGTTCGTAAAGTATAAATCCAGAATTCTATAGTTCTATTATCTCAATTACAACTATGCATAAGGTGGTGAACGAATGCCAATGACTACAACAAATTATGCAAATTCACTTTGATTTAATTTATGATAAATTGAGTTCTACTAATCCAAATTAGAAATAAACTCCCACTCAAAAACGACATCCCTCGTGTCTTTTTGGTGATTACATGAACCAAATCCACTACACCAAGTCCGATCATCACGTGAGTCGGTGTAGCTTCAAAGGCGAGCATCCATATGGTCATCATATCAAAACATATGACTCATGCTTAACCTTTCGGTCCATGTTCCGAGGCCATGTCTGTACATGCTAGGCTCGTCAAGTAAGAACCTTAGTATTCGCGTGTGTAACTGTCTTACACCCGAGATATGCTCGTGGATTCAAGTACACCCGATCATCACGTGATGTCTTGAAGCGACGAAACATAATCGGTGCATACTAAAGGAAGAACACATTCTTATCTTGATATTTAAATGATGGATCATCTTATTATGCTAACAAAGCGCTAAACAAGCAATATAAGATGCTATCAAACATCACATGTTTATTAGTGGAATGATATGGTTCCCGCATATGATCTCTATCATGTGCACCGTGGTATGATCACTATCATACCTATATGTGTAAGTCCAAGGTCTATGGAGATTACACGTTATGTGTGTTGTAAGAGTATCATCTCATACTTCTACTTACAACATCACCATATCATATCACTAGCCCAGCAACAATCTAAACTAGACGCCTCTAATTTATCCATTGCAAATTTTACGTGGCTTAGGGCTTTCGAAGATAGAACCGTTCTTACCTACGAACATGAACCACAATGAGGATAACCAAATTATTGACAACTCTTTGCAAATTAGATATTGACTATAGTAGGAGAGACAGACACCCGCTAGCCACTTATGCAAAACTAGTTGCATGTCAAGCGTGGAACAGGTCTCATGTGCGAGGACATGTAAAGTTTGTCCGGGCCGCTTCATCCCACTATGACACCAATATCCAAAGTACAACTAAGAAGCAATAAAATGATCATCATCGCCCACATACTTATATGTGTACTACCCGTGCAAAGTATCTACGCATAGATCCGGCTCTGATACCACTGAAGGGTTCGCAGCATAGAAAACAAAAAAAAATTCCTACGATGGGAACAACTATGTACCAAGATCTATCTACTAGATACAAACAACGGGCGGATGTATATCCGTAGAGAACATACCCTTGAAGACCGACAAAGCTTAACGAGTCCAAACTCGTGGTTGATGTAGACGATCTCTTGCCGATCTCAAGATCGAGAGGAAGTCCTAGCGCCGCAAAACAGCAGCGCATCCGTGCTCGCACACACGTTCGAGGCACCGAGCAACCTCCGCCTCCTCGCTCCAGCGATGCAGCGGAAGCACAACTCTTTCTTGCCGAATAGCCACCGGGAACATGTATCTCGCTAGTCCGAGACCATGGGGGATAAATTCTAGAGGGGGAGAGAGATCCTTCACGAGGAGGTGTATTTTGAGAGGAGGAGAGGGGGGGGGCACCCAAGGGGCATGGCGCTCAGCCATGGGGGCTGCCCCCACCTCTTCCACATTCATGTGGGTGGAGCTCCCACTCAAAATGAAAAGCCTCCACTCCCATTAAAAAGCCTCCACTCAAAAATCCACTCACATGCATTAAATTTCCACCAAATTTAATGCAAGCTCTCATTTAAATAAAACTCTTTTATTTATTTATTCAGAATTTTGTTAATTACTTTAATTAACAAACATTCACATAAAACCCCTTGCTAGTATTCCATTTCACATGCAGAACCAGTTTCAGCAATTTCAACCGAAACAGTTTCGGTGTCTAGTGAAATAAATTCCTGCGCTTGTTATTCTTTTCGGCATGAAACTTTTGCTCCAAATGGATGTCGGTGTCTCTTAAGTGTGTCACCCTACGGTTCGCGAATAATGCGGACATGATCGAGACCCCTCTCGGATCAATAATCAGAAGCGGGATCTGGAGACCCATACTGACTCCCACACATTCAACGATGACTTTCTTGTGATCGTCGGAACCTTTTACGCTAGTATCTTAATCCTTTTGTTTCGCGATATATTACATGTCCGAGATTCGATCATCGGTATCTCCATACCTAGTTTGATCTCGTTACTGACATGCACTCTTTTCTCGTTCCCGTGATATAACATTCTAGTGATCAAATCACTTGCTTGCAAGCTAACCAATGTGATATCACCGAGAGGGCCCAGAGTATATCTATCCGTCATCGGGATGAACAAATTCCACTCTCGATCCATGGGCCTAAACGTAACACTTTATTAGTTCTGAATCCATCTTTATAATCACCCTGTTACGGTGTGACGTTTGATGTTATCAAGAAACTCTTCCGGTGTTAGTGATTGACATGATCTCATGGTGTAAGGATTAGGATCACTTCGTAAGTTGTTATAGCAATATAAACTCAATGACTTTGATCGTAATGCTATACTTCGGATGAATGTTCATCACACCATTACACTAATGTTGTGATCCCGTTATTAACAACATCCAATGTCCATGATCAGGAAACTTTGATCATCTTGTTAATCAACGAGCTAGTTTATGAGAGAGGCATAACTAGGAACTTCCTTTTTGTTTATTAAACACACATGTATTAACGTTTCCGTATTAATACAATTATAGCATGTAAAATAAACATTTATCATAAACAAGGAATACGATAATAACCACTTTATTATTGCCTCTCGGGCATATTCCCTTCAGGATAAAGTGGCCAGCTCTGCTGTCTCTGGCCTGAAGAGAAAAGAGAAGGAAGAGATGATCAGGCTGGCTCAATCCAGCCTTGAGAAGCAAACCTTGACTCCAGAGGCAGCGAGCCAGGAGCAGGAGGACGTCAAGCTGGTCAGCCTCCAGGACCAAATTTTGGTCCGGGATGCTAAGATCGAGTCTGGCGAACTCCCAGCGATGGATGTTCCCTCCCTCTCCCTTACTGAAAAGGAGTTTCACAGCACCAAACTCAGATTTGAGAAATTGCACCTGGAACACATTGTATGTTTCTAATTCTTATTGGCATTTATTATCATATCCTCTAGCCCCCAAGCATGAAGCCGGATAAACATCGTTGGATCCGAGTTAATGCTTTTAGGTTGCAAAAGAACGATGTAGTGCAGCCCCCAAGGCTCAAGAACATTTAAAATAAACGCAAAGAGATCAAAGCCTTGTGCCTTGAGAATTTGAAGTTAAAAATTGAGAAAGATGAAGCAAAAGGTAAACTTTTCCGACTTCCTCTTTGTTAGTTAAATTTTGTCATAATCAAACTTGTTTTGTCCGACTGATATTTTTCCTTTGCAGAACTGTTGTGCCAGTCCAGCAAGATGGTGGAGCAATCCGAGAACTTCAAGGACTTAGAAATGGAGAATGTTGAGCTCTAGGACAAACTTGAGAAACTAACTTTAGAATCGGAGAAATCCGTAGCTGCAGTCCTGGAGTCAAGCAATTGTGAGACCATGAGGCTCGATAAGCTAATAGCCCTCCGAGATAAAGAACTAGCTGATCTCAAAAAGGACTTCGATATTCAGAGGGATCTGGACCAGGCCACAACCAGTGAACTGAATAGCCTCCACAAGGAGCATGCTCAATGGAATCACTCTGTGCTAGGTAAGATTTCCGACTTTTACTTTTTGTTGATTTTTCGACTTCCTTTTCAGTCAAATTTTGACTTTTTGGTTCTTTCCCAGCCCCCTGAATCTTTTCGACTCTCCTGCCTTCGAACCTTGCCTCGAGCGCATCAAGCTTGTCAGAGATATCTTGTATGACTTCCGCTAGACTCCTGAAGAGGCTGACGAGTCAGTCAAGCTTTCTGACTTGCATACAATGTCAGTGCAAGAGGTGAGGGACACGGTCAAGGAGATTCCGAAGCTTATTGAGGACTGGAATATCTCCTACGCTCAGACTACTCTTACCATGGTGATGAGCCACCACCGCGAGATGGAAATCTGGCATGTCAGCAAAGGTATTGCCGAGGAAGATGATGAGGGTAACCCACAGGACATCAAGGCTATCCAAGAGTCCTATGCAGGTTATGCTTGTCGTGTGGCGGAGATGACCAATTATACGATGCCGTTCTTCAGATCCATTGCCGTGCCTCCCTCGCCCAAGAGCTAGAAGGCAACATTGCAGATTCCGAGTCTGAGATCGAGGGCGACAATGCTGTCGACTCCAACGCTCCACCTTCTTCATTACCACCGCCCGACTCTGCAACATAAACAATTTTTACGCATTATTCTGAACTTCTGGCAATGTAATGATGGAAATAATGTTTTATTTGTGCTGGTCTTGTAAAAACTAATGCTTTTACTATCGTAGCACTTATGCTTATATATTTCTTATGCATGTGCTTGAAAATTTGTGAAGCACTTTTTGTTTTATGCCTATACTTGTCGTTTTATCTAGCTCTCTGCCTCGTCCCTTTTATGGACCGGCCAACCTTTAGCATAGAAACTTTGCCAAGCAACGGAGCGCAATTGCTAAACCAGTTTAAACTCGGAAACAAAGATGGTTTCCATTACCAACAACTCATTACTCGGAAAATACCTGCGTCTAAGCAATCAGATTAAAAAAACCAAAGTATAGACAATAAATTGAATTTTGTACCCTAAGGTAACACTTTTTAGATATTCAAAAATCGTAACCAGAACGAACATGAGCATAAAGTACTTTCAAGCATTCTGGGATTTTTGAAAAAATGACATGCTCTTTTGGAAATAAGATGGCAAAAAATTCTCAAAGATAACATATGAGGAAACCAATACTTTATTTCACTCTGAACATTTACATATATGATTACAAGGAAATATAACTAATAATAGAAGGGACGTAGCTATGCAATAGTCCATGGACGGTCTATGTCATCCGGGTCTGTGCTGCCACCAGCTCTCTTTCTCTTCCGAGTCTCTTCCGAGTATCAGGTCTTTCCTTGACTAGTCTCATATCGATTAAATAATATGACCCATTAAGCAGAACTCTGCTAATCATAAAAGGTCCTTCCCAAATCGGGGAAAGTTTGTGCTTTCTCTTTTGCACAAGTCGGAAACCAAATTGCCTTTTCTGAAAGAACGGTTTTGCACTCTCTGACTATGATACTTGCGCAACTTCTGCTGATAGGCTGTAGATCTCTGCTCAGCAATGACGTGTACTTCTTCGATTATATCGAGATCATCTTGTCGAGAAACTTCTGCATCTTCTTCAATATGCGCTTTGACGCGTGGAGACTGATGAATTATATCACTTGGAAGAACTGCCTCTGCACCATAGACCAAGAAAAAAGGAGTATAGCCAGTTGATCTGTTAGGAGTTGTACGTAAGCTCCATATCACAGACGGTATTTCTTTCGCCCAAGCCCCCGCGTCCCGACGAAGCGGTGCTTCGAGGAGAGGTTGGATTCCTTATAAAATAAGGCCATTAGTTCTTTTGACTTTAGCATTAGCTTGTGGATGTGCGACTGATGCAATATCGAGTCATATCCATTGTTCTTCGCAGAATTCGTCAAGTTCCTCCATGGAAAAAATGCTCCCATTGTCAGTAATTATACTATGCGGATATCCGAATCGTATGATTACGTCCTCGACAAACTTTCTGGTTGTGGCTCCATCACAACTTGTTACGGGTTTAGCCTTAATCCACTTTGTAAATTTATCCACCATCACTAGTAGGTGAGTAAATGCGGTGACCCAGCATACCACTGCATGTGTAGTACACTATAGTCGTTGACATGACATCCACAGAACACCGTTCCGTAAATATCACATCCCTCAGAGTGGTACAACAGAAACATTGCGGGTCCATATTACAAAAGTACACACATTATTATAATTACAATACCTGAAGTTCAAGACTTCCAAAGATGCAACTTACAAACCAAAATATAAAGTGTTCAACGGAAATTTACAAGTAACAACTCCGACTAGGAGTGGGGCTCAACAGCTTATTCTATAGAGTTCATGCTGCTCGGCTCCGATGGTTACTACTAACTAGGTACTTAGTTGGTCTTGTTCTCATCGACACCGTAGCGGATCTCGTAATCCACTCCTTCAACTCCTCCGGATATATCAGGTTCCTCGTAGAACACGTATTCTTGGCATTCAGCTGCATACATTGGCACTTCTTCGGGTCCTCAGAGTCTAAGCAAGGGATCAAAGGAAAGAATGAGTAACAACGTTACCCAACAAGTTCATTATATGCAAGGTGGGAAGTTTGATGCTTCTAACTACCACCTCGGATCATAAATCCTTGGTACCATGCAGTTTTTGTAAATCTTTTTTCAAAGATTGATTTTATTCTGAAAACTATGACAATCAGCCTTCATAGGTTGACTAGAACTTTAATGGAGTTCCTTTCCTGCCGCGTTTGTAGCTTCTTCCCGGAACAGGGAGTAACAAGTTACAGTTCTTACACTCTGCAGAGGTGCGTTACTTTACCCATGAGAGATCAACTCCTTGTTGCACAACCAGGCGTACTTTCCCGTCCACAATTCCATGATGTGGGGCCTAGTAGTTGGTCCAAGCCAATCATTGCCCCCTTCACGACCCCGCATGCCTCCTTGGTGTACACCATGCCCACATAATGAATTACGGCAATGGTTTGTACAAACCGTTAGATGCCAGAACTGTCGTGGGACGATGAGGGTTCCCACCCATATGCTGCATATCCTCTACGAATTACCAATTAATATGCACGTTACGAGGATAAGAGCCACGACCTGCACATCCGGCTTCATGCGAGAGGAAGAAGATACAACTGACTTCTCTATCCCATTCCAAATCTCATGGCTAACGCGTAATATACGACGCTAGAATCAATGATGTCAGGGGTTATTAAGTCCCTACTTGATCATTATTATTGCAAGTAGAACCCTAAGTTCTCTTGCTCCATTATATCACCACTTAGGATGATATCTATCATTGAAGGGAATATGCCCTGAGAGGCAATAATAAAGTGTTTATTATGTGTATTCCAAGTATATGATAGATGTTTATTTTGCATGCTATAATTGTATTAATACGGAAACGATAATACATGTGTGTTTAATAAACAAACAGAAAGTTCCTAGTTATGCCTCTCTCATAAACTAGCTCGTTGATTAACAAGATGATCAAGGTTTCCTGATCATGGACATTGGATGTTGTTAATAACGGGATCACAATATTAGTGTAATGGTGTGATGAACATTCATCCGAAGTATAGCATTACGATCAAAGTCATTGAGTTTATATTGCTATAACAACTTACGAAGTGATCCTAATCCTTAGACCATGAGATCATGTCAATCACTAACACCGGAAGAGTTTCTTGATAACATCAAACGTCACACCGTAACAGGGTGATTATAAAGATGGATTCAGAACTAATAAAGTGTTATGTTGAGGCTCATGGATCGAGAGTGGAATTTGTTCATCCCGATGACGGATAGATATACTCTGGGCCCTCTCGGTGATATCACATTGATTAGCTTGCAAGCAAGTGATTTGATCACTAGAATGTTATATCACAGGAACGAGAAAAGAGTGCATGTCGGTAACGAGATCAAACTAGGTATGGAGATACCGATGATCGAATCTCGGACATGTAATATATCGTGAAACAAAGGGATTAAGATATACTAGCGTAAAAGGTTCCGACGATCACAAGAAAGTCATCGTTGAATGTGTGGGAGTCAGTATGGGTCTCCAGATCCCGCTTCTGATTATTGATCCGAGAGGGGTCTCGATCATGTCCGCATTATTCACGAACCGTAGGGTGACACACTTAAGAGACACCGACATCCAATTGGAGCAAATGTTTCATGCCGAAAGAATGAACAAGTGCAGGAATTTATTTCACTAGATACCGAAACAGGTTTTCGGGTGAAATTGCATAAAGTGGTTATGCATGTGAAATAGAATTCTAGCAAGGGGTTATTTGTGAATGTTTGTCATTAAAGTAATTGACAAAATTCTTAATAAAATAAAAGAGTTTTATTTAATGAGAGTTTGCATTAAATTTGGTGGAAATTTAATGGGAATTTGAGTGGACTTTTGAGTGGAGGGAATTTAAAGGAGATTTGTGAGTGGAGTGTCCACCCACATGAAGAGGGGAGGGCAAGGGGGCAGCCCCCATGCGCCGGCCACCCCCTTGGGGTTCCCCCCTCCTCCTATAAAAGGAGCCCCCCTCCTCACTTGTCTCTCACACCTCCTCGTGAAGGATCTCTCTCCCCCTCTAGAATTTATCCCCCATGGTCTCGGACTAGCGAGATACATGTTCCCGGTGGCTATTCGGCAAGAAAGAGTTGTGCTTCCGCTGCATCGCTGGAGCAAGGAGGCGTATGTTGCTCGGTGCCTCGAACGTGTGTGCGAGCACGGATGCGCTGCTGATTTGTGGTGCTAGGACTTCCTCTCGATCTTGAGATCGGCAAGAGATCGTCTACATCAACCACGAGTTGAACTCGTTAAGCTTTGTCGGTCTTCAAGGGTATGTTCTCTACGGATATACATCCGCCCGTTGTTTGTATCTAGTAGATAGATCTTGGTATATAGTTCACATCGTAGGAAAATTTTTGTTTTCTATGCTGCGAACCCTACAGTGGTATCAGAGCCGGATCTATGCGTAGATACTTTACACGGGTAGTACACATATGAGTATGTGGGCGATGATGATCATGTTGTTGCTCCTTTGTTGTAATTTTGGATATTGGTGGCATAGTGGGATGAAGCGGCCCGGACAAACTTTACATGTCCTCGCACATGAGACCTGTTCCACGCTTGACATGCAACTAGTTTGCATAAGTGGCTAGCGGGTGTCTGTCTCTCCTACTATAGTCAATATCTATTTTGCAAGCGAGTTGTCAACAATTTGATTATCCTCGTTGTGGTTCATGTTCGTAGGTAAGAACGGTTCTATCTCGAAAGCCCTAAGCCACGTAAAACTTGCAATGGATAAATTAGAGGCGTCTAGTTTAGATTGTTGCTGGGCTAGTGTTATGATATGGTAGTGTTGTAAGTAGAAGTATGAGATGATACTCTTACAACACACATAGCATGTAAAATCCATAGACCTTGGATTTACACATATAGGTATGATAGTGATCATACCACGATGCACATGATAGAGATCATCTGCGGGAACCATATAATTTCACTAATAAACATATGATGTTTGATAGCATCTTATATTGCTTGTTTAGCGCTTTGTTAGCATAATAAGATGATCCCTCATTTAAATATCAAGATAAGAATGTGTTCTTCCTTTAGTATGCACCGATTATGTTTTCGTCGCTCCAAGACATCACGTGATGATCGGGTGTTCTTGGATCCACGACCATATTTCGGGTGTAAAACAGTTACACATGCGAATACTAAGGTTCTAACTTGGCGAGCCTAGCATGTACAGACATGGCCTCGGAACACGGACCGAAAGGTTAAGCATGAGTCATATAGTTGATATGATGCCCATTTGATGCTCGCCTTTGAAGCTATACCGACTCACGTGATGATCGGACTTGGTGTAGTGGATTTGGTTCATGTAATCACCAAAAAGGCACGAGGGATGTCGTTTTTGAGTGGGAGTTCATTCGTAATAAAGATTAGTTGAACTCAATCTATCATACACTTAGTCTAAACTTTACAAATTCTGTTGTAGATGGCACCACCTGCTTTTAATTTCAATGTGTTCATGGAGAAAGAGAAACTAGCAACGAACGGTAGCAACTTTACCGAATGGGCCATGAATTTGAGGATTCTCCTCTCTGCTGCACAAAAGCAATATGTGCTAGAAGCGCCGTTAGGCCCCCCACCTTTTGATGATGCCCCTGACGAGGAGAAGAATGTCTATCAGACTCGTCAGGAGGACCACAACTTAGTTCATTGCGGCATATTGTATGGGCTAGAGCCGGAACTTCGAAAGCGTTTCGAAAACGGCAATGCATTTGATACAATGGGTGAGTTGAAAATGATTTTCGACACACATGCTGCTGTAGAGAGCTACAACGCTTCAGAAAAGTTCTTTAGCTGCATGATGGAAGAGCACAACTCCGTTAGTGAGCATGTACTCAAGATGTCGGGTTACGCCGATAAGCTTGTGTCCTTGGGAATATCGATTCCCATTGACTTAGGCATCCATCGTGTTCTGCAGTCTCTGCCACCTAGCTATAAGAGCTTCGTGATGAACTATAATATGCAAGGCATGAAGAAGTCTCTCCCCGAGCTTCTGTCAATGCTTAAAACTGCAGAAGTGGAGATCAAAAAGGAACATCAAGTGTTGATGATCAATAGGAACACTGGTTTCAAGAAAGACAAGAAGGGAAAACGGAAGGGAAGTAAGGGCGGCAAGCCGGTTGCCGCGCCTGAAAAGAAACCCCGAGTTGGACCTAAGTCTGATTCCGAGTGCTACTATTGTAAGGGGACTGGCCACTGGAAGCGCAACTGCCCCAAGTATCTGGCAGACAAGAAGGCCGGCAAGGCAAACAAA
This sequence comes from Avena sativa, assembly GCA_916181665.1. Classification (NCBI taxonomy): domain Eukaryota; kingdom Viridiplantae; phylum Streptophyta; class Magnoliopsida; order Poales; family Poaceae; genus Avena; species Avena sativa. The sequence goes on from OV702280.1 coordinate 279,352,424, forward strand.
GGTATATATGATATACATGTTATTGATGTGTACTTGACTAGTGCTCGCAGTAGCACCTGGGTATTTGATACCGGTTCAGTTGCTAATATTTGTAACTCGAATCAGGGGCTGCGGAACAAGCGACCGCTAGCAAGGGGTGAGGTCAAGATGCGTGTCGGCAATGGATCAAGCGTTGATGTGATCGCCGTCGGAACGCTGCCTCTCCACTTGCCATCGGGATTAGTTATAAACTTAAATAAGTGTTATCTGGTGCCTGCACTGAGCATGAACATTGTATCTGGATCGTGTTTGATGCGAAGTGGTTATTCATTTAAATCCGAGAACAATGGTTGTTCCATTTATATGAATGAAATCTTTTATGGTCATGCACCGATGATGAATGGTTTATTTCTATTAGATCTCGATGATAATGTTACACATATTCATAATGTTGATGCTAAAAGGATTAAACTTAATGATGATATATCCGCATATATGTGGCACTGCCGTCTAGGTCATATTGGCGTTAAACGCATGAAGAAGCTCCATTCGGATGGACTTTTGGAATCACTTGATTATGAATCATTTGATACATGTGAGCCATGCCTTATGGGCAAGATGACTAGAACGCCGTTTTCCGGTTCAATGGAACGGGCGACAGATTTATTGGAAATCATACATTCTGATGTATGTGGTCCAATGAGTGTGTCGGCGCGAGGTGGATATCGTTATTTTGTTACTTTCACGGATGATTTGAGTAGATACGGTTATATCTACTTGATGAAACACAAGTCTGAAACCTTTGAAAAGTTCAAGGAATTTCAGAATGAAGTTGAAAATCATCGTAATAGAAAGATCAAATTTCTACGGTCCGACCGTGGAGGTGAATATCTAAGTTACGAGTTTAGCACTCACATGAAAGAGTGTGGAATTGTTTCACAACTCACACCTGCCGGAACACCACAGCGAAATGGTGTGTCGGAACGTCGTAATCGTACTTTATTAGATATGGTTCGATCTATGATGTCTCTGACGGACTTGCCATTGTCATTTTGGGGTTATGCACTAGAAACTGCTGCATTCACTTTAAATCGGGCACCATCTAAATCCGTTGAAAAGACACCGTATGAATTGTGGTTTGGAAACAAACCTAAGCTGTCATTTCTTAAAGTTTGGGGATGCGATGTTTATGTGAAGAAACTTCAACCGGATAAACTCGAACCCAAAGCGGAAAAATACGTCTTCATAGGATACCCTAAAGAAACTATTGGGTATTCCTTCTATCACAGATCCGAGGGCAAGGTTTTTGTTGCCAAGAATGGATCCTTTCTAGAGAAAGAGTTTCTCGCGAAAGGTGTGAGTAGTCGGAAGGTAGAACTCGAAGAGGTTGTGGAACCTTCTCTTCAAAGTATGGCGAGTAGCGCAGCGCCGGAAGTTGTTCCGGAGTTGGCTCCACCTGTTGAAGAGGGAACTAATGATAATGATCATGAAACTCCGAAAGAGAGTACTACCGAACCTCGCAGGTCAAACAGGACGCGTGCAGCTCCCGAGCTGTACGGAAATCCTGTCATGAATTTAATGGTTGATGAAAATGATGACCCTGTGACGTATGAAGAAGCGATGATGAGCCCGGATTCCAACAAATGGTTAGAAGCCATGAAATCTGAGATGGAATCCATGTATGAAAATCAAGTTTGGAACTTGGTGGAACTACCTCACGACCGAAAGGCCGTGGAGAACAAATGGATTTTCAAAAGGAAAACTGATGCTGATGGTAATGTGACCGTCTATAAAGCTCGACTTGTCACAAAGGGGTTTCGACAAATTCAAGGAGTTGACTACGATGAGACTTTCTCTCCCGTAGCGATGCTAAAGTCAGTTAGGATTATGTTAGCAATTGCTGCATATTTCGATTATGAGATATGGCAGATGGATGTCAAAACCGCGTTTCTCAATGGGAATATTGAAGAAGAGTTGTATATGATACAACCAAAGGGTTTTGTCGATCCTAAGGATGCTAACAAGGTGTGCAAGCTTCAGCGATCCATCTATGGATTGAAGCAAGCATCACGAAGTTGGAATCTCCGCTTTGATGAGGTGATCAAAGAGTTTGGATTTGTCCAAACTTATGGAGAAGCTTGTATTTATAAGAAAGTGAGTGGGAGAAATGTGGCATTTCTGATATTATATGTGGATGACATATTATTGATCGGAAATGATATAGATCTTTTAAACAGTGTTAAAAGTTATCTAAACAGCAAATTTTCAATGAAGGACCTAGGTGAAGCGTCATACATATTAGGCATAAAGATCTATAGAGATAGATCTAGGCGCCTAATAGGGCTATCGCAAAGTACATACCTTGATAAGATTTTAAAGAAGTTTAAAATGGACGGAAGTAAGAAGGGGTTCTTACCTATGTTGCAAGGCAAGACATTGAGTAAGACTCAAAGTCCGGCTTCGGCGGAAGAAAGAGAGATAATGGACAAAGTCCCCTATGCTTCAGCCATAGGCTCTATAATGTACGCCATGCTATGTACAAGACCGGATGTGGCACATGCTATTAGTTTGACTAGTAGGTACCAATCGGATCCAGGTTCGGAACACTGGATAGCGGTCAAGAATATCCTTAAGTACTTACGAAGAACTAAGGATATGTTTCTTGTATACGGAGGTGAAGAAGAGCTCGTCGCTAAGTGTTATGTCGACGCTAGCTTTGACACCGATCCGGATGACTCTAAGTCTCAATCCGGATACGTATTTCTCATGAATGGCGGAGCGGTTAGTTGGAGGAGCTCCAAACAACCTGTGGTAGCGGGATCAACAACGGAGGCCGAATATGTTGCTGCTTCAGAAGCGGCTCAGGAAGCAGTTTGGATGAAGGAGTTCATATCCGAACTAGGAGTGGTGGCAAACGCGTTGGACCCAATGGTGATCTATTGTGACAACAATGGTGCCATTGCCAATGCCAAAGAGCCAAGGTCTCACAAGCATTCCAAACATATTAAGCGCCGGTTTCACTCCATCCGCGAGCATGTCAAGGATGGAGATATAAAGATTTGTAAAGTACATACGGATCTCAATGTAGCAGATCCGTTGACTAAAACTCTCCCTAGAGCAAAACATGATCAACACCAGAACTCAATGGGTGTTAGATTTATCACTATGTAACTAGATTATTGTCTCTAGTGCAAGTGGGAGACTGAAGGGAATATGCCCTGAGAGGCAATAATAAAGTGTTTATTATGTGTATTCCAAGTATATGATAGATGTTTATTTTGCATGCTATAATTTTATTAATACGGAAACGATAATACATGTGTGTTTAATAAACAAACAGAAAGTTCCTAGTTATGCCTCTCTCATAAACTAGCTCGTTGATTAACAAGATGATCAAGGTTTCCTGATCATGGACATTGGATGTTGTTAATAACGGGATCACAACATTAGTGTAATGGTGTGATGAACATTCATCCGAAGTATAGCATTACGATCAAAGTCATTGAGTTTATATTGCTATAACAACTTACGAAGTGATCCTAATCCTTAGACCATGAGATCATGTCAATCACTAACACCGGAAGAGTTTCTTGATAACATCAAACGTCACACCGTAACAGGGTGATTATAAAGATGGATTCATAACTAATAAAGTGTTATGTTGAGGCTCATGGATCGAGAGTGGAATTTGTTCATCCCGATGACGGATAGATATACTCTGGGCCCTCTCGGTGATATCACATTGATTAGCTTGCAAGCAAGTGATTTGATCACTAGAATGTTATATCACAGGAACGAGAAAAGAGTGCATGTCGGTAACGAGATCAAACTAGGTATGGAGATACCGATGATCGAATCTCGGACATGTAATATATCGTGAAACAAAGGGATTAAGATATACTAGCGTAAAAGGTTCCGACGATCACAAGAAAGTCATCATTGAATGTGTGGGAGTCAGTATGGGTCTCCAGATCCCGCTTCTGATTATTGATCCGAGAGGGGTCTCGATCATGTCCGCATTATTCACGAACCGTAGGGTGACACACTTAAGAGACACCGACATCCAATTGGAGCAAATGTTTCATGCCGAAAGAATGAACAAGCGCAGGAATTTATTTCACTAGATACCGAAACAGGTTTTCGGGTGAAATTGCATAAAGTGGTTATGCATGTGAAATAGAATTCTAGCAAGGGGTTATTTGTGAATGTTTGTCATTAAAGTAATTGACAAAATTCTGAATAAAATAAAAGAGTTTTATTTAATGAGAGTTTGCATTAAATTTGGTGGAAATTTAATGGGAATTTGAGTGGACTTTTGAGTGGAGGGAATTTAAAGGAGATTTGTGAGTGGAGTGTCCACCCACATGAAGAGGGGAGGGCAAGGGGGAAGCCCCCATGCGCCGGCCACCCCCTTGGGGTTCCCCCCCTCCTCCTATAAAAGGAGCCCCCCTCCTCACTTGTCTCTCACACCTCCTCGTGAAGGATCTCTCTCCCCCTCTAGAATTTATCCCCCATGGTCTCGGACTAGCGAGATACATGTTCCCGGTGGCTATTCGGCAAGAAAGAGTTGTGCTTCCGCTGCATCGCTGGAGCGAGGAGGCGGAGGTTTCTCGGTGCCTCGAACGTGTGTGCGAGCACGGATGCGCTGCTGATTTGCGGTGCTAGGACTTCCTCTCGATCTTGAGATCGGCAAGAGATCGTCTACATCAACCACGAGTTGAACTCGTTAAGCTTTGTCGGTCTTCAAGGGTATGTTCTCTACGGATATACATCCGCCCGTTGTTTGTATCTAGTAGATAGATCTTGGTATATAGTTCACATCGTAGGAAATTTTTTGTTTTCTATGCTGCGAACCCTACAATCATTTCTTTATTTATGAAAATAATATTTTCTTTATTTTATAGCATATATGATAACACACAATTTGCAAATACTTTGATAAAGACTCTTCAAAGGAAATGAGCAAGTGATGAACTTGCCTTGTGATGGCAAGGTAGTGAAGTCTGATGCTTGCACTGGACCTTGAGCTTATAGTTCTACAAAAACATCATTATTGCCCGGTAAGGACAATATTTAAAGAAGCAAAATGATTATGCAAGTAATGTAATGCATTATTTAATTCTATATGCATTTTCCCTATATAAGGTGCCTTCTAATAAAGCATTTATAAATATTATTTTTATATTTATTGCACTTGTTGAATCATTTCCTTTTTTATTTGACTTTTATTTATTTAATAATTCTTTTAGGAATTATTAATTGTACATTAAATTTATTATTAAATATTATTTAGTATTTTTTTATAAATACTATAATATTAGTAAATAATGAAAGTGATTTTTATTTATTTTTATCACCTTTCAATAATTTTGTAAAATTCCATAAAGAACATATAAATTACAAAATTCTTATAAAAATTTAAATGTCCAAAATTTTATATTTTATTTTATTTGGATAAAGTGTATTATTGTGAATTCAAAAATATTTGATTTATAATTTTTGGACTTATATTTTATTTTCTAGAATTTTATTTAGGTTAGGGGCATTTTGGTCTTTTCCAATTGATCAAAATAGTTTATTTAAACAACTTGGGCTGGCCTTTTGGGCTTGTTGGGCCAGTGTGGCCCAATAGGGCAGAGTCAAAACATTCTCCCGAGGGTTTTTTGGCCCACCCAGCCCACTCTCTGTCTCCTCTCTCCCTCGACCCTAACCTCTCCTCCTCTGACTCGACCCCGTGGCCGGCGATGCCGCCACCGTCGTTCCCCGCCGCCGTCGGCCGTTCTGGCCGCCGCCGTGGTGCGGGTTGGGGTTGTCGACGACGCGCGTTCGTTCTGTCCAATTGGATTTGACTCCGGGGCTTTCCTGTGGCCATGTCTACCTTGTTCCCGAACCCTAGGGTTAGGAAAGGTGCAGTCGCCGCCGCCGCGATCCCGCCTGCGGTGGTGTTCTAGGTTCGTGTGCTAGTGTGGCCGCCGCCGTGGCAGGTGCAGGTTGCAGCGCCCTTCTGGGTGCTCCCTGTGCCACCGCGGTTCGTCGGCCACTCTGCTTCCTCTTTGATTCGTCAGCTAGGACCTCGGGTAAGTTGTCTTGGTGGTGTTTGTCCATGCTACTACCATGATTCTCTCTGTGTGTATCTAGTGGCTTCTCATGCCGAGTGACTATGTGCTGATTGGGTTAATATCTGGATTAGGGTTCTTGCTCTGATTAGGTTTCATCACCCCCTGTTGGTCATATCTATGATGCTTTAGGTCTAGTGTTGATCATATCTGATCATGGGAAATGATTGTCTGTTGTGGTTAATGATTGGTAGTGGCTTTGATGATGCTAGTTGCCTGTCAGATTTATTCTAGTGGTAATCCACTATGATCCATGCTAGTGTTTCAATGGAATCCTTGATTAGATTATGTTGTTGATCTGAGAGTTTACTGTACTATCCGAATGCTCATACTGACAGTAGTTTCTTTCAGTGGTTGCTTACTGTAATTATAGTGTTGGCTTGTATAAGATTATACACACTGATTACATGTAATGATTTTTGTGGATATATAGATGAATTTAATGTTGATTCCTGGCACTTGGCTTCAGGAAAATGATATGTAGTGGTTTGTCCCTTTTTTTGTGGGAACTAAGTAAAGATTGGTTTTAGTTCCTTAAGAACTTGTCCTTGTGATACCATTGTATTCTGGCACACAAGTGATGGGGTTTTTATTTATGGCTTAGCTTGATCATGCTTGTGATTTAAACTGATAAGATGATATGAAAGCTTTCTTATCTTTCCTGCCTATGATGTTGGTCTGAGGCTCTAGGATTGAATTCCTAGTTTGTTGGGCAATAATTTGTTTGAAACTTATAGGATTAGAGGTGCTACTCTCTTTGAGATATGTGCCCTGATCTGATAAGATCAAATGAATGATCTAAGTTGCAAAAGTAACACTGAATTCAGTGATGTTGGTCTGAGAGTTCAATGCTTGTGGTTGAGCTTGATTTCTTATCTTATACTTGAAATCTCTAGGATAGATTCACCTCCTCTGGGTGATTATTGAGAGATCAATTCATAAAGCAACACATGCTTTTGTTTATATAATATGCTGAAATCATGTGATGGTTTTATGAGGCTCACCACAAAATTTGATGTTGGTGTAGTAGATTGATGATGATCTTGATCCTGATCTTGATCTGCTTTTGCTGGGCTCATGAGCTTGCTCTTGAGCTTGCCTGCTCCTCTTAGCTCCTAGGCTTGACCTTGCTATCCACCAGATTCATCCCTCTCCTTATGTCACCATCCAGGTGATGTTTGGGTTGATCTGGATGATTTGGTTTGGCTTCTGTTCTTGGTTTGGTTGCTATTCTACACTGGTTGTTCTAGTGTGATGTGTAGTGGAGTGATGCACTAGTGCTTCCCCCACGGCTGTGCTGTGGTTTGTTTGATCTGGCTATGCTTGTGAAGTTGACAGCACACCCTTTGCATATTGGTGTGTGTCCAGCTTGTGTGCCTGCTATGCACTTTTGGATAGGTTCAGAAAATTTGAACTTACTATTACTAGCTTACTTTCACTTGGCAGGTGAATTGATCCCTTTTGGCTGTCATTTGCATTCTGGCTGTGAATTTATGAAAGATGAAATCTTTCATATTGGTGAAACTTGCCCCTTTATAACATTTCTCAATGATGAGTTTGTCAAGTGCATCTCACTGACATATCTGATAGAAATATACTAACACTAATCTTATTTTGTTTCTGTTTAATCTTTGTTTTGCAGGTTCAAAGATAAAGATGAAGATTTAGTGTAGATTTTAGATATAGGATAGTTAGTAGATGTAATTTTCTTATTATTTTGTATTTTTTCTTTTATAATTCTTGTAATCTTTATTTTATTCAATTGTAATAAAGTTTATATTATTATAAATAAAGAATATTCTTATTCTTTATTCTGTTGTAACTTGTTTATGTCTTTATAATATGAAAATGAATTTCATAGTTTCTATTGTTTTTAGATTTAAGTTATAAATACCTATCTCTTAATTAATTTAGGATTCAAATCTTATATCTACATCATTTAAATTATAATTCAAACACTTAAGTTTTTAAATTCAAACTCATTTCAAAACACACATAATTCCTTTAAGATCACATCAAAGTTTATAGCAATCCTCCTTTAAGTCTAAACCTAATCTTAAAGTAAGAAAGAAACATTGATCACTTAAGGTTTTATTTGGCGAAAATTTTACCCACATTTTCACAAATAGATGCATGCAACAATACATATTCCTAAATCTACCCTTCGTTAGGTTCCTAAATGCTGGGATGTTACAAACTTCCGCCCTTAAATTAAACTTCATCCCGAAGTTTGTGGAGATGTACCTGAATAGTTCTGGATAAGCTTTTCTTAAATCCTCTTCCTTCTCCCATGTGGCTTCCCTCTCAGGGTGATGTTCCCACTGTACCTTGCAATATTTGATTGCTCTGTTCCTCAATCTTTTCCAGTTTTCTTCCAGAATCATACAAGGCTTTTCAATATAGGTCAGGTCTTCTTGTAGTTCTATCTCTTGGTGTGTTATCGCATCATCTGGAACCTTCAAACATTTGCGAATTTGTGACACATGGAAAACATTATGCACTTGAGCCAGTCTTGATGGTAACTCTAGAGCATAAGCTATAGTTCTATTTTGACTTAGTATCTTGAATGGTCCGATATATCTTGGACTCAATTTCCCTTTAACTCCGAATCTTTTCACTCCTTTCATTGGACTTACTTTCAAGTAGACCATATCTCCCACTTCTGGATGCCATGATCTTCGACTTTGATACGCATAACTTTTCTGCCTGCTCTGGGCTATTTTCAGTCTATCCCTGATCTTATCAATGATGTCTTGTCTCTCCTTGATATAATCTGGCGCAAATTCTTTGCTGCTTCCAGGTTCATACCAACATATTGGTGATCTACACTTCCTTCCATATAGAATCTCATATGGAGCTGCCTTCAGACTACTCTGATAGCTATTGTTATAAGAAAATTCTGCCAATGGTAGGTGATCTTCCCATGTTCCTCCAAAATCTAGTGCAAAAGCTCTCAACATGTCTTCTAGTATTTTGTTTGTTCTTTCAGTTTGACCTCCTATCTCAGGATGATATGCCGTGCTGAAATCTAACTTTGAACCAAGTGCTTCATGCAATTGCTTCCAAAATGCTGAAGTAAACACTGATCCCCTATCAGTTACGATATTTTTGGGCACTCCATGCTTACTTACTATCTCTTTAACATATACTTCAACTAACTTCTCGGCATTATCCTTTTGATTCACTTGAATAAAATGTGCACTCTTAGTGAGTCAGTCCACAATTACCCATATCATATCCTTTTTTTGGTGTCATAGGTAATCCTGTAATGAGGTCCATACCTATTTCCTCCCACTTCCATTCAGGAATTTCCAAGGGTTGTAATGGTCCTGCTGGATTTTCATGTTCAGCTTTCACCCTTTGACAAGTATGGCATTCAGATACATATTTAGCAATATCTCTTTTCATGTTATTCCACCAGAATAGTTCTTTCAAATCCATATACATCTTAGTACTTCCTGGATGTATAGAATATGGTGTATCATGTGCTTCTTTGAGTATGACATTTCTGATCTCAGTCACATCTGGAACACATAGACGGTCTTGGAACCATAAAGACCCATAATCCCCAAGGCGAAAACCTAATTTTTGCCCTTGAGATATCCTCCGAATTTCCTCAGCAATAAAAGGATCTTCTTCTTGATGTCTAAAAATTTCTTGCTTAAGATCACTGTCCTGCTCTGCAACTACCTGCATAGTAGCTAATCCCCCAAGAACCTCTGTTCTGGTGAATTGAAGTTCTAATCTTTCCAAGTCCATTTGTAACTCTTTTGGTAACTCTCTGTTGCTAGGCTGAATATCTGCACTCTTTCTCCTTAAAGCATCTGCTACAACATTGGCTTTCCCTGGGGTGTAATTGATTGTTAGATCATAATCCTTGATTAATTCCAACCAACGCTTCTGTCTCATGTTCAATTCCTTTTGAGTGAAGAAATATTTGAGACTTTTATGGTCAGTGTATAACTCACATCTGGCTCCATAAAGAAAATGCCTCCATCCTTTCAGTGCAAAAACTACTGCTGCTAACTCTAAATCATGGGTTGGATAGTTGACTTCATGTGGTTTCAATTGTGTTGAACCATAAGCAATTACTTTCCGGTCTTGCATTAATACACACCCCAAACCTTCTTTAGATGCATCATAGTATACGGTGAAATCCTTCCCTGTTTCAGGAACTGCTAAGATTGGAGCTATGGTTAATCTAGTTTTCAACTCTTGGAAACTTGCTTCACACTTCTCATCCCACTTAAATGGCGTATTCTTCCTTAATAATTTGGTCATGGGTTCGACTATTTTGGAGAAACTTTCAATGAATCTCCGATAATAACCAGCCATTCCTAGGAAACCTCGAATTTGCTTCACATTGGTCGGTGCAGTCCACTCTAGTACCAACTGAACTTTAGATGGATTCACATCAATCCCATCTTCACTGATCACATGACCGAGGAATTCTACCTTATCTAGCCAAAACTCACACTTACTAAACTTAGCATAAAGCTTATGTTCTCTTAAAGTTTGCAATGCTATTCTCAAATGGTCAGCATGCTCTTCCTTATCCTTGGAATATATCAGAATATCATCAATAAATACGATGACAAACTTGTCCAAATATGGCATGAAGATCTTGTTCATCAGAATCATGAATATCGCCGGTGCATTGGTCAAACCAAACGGTACTACCAGATACTCATGGTGTCCATATCTTGAGACAAATGCTGTTTTTGGAACATCTTCCGGCCTGATTTTTATTTGATGGTATCCAGATCTTAAATCGATCTTTGAAAATACTCCGGCTCCTTTCACTTGATCAAACAAATCTTGAATTCTTGGTAAAGGATACTTATTCTTGATAGTCACATTGTTCAGATTTCTATAATCACCATACATCCGTCTTCCACCATCTCTCTTGTCCACAAAAATTACTGGTGTTCCCCATGGGGATACACTTTCCTGTATAAATCCTTTTCTTGCTAACTCATCAATTTGCTCCTTGAGTTCTTTCAACTCTTTGGGTCCCATTTTATATGGTGCTTGAGCTATTGGTGTTGTACCAGGTATTAAGTCAATGGTGAACTCTATCTCCCGGTCTGGTGGCATTCCTGGTAACTCTGTTGGAAAAACATCTTGGAAGTCATTAACTATAGGAATCTCTTCTAATTTAACTTCCTTCATTTAATTCAACTGCAGATCCACCATGATATGACTGTGTTTATCTGCTTGGTAAACTATCCTTGCTCCACTTGGAGTTTTGATTGAGACAGTTTTCTCCTCACAATTAATCTGAGCTCCGTATTCCATCATCCAATCCATCCCCAGCACTACTGCAATTCCCTTCAAAGGAATCACATAAAGGTCTGCGAAATATGTACAGCCACAGATCAAGATGACCTGATCTTGTTTTATGTGGCGTACAATCACATTCCCTCCTGCCGTAACTACGGTCATAGGACTTCCTAACGCTGCCCTTCTAATCCCGAACTTATCACAAAATTCTTCAGAAATGAATGAAGTAGTTGCACCAGTATCAAATAGAACTTTGCCAGGATTGGTAAGGATATTGAGCGTACCTATCACTGCATGCTCCAAATTATCCACCTCCTCGAGAGTTGCATAGTTCAGTTTTCCGATAGGTCGGTTTCTCTTGCCATTGTTGTTCTTGCCATTGTTTCCTCCTTTATTGAGCTGTCCATTTCCTCCACTGGCTTGGTAGGCCATCCTCCTGGGGGTTTGCTCGGACAATCTGGCTTAATATGCCCCTTCTGGACACAACCATAACAGATCACTACAGGCTTTTTGCACTCCCTCTGGAAATGCCCTGGAATTCCACAGTTGTTACAGATAACATTCCTTCTCGGATTAGATTGATTTCCACCACTGCCCTTGTTATTGTTATTGTTGTTGTTGTTGCCATAACTCCTATTCCGAGGTTTGAACTCCAGGTTAGGTTTAGGTTTGCTTGCCTGAATTCTCGTGGTTTCCTTCTTGGCTCTCTTCCTCCGATCCTCTTGGACATTCTTGTAATCATCTTCAAAAGTAATGGCTGCGTCCAACAACTGCTAATAAGTTTTCTTATTGGCTAACCTTAGCTGCATCTTCACAAACAGATTTAATCCATGCAAGAAACGTTTATTCCTCTTCTCTTCAGTGTTAACATCCTCCTCAGCATAACGAGACAGTTGGCTAAACTCCCGGATGTACTTCATGACACTAGTATATCCTTGCTGAAGCTCCTCAAATTCTCTCCGCTTCAACTCCATAACGCTTTCCGGAACATGATATTCACGGAATCTCTGCTTAAACTCCTCCCAGGTAAACTCCCTTCCTGGTGGTTCCATGGCTAATTGATTTTCCCACCATGATGCTGCAGGTCCAGTCAGCAGATGAGTTGCATACCTCAATTTTTCCTCATCATTGCAACCTACAGTTTTCAGCTTCCTCTCTGTATCTGCTAGCCAGTCTTCTACATCCATTGGTTCAGGAGCTGATTCAAAAGGTAACGGTCTTGCATTCTGGAAATCAGATAAACTCACTCATCCACCTTCAGGTGCCCTCTGATTTGCTCTCCCCAGCAACTCTTCCATGAACTTGTTCTGGGTCTCTTGCATCATTTGCATACATTGCATAAAGTTCTGCTCCATTAACGGCCTAATTGGTGGTGGTGGTAATGCTCCTTGATTTGCTGCATCGGCATCGGCCTTTTCCTTGGCCTCACGTTCCATCCGCTGCTACTCAGTTTCCATTTCTACACCCGTATCCATGACCCCCTAGTCCTGCATCATAAAGCGAATACTCATAATTTCATCATGCACATGTGTTTTGAGCTCGACTTTACGCACAGAACTAGTCACACAATGAAGATCCAAAGAAAATCCAAATATGCATTTCACATATTATACATAATATATAATGATACAAGGTCATTACAACTGTTGGAGATATGCCCAAGAGGCAATAATAAAGTGGTTATTATCATATCTTCACACTTATGATAAGTGTTTACATACCATGCTATAATTGTATTAACCGGAAACATTAATACTTGTGTGATTTGTAAACTAAAATAAGAGTCCCTAGTAAAGCCTCTTGTTAAACTAGCTTGTTGGTTAATATATGATCATGGTTTCCTGATCATGAACATAGAGATGTTATTAACAACAGGATCATATCGTTAGGAGAATGATATGGTGGACATACTCCTATAGATAAGCGTAGCATAAAGATCAAGTCATTTCAATAGTTCAATTGCTATAAGCTTTCTGATACATAGTAACCTAATTCCTTCGACCATGAGATCATGCATATCACCTTTACCGGATGGATGCTTTGATGACATCAAACACCACACCGTAACTGGGTGGCTATAAAGGTGGCATTGAGTGTTCGGAAAGTATTGGTTGAAACACATGGATCAAGAGTGGGATTTGTCCATCCATATGACGGATAGATATACTCTGGGCCCTCTCGGTGGAATGTCATCCAATTAGCTTGCAAGCATGTGACTGGCTCACAAGGGATCACATATCATGGGAACGAGAAAAGAGTACTTATCAGTAACGAGGTTGAACTAGGTATGCAGAGATACCGACGATCATAACCTCGGATAAGTAAACTATCATGAGACAAAGGGAAATTGGTATCGTATGTAAGTGGTTCATTCGATCGCAAAGTAATCGTAGAAATATGTGGGAGCCATATGAATTTCCAGATTCCTCTATTGGTTATTGTTCGGAGAAGTGTCTCGATCATGTCCGCATAATTCACGAACCGTAGGGAGACACACTTAAGGATTCGACGTTGTTTGAGTAGTTATGGTATTATGAGAAAGAGACTGAATGTTGTTCGGAGTCTCGGATGGGATCCGGGATATCACGAGGTGATCCGGAATGGTCCGGAGAATAAGATTCATATAAGGAAAGTCCCGTTCCAGAGTTCGGGAATGATTCCGGTGTTTTCATCGGGAATGTTCTAGAAGGTTCCGGAATGTCCGGCACTCCGGGGGGGGGGGGGAAGGGGTACATGAATGTGTCATTACATATTGGAATGATTGCATCATGTACTAAGTGTTCTTGCTGTTCCAAATAAAGGATTAAATTGAATCCTAAAACAGAAAAGTCAAATGTCCAGTTTGAAAGTCAAACGGCTAAAACAAGAAACTGTGGGAAACAAGCAAGAGGAGGTTGAAACCAACTTGGAGGAGGAGTCCCTCTCCTCCAAGCCGGCGGCCAGCCCTAGGCCGAGTTGGGGAGGGACTCCCCTCCCTCCCTGGCGCGCCTAGCCCCTCCACCTATAAAAGGAGGGGCAGGGCTCCTCCTTGAGACACACAAGTTTCTACCTCTAATCTCCGGTTTAGAGCCGTTTTGGTTTAGAGCTTCTAATTGCTTTAGCCTGCGGTTTAGAGCCTTCTAATTGGTGTGTCTAATCTCTAGACCACTAATAGCCCTCTCTCATAATCCACCATACTCGCTCCGGCTTAAGGCGAAGCCCTGCGGGATCTCCCCTCTACTTCCGGTACCACGCCGTTGTGCTGCCGGAATCGCGAGGAGAGTGCTACAACCTCCGCTGCCTGCTGGAACAAGGGAGAGGAAGGTCTTCGTCGAGTACCGAACGTGTGACCGACTGCGGAAGCGCTGCCGGAACGCAGCGCCGGAAGGATCGTCTACGCGATCTTGAGATCGGAAAGAGTACGACTACATCACCCACGAGAATCTGCTCTCGTTAACCGCTTTGGAATCTTCGAGGGTAAGTTATTCCATCGACTCGTTGCTACAATCTAGTAGATAGATCTTGGCTTGTTTGTTTGTATGCGATAGAAATTTTTTGTTTTCCATGCTACAAACCCCTACAGTGGTATCAGAGACGTGTCTATATGTAGATCTGTTGCACGAGTAGAACACAATGGTCATTGTGGGCGTTGATGCTTTTATTGTCGATTGCTTCTTGTGTACTTTGTATCTTGCGGTATGTTGGGATGAAGCGGCCCGGGCTAACCTTACATGACATCGTTCATGAGACTTGCTCCACGCTTGACATGCAACTTGTATTGCATAAGTGGCTTTGCGGGTGCCTGTTTCTCCTAGCATAGTTAAGATCCAATTTACAACGGGTGATCAACAATGATAGTATCAATGTTGTGGTTCTTGTTCGTAAGTTAGAACGACACTTATTGAAAGCCCCAAACCACGTAAAATATGCAAAGAAAGTAGAGGCGTCTAACTTTGTTTTGCAGGGGTGTGCAGTGATGTGATATGGCCATGATTGTGATTATATTTGATGTATGCAATGTTCCTTATTGTAAGTTGGCAACCGGCAGGAGCCATATGGTTGTCTTTAATTTATGTTAAGATCCGCGTGTCTATTCAAAGTAGTTGTAATAGTTGAAGCTGGTGGACGACAACCATGGAGAAGCGTCATTGACCTTGATGCAATGCCGGTGATGATGGAGATCATGTTCGTGCTTGAAGATGGAGATCAGAAGCACAAAGAAGAAAGGCCATATCATATCACATATTATGAATTGCATGTGATGTTAATCCTTTATGCATCTTGTATTGCTTAGTAGACGACGGTAGCATTATAAGATGATCCCTCATGCACATGAATTTCAAGTTCGAAAGTGTTCACCCGTAGTATGCACCGTTGCTAATGCTTGTTGTTTCGAAGCACCACGTGATGATCGGGTGTGTTAGATTCTGCAAGTGTATACAACGTGAGCAAGCCAGATTTGCTCATGCGGAAACTAAGGTTTGATCTTGACGAGCCTAGCATGAACAGACATGGCCTCAGGAACACGGATTACCGAAAGGTAGAGCATGAGTCATATAGTAGATATGATGAACATGTTGATTGTTCGCCATTGAAGCTATATCAACTCTCGTGATGATCGGTTTTGATATAGTGGATTTGGTTCGTGTGATCACTAAAACAATGTGAGGGATATTCTTTTGAGTGGGAGTTCACTTAGATTAATTTAATTATTAATTAGAACTCAATTTATCATAAACTAAATCAAAGTGAATTTGCATAGTTGTTGTAGTCATTGGCATCCGTTTACCACCTTGCGCTTAGTTATAATTGAGATGATAGAACTATAGAATTCTGGTTAGTTACTTTACGAACTGGTATCGTATTGTTTTTGAAGTGTTAATCTAAAGTTTAAAAGTCCTATTGCAAACTTTCAGTAAGTTCCGGTTACTCCATGAAGTTTAATAATTAGTATTAAATCAAGAGTAACAATTCCAAGTGTTAGTATATAAGTATCATGTTTGTCTCCATGATTCTTGATATTCAAAGGATTCTCTTAATATCAAGGTTATCTAGGATCTGAAAGAGTTGTTTCAGAAACCGTGATGTGTGGAAGATATTGTGATATCTGAAACGAAGTTTTGGTTGCAACATGATAGAGTATAATATGGCTAAAGTCATGTTCTCATATTTGATGAGAATTTGCAAAAGGTTGGAGACACTAGTTGTCCTAAACCTCCAAAAGTTTTTGGGAGAGCAACATTATACTCACGATTCACCGTTACAAGCTAATAGTAGCTTGATCATGGATAATTCCATGATAAGGGTGAATATTTGATGTAGGTAAAATATTTACTACACCAAGAGATTACTAAAGAAAGGAATTTGAAAGAACACCAAACATTTGATGATGGTGATCTACTTCAAAGTGCAAGTCCAAAGACATTGGTATTTAACTATACACGCTTTGGACTATGTGTCATATGAATGACTCCACTAATTGATGTTGATAGATTCTTTCAAACAGAAAAGGAAATACTGAAAGAGAATCTCATAAGTATATGGCAGAAAAGAAAAGACTGGAATTGTTCAGTTTAAGTATATAGATGTTATACATGTTATGGCTATATTCTTTGCTTATTAAACAATGTGGTTCTTAAGTATTTGATACTGAATTTGTTGGTGTGAATCGTCATACGAAACAACACAATTCATGAACTACAATGGCCTAAGTAACTAGCAAAAGAATATGTGATGATGTTCATCGAGAACAAAATAAAGGGTTGTTGTGTTACTCGTTAAACATCAAAGCTTGCCTTCAAGATTTGTTTTATCAGGTATTATGAGAACAAAAGGGTTGTTCAAATAATTGCCGTAATCTATAAAAGATGGATGATTCGCAAATCTCGTTGGAGACATCACATCCATAAAACTAGTGCTAAAGATGTCGAAAGACAAATTGATTGAAAGATCACTTAGGAAGTGACATCGCCGTTTAAATTATATTGGAAAGAAAACATGAAGAAAATCCATATGGATGGAATTTTGGAGTCTATTTGATTTTGATCAAATGACGCTTGTGAAACTTTCCTAGAGATAATTAAAACTTCGTTCATAGGCCAAAAGGGAATGATGGACTAGCTTATTGGAACTTGTACATATTGTTGTATGAAGTCCATTATAGTCAAGAGCGATGGATTTCAACTTCATGTGCTTTCTCCGAAAATTTGAGTGAATATATGAATATTTACTTAATAAGGATGAAGTATGAAACATTTGAAAAGTTCAAAGACTTTCAAGATGAAGTGCAAAATCATTGTAACAAGAATATAAATAGTTTATGATAAGATCATAAAGGAAGATATTTGAGTTACAAGTTTAGCATAATACCTAAGATTTAAGGAATCGTTCCGTGGATTTGCATTTTCCCGAAACACCATAAGAGTATGGAGCGTTCGAGATATGTAATTAAACCTTGTTTGACATGGTAAGATCGAAGGTGTAATTCATAAAAATGCCATTGTATTTTAAAGATTAAAAGCTTTAGAGGTTTCCGTTTTTCCACTGAAAAGAGCTTCATCATAATCCGTTGAAATGACACCATATAAAGTTATGGTTTGGGATAAAACCCAAGTTGTCCTTTCTTAAACATTGGTATGCTATGCATAAGAAAGATGTTTGCAACCAAAGTCGGATGAACTTGTCTTTGTATGTTATTTCGAATAACTATTAAGTACTCCTCCATAACATCGGAGACAAAAGTGTTTGTCACTTAAAACGTCAAATTTCTTTGAGAAGGAATTTTTCGTGAAAAGTTAAGTGGGAGGACAATAGAACTTTGATAAGGTTAAAAGAACCTTAGCTATATGTGCAAGGTTGCGCAGCGCCGAAAAGTGTTCCGGAGTTAGCAAACAATGCTCATGGCTTGCGTACTTCAAAGGTTGTGGTCACGAAGATCTAAGTTCCTATTGAAACAAGTAGATCGGATGAACAATCAAATACCAAGATTTGAGAGTTAAATCATTATTTGACAATAATGATCCGACTACGTGCAAAGAAGCGATGATGAGCCCTGACTCCGTCAAATGGCTTGAAGCCATAAAATCCGTGATAGTTCCATACACGAGAAATCAAGTTTTGAACTTGAAGGACCCTTGAGAAAGGTGTAAGACCTTACAGTCGTGTTTGGATCTATAAATAAATAGACATGGATGTTGCACATCTATGAAATAGTCGACATGTTGGGAAAGAGTTCACAAAATGTTCAAAGGTTGACTATGACAAGATTTGATCTTTCATAGTGATATTTAGTCTAGACGGATTAGTGTAGCAACCACTACATATAATTTTGTTATATGGTAGTTGAATAAACAAAACAAATTCTTCTAATAGAAGGGTTATCTAGGACGTGTGCATGACACAGTCCAAAGGGTTTTTGTTAAATTTCAAGGGATGCTAAAAACATATGCAAACTTCAATGGTTGAAGTAAGCATAGCGGAGTTGGAATCTTCACTATGATGAAATTGTTAAAAGAGTTTTAATTCATCAGAGACAATGAAGATGCTTGCGTTTGCAAGAAATTAAGTGGGAGCGCTAAGACATGTTTCTAATACATTATGTGGAAGACATATTGTTGATTGGAAATAATGTATCTTTTATTAACACATATTAAGAATTTCTATCCGATGAAAGACTTAGGCAAAACCTAAATATTTGGCATCAATAGATGCTAATATGGTTGTGCCAGAAGTACATAGACGAGATATTGAATGAGTTCAATATAGAAACTACAAGAAAGGTTCTTGTCGCACAGAAAGGATTGAATAAGTTCAATGTTGATGATATATTCAAGTGTATTGACATTTGGTAAAGTGAAACAAATAATCAAGTATAGATTGATACTTGATGTATAAAATCACAAAGAGTATTTATATCAATCATACTGTGATATGTACAAATCCAGATATGTCCTATGCTCTAAATGTTGTGAGCATATACCAGAATGATTCGTAAGATGATCATTGGACAATAGTAAGGATATTCTTATGATCTTTTGGAAGAACTAAGAGTATAATATTTGTAGAAGTGACAAATAGATGGTTAGTTCATTGTAAAAGTACTACATTGATACTAGTTTTGTCACAAAGTACAAATTAAGTTTATCTCAATCTAAACTAAGGGTGGCACAATATAATGGAAAGTGAGTTCCATAATGGATTTGGATGAGTTCCAAAGTTAAGACATTGTGACAGATACTACAACAAAAGGCTAAGTATATGACTGCTATTTTAGCAGCAAAAGAGGGCATTTGTGTCAAGTAGTTTGTTATCAAACTAGGTGTAGTTCACAGTGGGATAATACTATGAAGATATATTGTGCGACAATATTATCAACATGTTTTAACCCCAAAGAGCTAAAGGTCACACCGAAAGACCAAATTTATACAAAGCCATCTCATTAGAGAATGAGTGATGCGTAGAGACGCAAAGACATGCAATTACACACGGACCTGGAAGTGTCAGATCCGGAGATCAGTTGACCACTAGCAATCGTGTACATACAACACTGGAAAGCCATAGGTGTTGAATACACACAGGTTTGAAACTAGATTATTGACTCTAGTGCAAGTGGGAGACTGTTGGAGATATGCCCAAGAGGCAATAATAAAGTGGTTATTATCATATCTTCACACTTATGATAAATGTTTACATACCATGCTATAATTGTATTAACCGGAAACATTAATACTTGTGTGATTTGTAAACTAAAATAAGAGTCCCTAGTAAAGCCTCTTGTTAAACTAGCTTGTTGGTTAATATATGATCATGGTTTCCTGATCATGAACATAGAGATGTTATTAACAACAGGATCATATCGTTAGGAGAATGATATGGTGGACATACTCCTATAGATAAGCGTAGCATAAAGATCAAGTCATTTCAATAGTTCAATTGCTATAAGCTTTCTGATACATAGTAACCTAATTCCTTCGACCATGAGATCATGCATATCACCTTTACCGGATGGATGCTTTGATGACATCAAACACCACACCGTAACTGGGTGGCTATAAAGGTGGCATTGAGTGTTCGGAAAGTATTGGTTGAAACACATGGATCAAGAGTGGGATTTGTCCATCCATATGACGGATAGATATACTCTGGGCCCTCTCGGTGGAATGTCATCCAATTAGCTTGCAAGCATGTGACTGGCTCACAAGGGATCACATATCATGGGAACGAGAAAAGAGTACTTATCAGTAACGAGGTTGAACTAGGTATGCAGAGATACCGACGATCATAACCTCGGATAAGTAAACTATCATGAGACAAAGGGAAATTGGTATCGTATGTAAGTGGTTCATTCGATCGCAAAGTAATCGTAGAAATATGTGGGAGCCATATGAATTTCCAGATTCCTCTATTGGTTATTGTTCGGAGAAGTGTCTCGATCATGTCCGCATAATTCACGAACCGTAGGGAGACACACTTAAGGATTCGACGTTGTTTGAGTAGTTATGGTATTATGAGAAAGAGACCGAATGTTGTTCGGAGTCTCGGATGGGATCCGGGATATCACGAGGTGATCCGGAATGGTCCGGAGAATAAGATTCATATAAGGAAAGTCCCGTTCCAGAGTTCGGGAATGATTCCGGTGTTTTCATCGGGAATGTTCTAGAAGGTTCCGGAATGTCCGGCACTCCGGGGGGGGGGGGGGGGAAGGGGTACATGAATGTGTCATTACATATTGGAATGATTGCATCATGTACTAAGTGTTCTTGCTGTTCCAAATAAAGGATTAAATTGAATCCTAAAACAGAAAAGTCAAATGTCCAGTTTGAAAGTCAAACGGCTAAAACAAGAAACTGTGGGAAACAAGCAAGAGGAGGTTGAAACCAACTTGGAGGAGGAGTCCCTCTCCTCCAAGCCGGCGGCCAGCCCTAGGCCGAGTTGGGGAGGGACTCCCCTCCCTCCCTGGCGCGCCTAGCCCCTCCACCTATAAAAGGAGGGGCAGGGCTCCTCCTTGAGACACACAAGTTTCTACCTCTAATCTCCGGTTTAGAGCCGTTTTGGTTTAGAGCTTCTAATTGCTTTAGCCTGCGGTTTAGAGCCTTCTAATTGGTGTGTCTAATATCTAGACCACTAATAGCCCTCTCTCATAATCCACCATACTCGCTCCGGCTTAAGGCGAAGCCCTACGGGATCTCCCCTCTACTTCCGGTACCACGCCGTTGTGCTGCCGGAATCGCGAGGAGAGTGCTACAACCTCCGCTGCCTGCTGGAACAAGGGAGAGGAAGGTCTTCGTCGAGTACCGGATGTGTGACCGACTGCGGAAGCGCTGCCGGAACGCAGCGCCGGAAGGATCGTCTACGCGATCTTGAGATCAGAAAGAGTACGACTACATCACCCACGAGAATCTGCTCTCGTTAACCGCTTTGGAATCTTCGAGGGTAAGTTATTCCATCGACTCGTTGCTACAATCTAGTAGATAGATCTTGGCTTGTTTGTTTGTATGCGATAGAAATTTTTTGTTTTCCATGCTACGAACCCCTACAACAACATATACCATATTGGTATAATTACAAAGCTACCTTATTTCTTGAGTACAATACACAGTACTTGATACTACTGTCTAGTTGTCTCTTTCTAGTAGTAACTACGCTCATCATACATGCCTGATGTCCAACCGTGATGACGTGTTGACCGTCGCACAGTTTGTGGAACAAATGGCCTTCCAGAAGGAACATACTCTGTATCTGAAGTATCAGGGCTTGAGTCATTACTCAACCTGAGCACATTGACTCCCTCCAGCTCAGCTGAAAAGTCTTCAGAAACATTATCTCCAGCTTGCATCTCCTGAGCTTCATTCCTTGAGTTGTCAACAGAATACGCAGATCCTGCTGCTTCCCAGGTGCTCTCATGGACAATATAATTAAACACTGGGTAGTGTATATTCCCTGGGTTTTGAGAAGATGTTGATGATTCAAACACCCTCTCCTCAGGATCTTCTTCTTCATCCTGATCATCTATTGACATGGTATTTCTACTTCTGTTATTATGATTCATCCTTGCACCCATCCAACTAGATTGTCCAACATTTCTGTCAGAACCATCTGTGGACATCTGGTGTTCATGAGATCCATTATATGATCCCATTCTCCATCCATCCGAGTTCTCAATAGGAAGTTCTGAGTCAGAACCATCCTCTGAGCCATGTGGTACTGCATACCGCATATCTATAGTAGGATCATGTGTAGGTTCATGTCTTGGTGAGTAAGGATATGGTGTAAAAGATTCTGGATCTATAGGTATATCCTTAAAGTTAGGTGTTGCACTACTACTTGCTTCTTTCTCTAACTGGGATGCTAACTGCTTCCTCCTTTCTGGATCAGTTAGATCCTCTAACATGTCATTTTTGTCTTCAACAATCACTTGATGAGTCTTATAAAAAGACGCAACGAGTGTCCGGTATCTATCCATAAACTTGGAAGCTAACTTAGGATGCTTCTTAACCAAATTAAGATGATCCGGTATAGGCTACGAGTCTATAGAATCATGAGGTATCACAGAAAATGTGCTACCTTCTAGCTCCTTGGTTTTCTGCTCCCGGATATTAGCTATTGCCTCCACAACAGCAACATGATAAGCTGCTAAATGACTCCTACCTTCTCCTATGGGTAGATCGTGGTATAGTCCCAGCTTCTCTGGAAGTTGTATACTCACATGATACTTGGATAACATCCGGCCATAAGGGTAAGTGATAGTGTTCACTGGAATTCTAGTTGGACAATTAAAAATCTTTAAAAGTTGACGAAGTTGATCTATAAATGATCCTTGATAATCATCAAGAGTCTCCTCTTTCCTTACCAAAATCTGTTTTGGAAACTTTGGTGCCATATTTCTGTATATCAGAAAAATAATTTTCATTAGTATCCAATGACATATTGCATCATAACAAAGAATTATCGCACTAAAACATATAACGGAATATTCTCATTTGAATACCCATTATATTACTTTTAGAGAATTCTTTATCGTTGCTAATTCTCCTACATGTAATACCCTTTACTAGGTTTCCAACCTAAGGTCAAAGCAATTTGCTCTGATACCAACTACGTTGACCCAGCATACCACTGCATGTGTAGTACACTATAGTCGTTGACATGACATCCACAGAACACCGTTCCATAAATATCACATCACTCAGAGTGGTACAACGGAAACATTGCGGGTCCATATTACAAAAGTACACACATTATTATTACAATACCGGAAGTTCAAGACTTCCAAAGATCCAACTTACAAACCAAAATATAAAGTGTTCAACGGAAATTTAAAAGTAACAACTCCGACTAGGAGTGGGGTCAACAGCTTATTCTATAGAGTTCATGCTGCTCGGTTGCGATGGTTACTACTAACTAGGTACTTAGTTGGTCTCGTTCTCATCGACACCGTAGAGGATCTCGTAATCCACTCCTTCAACTCCTCTGGATAGATCAGGTTCCTTGTAGAACATGTCTTCTTGGCATTCAACTGCATACATTGGCACTTCTTCGGGATCCTCAGAGTCTAAGCAAGGGATCAAAGGAAAGAATGAGTAACAGCGTTACCCAAAAAGTTCATTATATGCAAGGTGGGAATTTTGATGCTTCTAACTACCACCTCGGATCATAAATCCTTGGTACCATGCAGTTTATGTAAATCTTTCTTCAAAGATTGATTTTATTCTGAAAAACTATGACAATCAGCCTTCACAGGTTGACTAGAACTTTCATGGAGTTCCTTTCCTGCCGCGTTCGTAGCTCCTTCCCGGAAAAGGGAGTAACAAGTTACAATTATTACACTCTGCAGAGGTGCGTTACTTTACCCATGAGAGATCAACTCCTTGTTGCACAACCGGGCGTACTTTCCCGTCCACAATTCCATGATGTGGGGCCCAGTAGTTGGTCCAAGCCAATCACTGCCCCCTTCGCGATCCCGCATGCCTCCTTGGTGTACACCATGCCCACATAATGAATTACGGCAATGGTTTGTACAAACCGTTAGATGCCAGAACTATCGTGGGACGATGAGGGTTCCCACCCATATGCTGCATATCCTCTACGAAATACCAATTAATATGCACGCTACGACGATAACAACCACGACCTGCACATCCGGCTTCATGCGAGAGGAAGAAGGTACAACTGACTTCTCTGTCCCATTCCAAATCTCATGGCTAACGCGTAATATACGGCGCTAGAATCACTGTCAGGGGTTATTAAGTCCCTACTTGATCATTATTGTTGAAAGTAGAACCCTAAGTTCTCTTGCTCCATTATATCACCACTTAGGATGATATCTATCATTTCTTTATTTATGAAAATAATATTTTCTTTCTTTTATAGCATATATGATAACACACAATTTGCAAATACTTTGATAAAGACTCTTCAAAGGACATGAACAAGTGATGAACTTGCCTTGTGATGGCAAGGTAGTGAAGTCTGATGCTTGCACTGGACCTTGAGCTTCTAGTTCTACAAAAAACATCATTATTGCCCGGTAAGAACAATATTTAAAGAAGCAAAATGATTATGCAAGTAATGTAATGCATTATTTAATTCTATATGCATTTTCCCTATATAAGGTGACTTCTAATAAAGCATTTATAAATATTATTTTTATATTTATTGCACTTGTTGAATCATTTCCTTTTTTATTTGACTTTTATTTATTTAATAATTCTTTTAGGAATTATTAATTATACATTAAATTTATTATTAAATATTTATTTAGTATTTATTTATAAATACTATAATATTAATAAATAATGAAAGTGATTTTTAATTATTTTTATCACCTTTCAATAATTTTATAAAATTCCATAAAGAACATATAAATTACCAAATTCTTATAAAAATTTAAATGTCCAAAATTTTATATTTTATTTTATTTGGATACAGTGTATTATTGTGAATTCAAAAATATTTGATCTATAATTTTCGGACTTATATTTTATTTTCTAGAATTTTATTTAGGTTAGGGGCATTTTGGTCTTTTCCAATTGATCAAAATAGTTTATTTAAACAACTTGGGCTGGCCTTTTGGGCTTATTGGGCCAGTGTGGCCCAATAGGGCAGAGTCAAAACATTCCCCCGAGGGGTTTTTGGCCCACCCAGCCCACTCTCTGCCTCCTCTCTCCCTCGACCCTAACCTCTCCTCCTCTGACTCGACCCCGTGGCCGGCGATGCCGCCACCGTCGTTCCCCGCCGCTGTCGGCCGTTCTATCCGCCATCGTGGTGCGAGTTAGGGTTGTCGACGACGCTCGTTCATTCTGTCCAATTGGATTTGACTCCCGGGCTTTCCTGTGGCCAGGTCTACCTCGTTCCCGAACCCTAGGGTTAGGAAAGGTGCAGTCGCCGCCGCCGCGATACCTCGTTCCTGGCACTTGGCTTTAGGAAAATGATATGTAGTGGTTTGTCCCTTTTTTTGTGGGAACTAAGTAAAGATTGGTTTTAGTTCCTTAAGAACTTGTCCTTGTGATACCATTGTATTATGGCACACAAGTGATTGGGTTTTTATTTATGGCTTAGCTTGATCATGCTTGTGATTTAAACTGATAAGATGATATGAAAGCTTTCTTATATTTCCTGCCTATGATGTTGGTCTGAGGCTCTAGGATTGAATTCCTAGTTTGTTGGGCAATAATTTATTTGAAACTTATAGGATTAGAGGTGCTACTCTCTTTGAGATATGTGCCCTGATCTGATAAGATCAAATGAATGATCTAAGTTGCAAAAGTAACACTGTATTCAGTGATGTTGGTCTGAGAGTTCAGTGCTTGTGGTTGAGCTTGATTTCTTATCTTATACTTGAAATCTCTAGGATAGATTCACCTCCTCTGGGTGATTATTGAGAGATCAATTCATAAAGCAACACATGCTTTTGTTTATATAATATGCTGAAATCATGTGATGGTTTTATGAGGCTCACCACAAAATTTGATGTTGGTGTAGTAGATTGATGATGATCTTGATCCTGATCTTGATCTGCTTTTTCTGGGCTCATGAGCTTGCTCTTGAGCTTGCCTGCTCCTCCTAGCTCCTAGGCTTGACCTTGCTGTCCACCAGATTCATCCCTCTCCTTATGTCACCATCCAGGTGATGTTTGGGTTGATCTGGATGATTTGGTTTGGCTTCTGTTCTTGGTTTGGTTGCTATTCTACACTGGCTGTTCTAGTGTGATGTGTAGTGGAGTGATGCACTAGTGCTTCCCCCACGGCTGTGTTGTGGTTTGTTTGATCTGGCTATGCTTGTGAAGTTGACAGCACACCCTTTGCATATTGGTGTGTGTCCAGCTTGTGTGCCTGCTATGCACTTTTGGATAGGTTCAGAAAATTTGAACTTACTATTACTAGCTTACTTTCACTTGGCAGGTGAATTGATCCCTTTTGGCTGTCATTTGCATTCTGGCTGTGAATTTATGAAAGATGAAATCTTTCATATTGGTGAAACTTGCCCCTTTATAACATTTCTCAATGATGAGTTTGTCAAGTGCATCTCACTGACATATCTGATAGAAATATACTAACACTAATCTTATTTTGTTTCTGTTTAATCTTTGTTTTGCAGGTTCAAAGATAAAGATGAAGATTTAGTGTAGATTTTAGATATAGGATAGTTAGTAGATGTAATTTTCTTATTATTTTGTAATTTTTCTTTTATAATTCTTGTAATCTTTATTTTATTCAATTGTAATAAAGTTTATATTATTATTAATAAAGAATATTCTTATTCTTTATTCTGTTGTAACTTGTTTATGTCTTTATAATATGAAAATGAATTTCATAGTTTCTATTGTTTTTAGATTTAAGTTATAAATACCTATCTCTTAATTAATTTAGGATTCAAATCTTATATCTACATCATTTAAATTATAATTCAAACACTTAAGTTTTTAAATTCAAACTCATTTCAAAACACACATAATTCCTTTAAGATCACATCAAAGTTTATAGCAATCCTCCTTTAAGTCTAAACCTAATCTTAAAGTAAGAAAGAAACATTGATCACTTAAGGTTTTATTTGGCGAAAATTTTACCCACATTTTCACAAATAGATGCATGCAACAATACATATTCCTAAATCTACCCCTCGTTAGGTTCCTAAATGCTGGGATATTACAGTAAATCCACATTTTGCCGTGCGAAACGACCCTACCATATCATGCCCTAGACCGCAAACGGCCATGTAATAGGGATTATTTGCAGCTATTCAGCCAGAACATGTGCCTGATGGGCATACTTTTGGCAGCCTCTGCATGTTTTGACCAGTTTATCAGCATCTGCCTTAGCTGTAAGCCAAAAGAATCTGTGTCAAAAAGCTTTTGCCACTAAGGATCTGGCTACAGCATGATGACCACACTCACCTTCATGGATTTCGCTTAAGATTTCCACTCCTTCTTCCGAAGAAATACATCGCTGAAACACGCCAGGAACACTCTGTTTATAGAGCTCACCATTTATTATAGTGTAGGCTTTTGCTCGTCGGACAATCTGCCGGCTCAAGACTTTATCTTCGGGTAGTTTTCCGTCTATCAGGAAATCCAGATAGGGTTTTTTCTAGCTGGGAATTACAGCAAAAACTGCCATTAAAGGTGAGTCGGATTTCGTCGGATAGTCCTCATCAACTCCAACTATGGAGGGGGCCCTTAAATGCTCTAAGAAACCCGATACTTGTTTCCGCGCAGAGCCTATCCTTGATAGAGCGTCTGCTTCCTCATTTTTTGCTCGAGGGATGTGTTGAACCTCAAAACCCTCGAACAATTTAGATAGTTCATCCACAACAGCTTTGTATGCTGCCATGTGCTTATTTGTGTTGCAGATATCAGATACTTGCTGAGCAACTAAATCCGAGTCTCCATAACACATGAGTCTTGACATGCCAATGTTTTTGGTCATGCGTATTTCATGTAGCAGTGCTTCATACTCGGCAATATTGTTGGTTGCCGTGAATTGTATTTGCAACACATAGAACAACTTATCTCCTTGGGGTGATTTGAGCACCACGCCAGCCCCCGAGCCTCCTCGTGCTTTTGATCCGTTAAAGTGAAGGGTCCAAAATTCTGAGTCTAGAGGACTTGTGTTTTCTGCAGTCTCTGTCGAATCAACAACAAAGTCGGAAAGTATTTGGGACTTGATTGCTGTACGTGGTTTGTACTCAATGTCGAAAGCTGCAAGCTCTATTCCCCACTTTGCGACACGTCCTATGGCGTCGCGGTTATTGATTATATCTCGCAGGGGAGCGATGCTCACCACTGTGATATTGTGCTCCTGAAAATAATGGCGTAGCTTTCTCGATGCAAAGAACACTCCATAGGCTAGCTTTTGATGATGTGGGTACCATTGTTTTGATTCTGTCAGGACCTCACTCAGGTAATAAGTTGGCCATTGCACCTTATGCTCGTGGCCTTCTTCCTTGCGCTCGACTACTGTTACCACACTTATGACCTTGTTGGTTGCCGCAATGTAGAGTAACATAAGTTCCTGATGTTCCGGCGCTGCGAGAACTGGTGGGTTTGAAAGTAGATCTTTCAAACTTTGCAGGATAGTTTCGGCTTTCTGGGTCCAGACAAATTTGTTGGTTTTCTTCAAGAGTTTGTACAAAGGTGTGGCTCTTCCGCCGAGCCGGCTGACGAACCGACTCACTGCCGCAATGCAACCAGTCAGACGCTGCATGTCCTTCAGGCGAGTTGGCCTGGTAATATTTAGTATAGCCTTGATTTTTTCCCGGTTCACCTCTATGCCTTGCTCAGAGACGATGAAACCTAACAATTTTCTGGCTGGAATTCCAAAGAAACACTTCTTCGGATTTAGCATCATATTGAATTTTCATAGACTAGCAAATGTTTTATCCAAGTCAGAAATTAAAGTTTCATTCTTTTTGGACATAACTGCTATGTCGTCTACGTATACATGAACGTTGTGTCCGATTTGGTCATTGAGACAACGTTGCATAATACGTTCATATGTTGCTCCTGCGTTCTTTAAGCCCAAAAACATAGTTTTGTAGCAGAAGATCCCAAAAGGAGTGACGAAAGACGTCTTGATTTGATCTGACTTTTTCATCGGTATTTGGTGATATCCGGAATATGCGTCCAGAAAACAGAGTAGTTTCGATCCTGCCGTTGAGTCGATAACTTGATCGATTTGTGGCAAAGGAAACGCATCTTTTGGGCATGCCTTATTCAAAGCGATATAATCAACACACATCCTTAAAAGAGAGTGGCTCGGTCCGGTAATTGTCTTGGGTTCCGAATGTCACGTCCAGAGTAATCTCACCCAGAGAATCCGCATGTCTCCCTGGTACAATGCCATGAAAAGTTACACTGCTGTAACTCAACTGTCTCTCGTGTAGCTTCATGCGATGGAGCGTCTCGATGTAGAGGATGTTAATGCTGCTTCCACCATCCATGAGTGTTTTAGAGAACTCATAGACATCAATAAAAGGATTGACGACTAGAGGGTACTTTCCCTGACGATGTGTTTTCCTCGGGTGATCTGAGTGATCAAAGGTGATGGTTACCTCCGACCAGTCCAGAAACCGTGGAATAGCCGGAACCGTGGCATTGAGATCACGGAGAACCGCCTTCTTGTCTTTAGCAGGTTGGGATCCAAGGAAGCAGACGTATGCATCTTTCTTAGTCGGAAAAGTCTTCTTTCCATCCGACTTGGGCTCTACAGCGGTTTCCGCTTCTTCCATGTCAGAATCTCCTTGGTCTCCTTTCCTTTCTCGGAATTTTTCTTTCCTTTTTGTTGCTTGGCTTTGTGGCCATCTGATTCGTCTTTCTTGATGTCTTCATTGAAACGACATCGTCATTTGTGTGGGTAGATCCTACGTTACTATCCAAATGGTGGACACAGGGATTATTGGCAATGTTGGCCCATGTATAGGTTCTTCCGGGTTGTTGCTCTCCTCTGCCCTGGATTCGGGAAGTTCCACGGCCTTTACCCCGACCGCCTCCGCGCCCTCCTCGTCCTCCAGATCCAAATGTTGTGTTGACAGCTGCATTGTTTGGAGCCGGCTTTTCGTCCGAGGTGTTCTTGTGCTTCTGAGCTTGTTTTGGCTGTTTGGCCGCATTGGGATTGGCTAGAATATTTAGCAGCCCTTCTGAATCATCATCGGCATCAGCATATTTGCTTGTCGTTTCTAGCATTTCTCCTAAATTTGTGACGTGGTCACGCTTCAGTCTGTGAGGCAAAAGTCTGACTGGAAGTCCTGCAATAAAAGCTTCTATCGCGATTTGCTCGTTTACTCCCTCACAGGAGTTCTTCGTGTTAATCCAGCGTCCGAGGTAATCCCGGCAGGTTTCTCCGGGTCTTTGTGTGCAACGCTGCAAGTCTCTGACTGTGCAGGGCCTCCTGTATGTTCCCTCGAAGTTTGAAAAGAACGCACTTTGCATATCATACCAGTTGTGAATTAAATTCTCTGGCAATTCATTGAGCCATGATCGAGCCGTCTTCCTCAGCATGAGCGGGGGATATCGGACCGCAACCAGGCTGTTTCCTCCTTTGGCGATGCAGCAGGCCTGGAAGAAATCCTGGAGCCAAGTATCTGGCCGAGTTGCATCGTCATAGGGCTAAAATGTGTTTGGTAATACCAAAGTCAACCGGAAATTTGGTGTGGCGTATGCGTGGTCCAAAACACTTAGGTCCCACATACACGTCTTCTTCCTTGTACCGCCGCGCCTGTATGTTTGATTCAATGCGATGGAGAGTGTCGTTTGGCGAGAGAGATCTATGCCTTGGAAGCTCACGGCTCCTGCGCGGCGGAGTCGGATTTCTGCTTCTCCTTTCACCAGTGCCGCCTCCACCCCTGTGGCTTCCATGGCTACGTCGGGATCCTTCATGGTCGCTGCTAGGAGGCGATGGTGGCCCTGGTGGATTATTTCCGGCCGGCTTACGTGGTGGTGGCGGTGGAACCTCATTATGCTGACTCCGTGATGGCTCAGTTGATGTGGAGCCTGTTGGGAACCCCAAGACCAAGGTGTGAAGCAGCACAACATCAAGTCTTCCCTCAGTAAGAAACCGAGGTTATCGAACCAGTAGGAGGAAGGAAACGTCACACAGGTGTTGCAAGCAACGCGGAGACCTTCACAACACAAACTCAAGACTTTGCCCCAACGAATCACTGAGGTTGTCAAACTCACCGGTTTGCTATAACAAAGGATTAAACGTATGGTGTGGAAGGTAATGGTGGTTTGCAGCAAGTAAACAAGTAACAGTGGAAGATGTATCAAAGGTAAAGATTGGACTAGGGTCCATAGTTCACTAGATGTGCTCTCCTTAGATAAACAACATGGCATGAAGGGTAAACAAATTATAGCAGGGCAATTGACAGGAACTGAGCAAGGCATAACCATGAAATTACTAGTCAGAAAGATCCTATGAGATTCGATTGGGCAATACAACAAGATACATAGACCGCCATCCAACTGCATCTATGACTAGAAGTCCACCTTCAGGTTATCATCCGAACCTCCTCTAGTATTTAGTTGCAAGCAACAGACAACTGCTTTATGCAAAGTGTGTAAGGTAAACAGTCCACATGCTCCATGAACAAGAGACCGTTGTTTTCTACCTAGTGGCAACAACACATCTACAACCGAAGAGATTTCTATCACTTCCCTTGGAAACTAGAGGCATGAACCCACTATCGAGCATAAATACCCCCTCTTGGAGTCACTAGCAACTACTTGGCCAAGATAGCTACTAACAATGGAGAGCATGCAAGATCACAAACAACACAAACATGATAGAATCATAAAGACAAATAGAACTTTGCCGGGATTGGTAAGGATATTGAGCGTACCTATTACTGCATGCTCCGAATTATCCACCTCCTCGAGGGTTGCACAATTCAGTTTTCCGGTAGATCGGTTTCTCTTGCCATTATTGTTCTTGCCATTGTTTCCTTATTTATTGGGCTGTCCATTTCCTCCACTGGCTTGTCCTCCTCCCTTGGCAGTCCATCCTCTCGGTGGTTTACTCGGACAATCCGGCTTGATATGCCCCTTCTGACCACAACCATAACAGATCACTACAGGATTTTTGCACTCCCTCTGGAAATGTCCTGGAATTCCACAGTTGTTACAGATAACATTCCTTCTTGGATTAGATTGATTTCCACCACTGCCCTTGTTATTGTTATTGTTGCCATAATTCCTATTCCGAGGTTTAAACTCCAGATTAGGTTTAGGTTTGGTTGCCTGAATTCTCTTAGTTTCCTTCTTGGCTCTCTTCCTCCGGTCCTCTTGGACATTCTTATAATCATCTTCAAAAGTAATGGCTGCATCCAACAACTACTGATAAGTTTGCTTATTGGCTAACCTTAGCTGCATCCTTACAAATGGATTTAATCCATGCAAGAAACGTTTCTTCCTCTTCTCTTCAGTGTTAACTTCCTCCTCAGCATAACGAGACAGTTGGCTAAACTCCCGGATGTACTTCATGACACTAGTATATCCTTGCTGAAGCTCCTCAAATTCTCTCCTCTTCAACTCCATAACACTTTCTGGAACATGATATTCACGGAATCTCTGCTTGAACTCCTCCCAGGTAAATTCCCTTCCTGGTTGTTGCATGGCTAACTGATTTTCCCACCATGATGCTGCAGGTCCGGTCAGAAGATGAGTTGCATACCTCAATTTTTCCTCATCGTTGCAACCTACAATTTTCAGCTTCCTTTCCGTATCGGCTAACCAGTCTTCCGCATCCATTGGTTCAGGAGCTGATGCAAAAAGTAACGGCCTTGCATTCTAGAAATCAAATAAACTCACTCCTCCTCCTTCAGGTGCCCTCTGATTTGCTCGCCCCAGCAACTCCTCCATAAACTTGTTCTGGTTCTCTTGCATCATTTGCATGCATTGCATAAAGTTCTGCTCCATTAACGGTCTCATTGGTGGTGGTGGTAATGCTCCTTGATTTGCTGCATCGGCATCGGCCTTTTCCTTGGCCTCATGCTCCATCCGCTGCTGCTCAGTTTCCATTTCTACACCCGTATCCATGACCCCCTAGTCCTGCAACATAAAGCGAATACTCATAATTACATCATGCACATGTGTTCTGAGCTCGACTTTACGCACAGAACTAGTCACACAATGAAGATCCAAAGAAAATCCAAATATGCATTTCACATATTTTACATAATATCATAATGATACAAAGTCATTACACATATACCATATAGGTATATTCACACAACTACCTTATTACTTGGGGTACAAACACGATACTTGATACTACTAACTAATTGTCTTCTAGTAGTAACTACGCTCATCGTACATGCCTGATGTCCAACCGTGATGACGTGTTGTTCGTCGCACAGTTTGTGGAACAAATGGCCTTCCAGAAGGAACATATTCTGTATCTGAAGTGTCAGGGCTTGAGTCATTACTCAACCTGAGCGCATTGACTCCTTCCAACTCAGCTGAAAAGTCTTCAGAAACATATTCAACATTATCTCCAGCCTGCATCTCCTGAGCTTCATCTCTAGAGTTGTCACCAGGATACGCAGATCCTGATGCTCCCCAGGTGCTCTCGTGGACAAGATAATTTAATACTGGATAATGTATATTTCCTGGATTTTGAGAAGATGTTGATGATTCAAACACTCTTTCCTCAGGATCTTCTTCTTCATCCTGATCATCTATTGACATGGTATTTCTACTTCTATTATTATGATTCATCCTTGCAATCATCCAACTAGATTGTCCAACATTTCTGTCAGAACCATCTGTGGACATCTGGTGTTCATGAGATCCATTGTATGATCCCATTCTCCATCCATCTGAGTTCTCAATAGGAAGTTCTGAATCAGAACCATCCTCTGAGCCCTGTGGTACTGCATACCGCATCTCTACAGTAGGATCATATGTAGCTTCAGGTCTTGGTGAGTAAGGATATGGTATAAAAGATTCTGGATCTACAGGAATATCCTTAAAGATAGGTGTTGCACTACTACTTGCTTCTTTCTCTAACTGGAATGCTAACTGCTTCATCCTTTCCGGATCAGTTAGATCCTCTAACATGTCTTTTTTGTCTTTGACAATCACTTGATGAGTCTTATAAAAAGACGCAACGAGTGTCCGGTATCTATCCATAAACTTGGAAGCTAACTTGGGATGCTTCTTAACCAAATGAAGATGATCCGGTATAGGCTCCAAGTCTATAGAGTCATGAGGTATCACAGAGAATGTGCTACCTTCTAGCTCCTTGGTTTTCTGCTCCCGGATATTAGCTATTGCCTCCACAACAGCAACATGATAGGCCGCTAAATGACTCCTACCTTCTCCTATGGGTAGATCGTGGTACAATCCAACCTTGTCTGGAATTTGGATACACACACGATACTTGGATAACATCCGGCCATCAAGATAAGTGATAGTATTCACTGGAATTCTAGTTGGACAATTAAAAATCTTTAAAATTTGACGAAGTTGGTCTGTAAATGATCCTTGATAATCATCAAGAGTCTCCTCTTTCCTTAGCAAAGTCTGTTTGGGAAACTTTGGTGCCATATCTCTGTATATCGGAAAAATAATTTTAATTAGTATCCAATAATGTATTACAGCATAACAAAGAATTATCACACTAAAATATATAACAAAATATTCTCATTAGAACGCCCATTATATTACTTTTAGAGAATTCTTTATTGTTGCCAAATCTCATACAGGTAATACCCTTAACTTGGTTTTACAACCTAAGGTCAAAGCAATTTGCTCTGATACCAACTGCGGTGACCCAGCATACCACTGCATGTGTAGTACACTATAGTCGTTGACATGACATCCACAGAACACCGTTCCGTAAATATCACATCCCTCAGAGTGGTACAACAGAAACATTGCGGGTCCATATTACAAAGGTACACACATTAAGACTTCCAAAAGATCGAACTTACAAACCAAAATATAAGATGTTTAGCAGAAATTTAAAAGTAACAACTCCGACTAGGAGTGGGGCTCAACAACTTATTTTATAGAGTTCATGTTGTTCGGCTCCGTTGGTTACTACTAACTAGACTCTTAAGTGGACTCGTTCTCATCGACACCGTAACGGATCTCGTAGTCCACGCCTTCAACTCCTCCGGATAGGTCAGGTTCCTCGTAGAACACGTCTTCTTGGCATTCAGCTGCATACATTGGCACGTCTTCGGAATCCTCAGAGTATAAGCAAGGGATCAAAGGAAAGAATGAGTAACAGCGTTACCCAACAAGTTCATTATATGCAAGGTGGGAAGTTTGATGCTCTATCTACCACCTCGGATTATAAATCCTTGGCACTATGCAGTTTTTTGTAAATATTTCTTCAAAGATTGATTTTATTCTGAAAAACTATGATAATCAGCCTTCACAGGTTTACTAGAACTTTCATGGAGTTCCTTTCCTGCTGCGTTCGTAGCTCCGTCCCAGAACAGGGAGTAACAAGTTACAGTTCTTACACTCTACGGAGGTGCGTTTACTTTACCCATGAGAGATCAACTCCTTGTTGCACAACCGGGCGTACTTTCCCGTCCACAATCCATGATGTGGGGCCCAGTAGTTGGTCCAAGCCAATCACTGCCCCCTTCACGACCCTGCATGCCTCCTTGGTGTACACCATGCCCACAGAATGAATCACAACAATGGTTTGTACAAACCGTTAGATGCCAGAACTATCGTGGGACGTTGAGGGTTCCCACCCATATGCTGCATATCCTCTACGAATTACCAATTAATATGCACGCTACGAGGATAACAGCCACGACCTGCACATCCGGCTTCATGCGAGAGGAAGAAGATACAGCTGACTTCTCTGTCCCATTCCAAATCTCATGGCTAACGCGTAATATACGGCGCTAGAATCACTGTGTCAGGGGTTATTAAGTTTCTACTTGATCATCATTGTTGCAATTAGAACTCTAAGTTCTATTGCTCCATCATATCACCACTTAGGATGATATTTATAATTTCTTTATTTGGGAAAATAATATTTTCTTTCTTTTATAACATATATGATAACACACAATTTGCAAATACTTTGATAAAGACTCTTCAAAGGATATGAGCAAGTGATGAACTTGCCTTGTGATGGCAAGGTAGTGAAGTCTAATGCTTGCACTAGACCTTTAGCTTCTAGTTCTACAAAAACATCATTATTGCCCGGTAAGGACAATATTTAAAGAAGCAAAATGATTATGCAAGTAATGTAATGCATTATTTAAATTTGTATGCATTTATCCCAAAAAGTTTCTTTTTGAGAAATAAAGGCTTATAAATATTTTTTTTAATATTTTATAACATATATTGAATTATTTTATTTTATTTCCCTTTATTTGACTTTTATTTATTTAATATTAATTATACCTTAATTTTATTACTAACTATTTATTTAGTATTTTTCAAAAATACTATTAATAAATAATGAAGGTGATTTTTATTTATTTTTACCACCTTTCAATAATTTTGTAAAATTCCATAAGGAATATTTAAATTACAAAATTCTTATAAAAATTTGAATATCCAAAATTTGATATCTTATTTTATTTGTATAGAATGGATTATTGTGAATCCAAAAATATTTTATTTATAATTTTTGGACTATTATTCTATTTTTTAGAATTTTATTAAGTCTAGGGGAATTTTGGTCTTTTCCTTTTTATTAAAACAGGCCTGAAAGAATTTCTGGGCTGGTGTTTCTGGTGGCTTACTTGATGATTTGATGCTTGGATTGCATCTGATTCAGATGATGTGGTTGTATGGGAACCATGTTTGGTAAAACTAATGATCTTATAGCTTTCCACTGTTTATTTGATTCATGGTCATGATTATGATAAGATACAGCTAATGCCCTAGTGCTGTTAGCTTGGAAATTAATATGTGGATTGAGATCCTCATGATCTCAAATAGTGAAGTGTATTATAGGAATATTCTAGTTATGATTCCTGTTTTTTAACAGGAAAATGATTAGTTAGTTGATTTTCTGAATCCAGGATGATTTACTGCTGTTCCTGATTCATATTGAATTGTTCTTGTGACACCATCATGTATGGCACACAGGTTAAATTCTAAACCATGGATTTGGTTAGTTGATGCTTGAGACAATCTTGGCTTTGAAAACTAGAGATGCTCATATCTGAATTCCCTATGACCAATGATGTTGTTCTGAGGCTTAGGGATTCAAATCTTATCTAGTTGTTTCATCTAAATAGTCCTGGTAGTAGTACTAGCTATTCTTTATTGAATCATAGCTTGGCAAAATGATAGTGAGCTTGATCAATCTATGGATCCAAAGATTTGTTTCTAGGGTGCTACTCTTCTTTTAGAGATGTGCCTAGAAATAGATCATAGGTATATGTATGATTGAACTATAGAATATGGTTTGACAACCAGAGCAAGGATGTTGCTCTGAGCTCTGGTTGGATTCTGGTGCTTTGTTGTTTGCCTTTAGATTTTCAGAAATCCCTATGATGGATTCACACCACTTAGGTGTCTTCTGAGGGTTTGTTTTGTAAAACAACACATGCCTTTCTCTAAATAAGATGATTAGATCATGTGAAGGTTTTATGAAACTCACCACAAAAGCTGATATTTGTGGAGTAAGTTGGTGATGATCTTGATCTTGTTTTGCTGGACTCTTGTGCTTGATCTGGAGCTAGCCTGCTCCTCCTAGCTCCTGGGCTTGGCCTTGCTGTCCACCTTGTTCATCCCCTCCTTATGTCACCATCCTGGTGATGTTTGGGTTAATCTGGTGGTTGGTTTGGCTGTTGTTCTTGGTTTACTTGTTGTTTACCCTGGCTATGCTATGGTGTGGTGTGGTGTGGTGTGGTGTGGTAATTCACTGGGGTGCTTCCCCACGGATGTGTTCTGGTTTTGTTTGATCTGGATGTGCTTGTGCAGTTGATAGCACACCCTTGCATGCTTGTGTGTGTGCAGCCTGTGTGCCTGCTATGCACATATGGATAGGTTCAGAAGATTTGATCTTACTGTTACCAATCTACTTTTACCTTGGCTGGTGAATTGATCCCTTTTGGCTGCCCTTTGCATTCTGGCTGTGAATTTATGAAAGATGAAATCTTTCATATTGGTGAAACTTGCCCCTCTTGAACATTTCTCAATGATGAGATTGTCAAGTGCACCTCACTGACATATCTGAGAGAAATACATACTAACACTAATCTTGTTTTATTTCTGTTTATCCTTGTTTGGCAGGTTTAAAGATAAAGATGAAGATTTAGTTTAGGTTTTAGATATAGGATAGTTAGTAGATGTAATTTTCTTAATCCTTTGTAATTTTTTATAGTTCATGTAATCTTTATTTTATTCAATTGTAATAAAGATTATGTTATTATTAATAAAGAAGATTCTTATTCTTTATTCTATTGTATCTTGTTTATGTCTTTATAATATGAAAATGAATTTCATAATTTCTATTGTTTTAAGATTTAAGCTATACTACCTATATCTTAATTAATTTAAGATTCAAATCTTATATCTAAATCATTTAAATTATTATTCAAACACTTTAAGTTTTTAAATTCAAACCCCTTTGAAAACACACATAATTCTTTTAAGATCACATCAAAGTTTATAACAATCCTACTTTAAGTCTAAACCTAATCTTAAAGTAAGAAAGAAACATTGATCACTTAAGATTTTATTTGGCGAATTTTTTCCCACTTTTTCACAAATAGATGCATGCAACAATACATAATCCTAAATCTACCCTTCGTTAGGTTCCTAAATGCTGGGATGTTACAGGATGCCCTAGAATGCCTCTCCGTCTCCCCTCTGGACTTCTTGTTCCCCACGTAAAGTTATTGACTTTGACGTTGGTCCCGTCCAGGGCCCACCCGCGCCTAGGGGGGTTGATGACTCCTTGGTGGCGCTAGAGAACTCGGTGCTTGATGTGGAGTCTTGTTGGGAACCCCAAGAGCAAGGCGTGAAGAAGCACAACAGCAAGTTTTCCCTCAGTAGAGACCGAGGTTATCGAACCAGTAGGAGGAAGGAAACGTCACACAGGTGTTGCAAGCAACGCGGAGACCTTCACAACACAAACTCAAGACTTTGCCCCAACGAATCAGTGAGGTTGTCAAACTCACCGGTTTGCTGTAACAAAGGATTAATCGTATGGTGTGGAAGGTAATGGTGGTTTGCATCAAGTAAACAAGTAACAATGGAAGATGTATCAATGGTAAAGATTGGAATGGGGTCCATAGTTCACTAGAGGTGCTCTCCTTAGATAAACAACATGGCATGAAGGGTAAACAAATTACAGCAGGGCAATTGACAGGAACTGAGCAAGGCATAACAATGCAATTACTAGTCAGAAAGATCCTATGAGATTCGATATGGCAATACAATAAGATACATAGACCGCCATCCAACTGCATCTATGACTAGAAGTTCACCTTCAGGTTATCATCCGAACCCCCTCCAGTATTTAGTTGCAAGCAACAGACAACTGCTTTAAGCAAAGTGTGTAAGGTAAACAGTCCACATGTTCCATGAACAAGAGACCGTTGTTTTCTCCATAGTAGCAACATCACATCTAAAACCGAAGAGATTATTGTCACTTCCCTTGGAAACTAGAGGTATGAACCCACTATCGAGCATAAATACCCCCTCTTGGAGTCACTAGCAACTACTTGGCCAAGATAGCTACTAATAACGGAGAGCATGCAAGATCACAAACAACACAGACATGATAGAATCATAAGACAAAACCATTAATCAAACCAACATAATAATCTCAATATCCATCGGATCCCCGCAAACAGAACATGCACGATTACAAATAGATTAGATCTTGATCATGAACGGAGCTCACAGGATCTATACATGAAAGCACAAAGGAGGAGATACAACCATCTAGCTACTACATGGAACCATAGTACAAGGTGGAACTACTCACACATCATACTGGAGAGAAGGCCTCCGGGATGATCTCCCCTCCAGCAGGGTGCCGGGAAGAACTTCAGATCCCCCCGATCTAGGGACGATGGTGGCGGCTACAGAAGGTTTCGTGGAATATTGATAGGGTACTTAGGGTTTCTGTATCAGGGGATTCTTATAGGCAAAGGGGGAGGCCGAGGCGGTGGCCAGGGGCCCCACACCCTGCCTAGGCACGGGGCAGGGCCCACTCGTGCCTAGGGGGTGTAGCTTCCTTGGCACGCCTCTCCGGCTCCCCTCTAGACTTCTTGTTCCCCACGGAAAGTTATTGACTTCGGCTTTTGTCCCGTCCAATTAAGAGAATATTTCCTTACTAGCTTTTCTAGAACCAAAAACAGCAGAAAACAGGCAACTGGCACTGTGGCAACTTGTTAATAGGTTAGTACCAGAAAACATGTAAAAAGCACCTCAAAGTGTAGACAAAGCAAAACAAAGTAGAGACTAAACAATCATGGAGCATAAAAAATTATAGATACGTTTCTGACGTATCAAGCATTCCCAAGCTTAACTCCTACTCGTCCTCGAGTAGGTAAGTGATACAAAGGATAATTTTTGAGGTGACATGCACCCTCACAATAAAGATCCAACCATTTGCAAGCATTGAAAGATGGGATCAAAGAACTCTAAACATGTGCATGAAAGATGGAGTTCTAACAATAGGACATAGTAACTATGCATGCAACATGAAAGGCTATAAACAAAGATCATGATTAACATGCATTGAAAAACGTTTGTTTGTTTCACATACAGAAAACATATCATAGTGGCATTCCGCTTGTCCCTCATTGAGTAGCAAATAGATGCATAGGACGCCTTCAAAGTTCACAAGGGTGACTAGAAACAAATAGCACAAGAACAAGTAATATCACAATATGCATCAATCAATAAGCTTTGGAACACTGCACACAGAACAACAACTATGTTCTCTTAATGGTGCCTAAAAGTATAAGGTGGAGACTCAATAGTGGTGTAAGAAAAGCCTTTTATAAAGGAAGCAGGGTTTTCAAGTTTCAAAAAGAGCTTTCAAAAATTATGGTACTTGTTAGCTTTCAGCCCTCATTGCCCCTATCATAAGCATCTTGAAGTGATTAAGGTTAAAGTGAGCAAAGATGGAGTATATGATTGACAAAGTATAAGTTGGCAATATCAAGTCCCTTGAATACGAGGGCCACACGTCATGCTACTCAACTTTAGTCACCTGTAAGTTCTTGTCATTGTAAGTATTTGCATATCATAGAGAACCTCCAACGGGGTACCCCTTGCACATGGTACAGGAGCTTTCGCATAACCAAAATGACAAGGCAAGCAGACAATGAGCATCTCAACAATCTTTTTATTTACCATATGCATAGCTTTTTATTGAGGATGCTTCATAGATAGCTCAATATGCTGATGCTGCAAGTTTCCTCCATGATTAGGCATGGCTTAGGCTAGCGGCCCAGGCGTTTCTCTAACACAGAATACAAACTCCATGGACTTACAAGTTCCCTTTTTATTTCACACCGGTGAAATCCATAGACAAAAGATCATGATATCAACTGAGTACAAAGTACAAGTGCAATGTTGATAACGTTCCCCGTGACAGCATGGTTCTGCTAATTCCAACGTATAAGTACAAGCATATACAACATATATGACACAATGGTTCAAGTTTATTAGGGGCAAAGAATATAAAGTGTGTCATCAAGTTCGTGAGGGCTTTAATCACTAAGTTTTCACATAACGAAATAATTTTTAATTGGAAGATAGCTGAAAACAAGAATATACTTGGAATGGTGTAACACACCATGCATAGGAATTTATATTGGACACTTTGGAATAACTTGGTTTCTTGGGAGTTGGAAGCATGAGTAGAACTTACTCACACAAGTGGAGGCTAGCAAAAGACTGGGAGCAACCAACTAAGAGAGCAACAATGGACATAATCATGAAGTGGAACAAAGCATTACTAATCAAAGCATAGATTGGTACTACAAGTCAAGGACTTGTTCATAGTCATAAAATGGTGTGAGCATGTGCCAAGTCAACCCAAGGAAAGCATCAAAGGAGAATACCACAATACTATACTTTTGCATGCTAAAACAACGCATAATTTCTTCAAGGCACACTAAGCAATCCAAATTGTTTGGAACAAGACATGCTACAACAATAATCACTAAGAATAAGGTCAAAACAACACCTAGCATGTCATGCTAAAGTCCAAGTCACAGTCAATGCAAGCTCCTCTTGCACTTACAAGCAAGAACTTACTACTCCTTTCCAACACCACGCAACTTATTTGCAAAACAACACAGCGAGAACGGGGGTCCAAACTACTTTATTCAATCAAACTAAACAACCTAAGCAAAGAAAACGAAAACTAATATGCTCCAAGAACAACACAACTTGTGCATGAAACAATAAAAACGAAGTGTCTAGACAGACCTGAGCTTTTTATTGATGAAGAAGGGGATTCCCCTTGGGCATGCCCAAGCTTTGAAGCTTGTACCTCTTGGATATTTCTTGGGGATACATCATGGTGGCATCCCCAAGCTTGAGCTTTTTTCCATTCCTCATCTCATTGCATCATTCTCTCTCTACACCTGAAATTTTTCCTTCATACAAAACTTCACACAATCTTCATTAGCAACATTATTGTATTCAAAAGATATTAGACCTCTGTCAAAGCTTTGGAACAGCAAGGATTTTCACTAAAAACACAAGCTACTGTAGCAACTCCTTTAAAAATCTCAATTCCCCAAAAGAGAACTCAAAAAGGAATCAATAAGAAGCAAATGCAAATAATGGCAGAAATCTGTCAAACAGACCAGCAGGTATAAACCGATTTTTTTGAAAATCTTCTGTTGCTCAAATCAAAAAGTGTTGAACTAACGAAAGTGAGCTAACATACTGGGGGGTTTTTCGTAAATTTGGAGCTCAATCCGAGTTACAGAGACTCCTCACGAATTTTTATGGTGGAGGACATAAATCTGTTTCGAGACAACAACTCCCCAAATCTTACTTCCCTCTCATTAGAGGTCATTCTTGGCACAAAAAGCAAACAAAAAGGATAAGGAGAGGTCATTACTGAAGTAATAACTTCCAAGACTCAAGGAAACTCTTGGGTTATCTCCCAACAAGTACTTTTCTTTAACGCCTTTAAGTTAGGCATAAGAAGCAAGAAGAATCAAGTATTTTCAAATGAAGAAGCAACCTTCTTGTTATTTCCTTTCTTACCTTTCTTCTTTTCTTTAGGAAAAAAAATGGTTGCTCACTAGAGGAGCAAAATGCATAATGCCTTTTCCCACATCTATTACTGCTCCAAGGTGTTTCAGTAGGGATATTCCAAGTGTAATCTGTCCTTTGCCTAGTGAAGACGTCCTTAGCCTCCCCGGCAACGGGGCCAGAAAACTTGTTGATGACTCCTTGGTGGTGCCAGAGAACTTGGTGCTTGATGTGGAGTCTTGTTGGGAACCCCAAGAGCAAGGTGTGAAGCAGCACAGCAGCAAGTTTTCCCACAGTAGAGACCGAGGTTATCGAACCATTAGGAGGAAGGAAACGTCACACAGGTGTTGCAAGCAACACGGAGACCTGCACAACACAAACTCAAGACTTTGCCCCAATGAATCAGTGAGGTTGTCAAGCTCACCAGTTTGCTGTAACAAAGGATTAAACGTATGGTGTGGAAGGTAATGGTGGTTTGCAGCAAGTAAACAAGTAATAATGGAAGATGTATCAATGGTAAAGATTGGACCGAGGTCCATAGTTCACTAGAGGTGCTCTCCTTAGATAAACAACATGGCATGAAGGGTATACAAATTACAACAGGGCAGTTGATAGGAACTAAGCAAGGCATAACAATGCAATTACTAGTCAGAAAGATCCTATGAGATTTGATTGGGCAATACAACAAGATACATAGACCACCATCCAACTGCATCTATGACTAGAAGTCTACCTTCAGGTTATCATCCGAACCCCCTCCAGTATTAAGTTGCAAGCAACAGACAACTGCTTTAAGCAAAGTGTGTAAGGTAAACAGTCCACATGTTCCATGAACAAGAGATCGTTGTTTTGTCCCTAGTAGCAACAGCACATCTACAACCGAAGAGATTATTGTCACTTCCCTTGGAAACTAGAGGCATGAACCCATTATCGAGCATAAATACCCCTCTCGGAGTCACTAGCAACTACTTGGCCATGATAGCTACTAACAACGTAGAGCATGCAAGATCATAGACAACACAGACATGATAGAATCATAAAGAGAAAACCATTAATCAAACCAACATAATAATCTCAATATCCATCGGATCCCCGCAAACACAACATGCATGATTACAAATAGATTAGATCTTGATCATGAATGGAGCTCACAAGATCTATAAATGAAAGCACAAAGGAGGAGATACAACCATGAAGCTACTACATGGACCAATAGTCCAAGGTGGAA
The DNA here is from genome assembly GCA_916181665.1 of Avena sativa. Taxonomy (NCBI): domain Eukaryota; kingdom Viridiplantae; phylum Streptophyta; class Magnoliopsida; order Poales; family Poaceae; genus Avena; species Avena sativa. The sequence continues at coordinate 279,397,167 of OV702280.1, forward strand.
CTACTCACGCATCATACCGGAGAGAAGGCCTCCGGGACGATCTCCCCTCCGGCAGGGTGCTGGGAAGAACTTCAGATCCCCCTGATCTAGGGACGACGGTGGCGGCTGCTACAGAAGGTTTCGTGGAATATTGATCGGGTACTTAGGGTTTCTGCATCAGGGGCTTCTTATAGGCGAAGGGAGAGGCCAAGGCGGTGGACAGGGGCCCCACACCCTATTTAGGGGTGGGGCAGGTCCCACCCACACCTAGGGGGTGCGGCTGCCCTAGCACGCCTCTCCGGCTCCCCTCTGGACTTCTTGTTCCCCACAGAAAGTTATTGACTTTATCTTTTGTCCCGTCCAATTCCGAGAATATTTCCTTACTAGCTTTTCTAGAGTAAAAAACAACAGAAAACATGCAACTGGAACTGTGGCAACTTGTTAATAGGTTAGTACCAGAAAACATGTAAAAAGCACCTCAAAGTGTAGACAAAGCAAAGCAAAGTAGATACTAAACAAGCATGGAGCATCAAAAATTATAGATACGTTTCCGACGTATCAGGGGTGTGGCTGCCCTAGCACGCCTATCCGTCTCCCCTCTAGACTTCTTGTTCCCCACGAAAAGTTATTGACTTTGAAGTTTGTCCTGTCCAATTCCGAGAATATTTCCTTACTAGCTTTTCTGGAACCAAAAACAGCAGAAAACAAGCAACTGGCACTGTGGCAACTTGTTAATAGGTTAGTACCAGAAAACATGTAAAAAGCACCTCAAAGTGTAGAAAAAGCAAAGCAAAGTAGATACTAAACAATCATGGAGCATAAAAAATTATAGATACATTTACGACGTATCACTCCGATGCATGTTTCTTCGGGCACCATCCCTACTTGATTCAGGACGATCCGGATCATCTCTTTGTCCAGCATTGCCAGCCGGATGGCTCGGTGGTGGCATCCTTAGCCAATATTGCTCCTCTCACTGGTGGCATGTTTCCAGGTCTTCTCTATAGCGGTTGTTTTGCCGACGATCATCCTAATGAGGAACCATTGCCCTGATGGCGTCTTCGGACGCAGCCAGAATAACACTTGCCCAGTCACGCACTGGCCGGCGAGGGTGGTCGTTTGAGCCGGTTCTTGAATTCTCTTCTTCTCCACGGGGACGATAGCGTTGATTCGTGTCCCCGCGGAACCTTACGTCAGCACTTTGGTCAGCGCCAGTGTGGAAAAACTCGGATTTTGAGGCCAGTTTGCCATTAAATGACGCGGTTGTTTTCTGCTGCTTTAATCCTTTGTCTAGCAACGCGACACACTACTGGACCTGCTGTGGAGATGGATTGTTGGCAAGGATAGATCGAGGTGCAGCATCGTTTTCCAATGGCGTGCTGTAGACTCGGATCTTCTCTCCATCCTTTCTGTTGAATAGATCTTTGTGGATACCCGGGTTCTTATTAGCAAGAAACGGACCTCCCCTTGTCTTGTTTGGATGTCGCTTGAAATCTAACTGATATTTGGCTGGATCACTGCCTAACTGCTGCCTCATCTCGATGATGCGTGCGGCCTTTTCGAGCAGAAACAGACGGTGCTTTTCCAGGTCCTCAGCCCTTTTCTCCAGCGCCTCCAGTGTAAGATCCGAAGCCATTGGGATTGGAATCATGAGAGCATCTCCGTAAATTTCACGTGCACCCTTGGTGACAATGTGTCCATCCACAGGAGGGTCGATCGGGGTGGTTTTAATCGGATCTCCGTCCAGATTCTCCATCTCTATCTCTTCATCAACTTTTTCTTCGTTGGTTTCCTCGACGTCCGTACACCGGTGTCAGATTCTTGTTCTTGTTCTTCTTCTTTGACCGCCCAGTAGCCTTAGTGTGCGTACCAGTAGCAAAGACGGCTTTCGGTCCGGTACCGGGAGATAAACTTCTGTCGGTACTTTCTGTCATGGTTGGCTTGTGGATCTCGGAGGAATATCCGGTATCCATATCATCCTGCGAGGTGTAGCTTTCATCCATGCTATCGTATGGACAAGGAGAATTTTCCGGCTCGCCTTGCGTTGGCTTGGTTACGTGTTCTTTTTCATACTCCTCCATCTCTTTGTCAAAGTCTCGAAGTTCCTGCGACGTTATTGACTCCTGAGGGGAGCCAGGTAAGTCGACACTTTCTTCGATTGCGTCTAGGACTGAATCGCTACTGGCTCCAGCATCGACAGAGTCGGATCCAGAGCTTATGTGGTACACGAAACAGTGCTTCTTCTTGTTCATGTTCTTGAAGTAATGGCACAACTAGTTTTCCGCCTCCTCCATCTCAAAGTTCTCCTTGATGTCGGCGATTGCTTCGTAATCGATGTAGGGGCGTTTCATCATCTCCTTTATCCTGTGCTTCAAGGGTAGTTTTTCTGCTACGACGTCCGGGAGGACGGATCCGTAGCGGATATATTCCTCGTCCGTGTATCCGATCTCATCAGGGAGATCAGATCCGGATTCTTCTTCCACTACGGGACTAGGCTGGGTGGTTTTGATTTTCTCCGGGACCTTGAACTCTTCCGCCTCTATGGACAAAGTAGATCCAGATTTTTCTTCCACCATGGTCATCACCTCAAGGGTGGGTTGGGCGGGTTCAGCGAAACCGAGATAAATATCGATCTCAGCGATGGACATGATTGTGTAGGCCGTCACGGGTTTTCGAAGCCGGAATCCAGGTCTCGTCGAGAAGGACAAGAGGGACATCACTGGCGTAGACCATGCGACCCATGACGCTAGTTTAGCCGATTCCTGCACGCAGAAATTCCGCCTAGAACGAAGCTCCAAAGGTCACCTGCCTCATGGTGGGATCCAACTGTCATCGGATTGTCGACAAGTACGCCATAGGGGGTCCTAGTGGCGTTGGAAAGATGGGGTGTGAGACGTCATATGTTCCTGGAGCGATGAGCACAAGTTTACCCAGGTTTAGATCCAACTTCGGGGATCGGATCCTACTCCTGCTAGCAACCCAATAATATATCAGCGTAAGCCGGATGTTACAATGTATTACAAGAGACGTTGGCCTATGCGAGTTGATTGTGGTATTATGATTGGTTGTGTGTCCTAAAAGGCTCCCATAGGGCCGGTTTATATAGTCACTGGGGCCTAGGGTTATAGGAGAGACCTATCCGTCTACGTTACAGAGTCGGTAACTAGGTACAATTTGGAATACAAGTAATACTACAGGCCTAAGTCGGTAACTCTTCTGGGCCTTGTCGTAGCCGGAACTGGCTCCTCCTCTTTCTCTGACTGGGCCGCCCGTGAAGCAAAGCTCTAACCCATTGTTGGGCCACCCTGGTCAGCGATTCATGTGGGTATACCCGGAAAGTATATCCCCAATAGGCCCATTAACGTAGCCCGGTGTGGCCTGCTAATTTTTTGGCTTGTTACTATTTCGGCCTCCATGAGGCCCATGTTAGCCTAGCACTATGCGTCCCCTAGAAGCCTACACCACGCCAATCCGGTACCGTTCAGGCATGCTGTAAATCTGACATTTTGCTCTTCCGGCGTGCTGACAATCTAGTCTTTTACTGTTCGGGTCTATTACAGTTCAGACATGTTACTGTTCTAGCCCTTTCTGATTTTCGCCCTGTTAATGTTCAGACCATTTATTGTTTTTCCTTTTGGCTGTTCAGGCCAGTTAATGTACTAGTCTGTAACTATTCTGGTATGTTGTTGTTGTGGTCTTTCACTGTTCTGGCCCTTTAATGTTCTAGTCTTTCACTATTCTGGCATTTTGCTGTTTCGGTCCTTTATTGTTCTACCATTTCACTGTTCTGGCCTTTCACTGTTATTGCCTTTCACTGTTTCTAGCCTTTTCACTATTCTGGCCTTCTACAGTTCTAGACTTTTATTGTCATGGACTTTTATTGTTATGGTCTTTTAATGTCCCGGCCTTTTACTATTCTGACCATTTACTGTTTGTTTTGGACCGTCCATGTTCATGTTGTTTCATTGTTCGTCCTATCACTATTCTAGTGTTAGAGATATGCCCAAGAGGCAATAATAAAAATAGTTATTTTTATATCTTTGTGTTTATGAATAATGTTTACATACCATGCTATAATTGTATTAACCTGAAACATTAATACTTGTGTGATTTGTAAACATGTTAAAGTCCCTAGTAAGCCTCTTGTAATACTAGCTTGTTGATTAATAAATGATTATGGTTTCCTAATCATGAACATTGGATGTTATTAATAACAAGATCATATCATTAGGAGAATGATGTGATGGACACACTCCTATAATTAAGCATAATATAAGATCAAGTCATTCAATAGTTCGTTTGTTGTAAGCTTCAAATACATAATAACCTAAATCCTTTGGCCATGAGATCATGTTAATCACCATCAACGGATGGATGCTTTGATGACATCAAACACCACTTCATAACTGGGTGGTTATAAAGGTGGCATTGAGTATTCTGAAAGTATGTGTTGATGCACATGGATCAAGAGTGGGATTTGTCCATCCATATGATAGATAGATATACTCTAGGCCCTCTCGGTCGAATTTCATTCAATTGGCTTGCAAGCATGTGACTAGATCACAAGGGATCACATATCACAAAATGAGTAAAGAGTACTTATTAGTAACGAGGTTGAACAAGGTATGCGGAGATACCAACGATCAAACCTCGGATAAGTAAAGTATCGCGAGACAAAGGGAAATTGGTATCGTATGTAAATGATTCATTCAATCATGAAGTAATCATAGAAATATGTGGGAGCCATATGAATTTCCAGATTCCTCTATTGGTTATTGATCGGAGAAGTGTCTCGATCATGTCTGCATAATTCACGAACCATAGGGAGACACACTTAAGGATTCGATGTTGTCTAGTATATATGGTAATGAGTTGGAGACCGAATGTTGTTCGGAGTCTTGGACTGGATCTAGGACATCACGATGAGATCCGGAATGGTCCGTACAATAATATTCATATATGGAAAGTCCAATTCCGGGGTTCGGAAATGTTTTCAGTGTTTTCGCCGGAATCTTCTAGAAGGGTCTAGAAGGTCCACCACTCCAGAGATGGAATAGTACATGAATGTGTCATACCAATGTGGAATGGTTGCATCATGTCCTAGGTCACTTGTCTGGACAATGGGAAGAGAAATAATCAAACTCTAGTTTGAATAGTCAAACTCCAGTTTGAAAAGTCAAATCCCAACATTGAAAGTCAAACCAAGTGGAGGGAGAGGAGGAAACCTAGTGGAGGAAGGTTTCCCCTACCTCCCTTGTCTCCGAACAAGGAAGAGAAGTTGGGGGAGGACTCCCCTCCCCCTTTCCGCCTCTCCCTCCCATAAAAGGAGGGGAGGGGCGCCCCCTTGCCCCACACCTCCAAACCCTAGGCCGACTGCCCTCTAAACCGCCGCCGCCCTAGAGCCCCTCTAAACCTCCGTCGCCTAGCCTTGCCCTAGCCACCGGCTGAAAGGGCCTATATGCCCCCATGTGTGGTTTTGGTAATTGATGACAATGTCTATGGACTAATGTGTAAATTGAGTTTCACTTGTAGGTTTGTCCATTGGCATCGCTTGGGCCATGTGTTGGTCTCAAGGTTGAAAGTTCAAGAAATTTCCAAGGGCTTAATTTCCTTTGGAATCATGAAGAAAGAAAGTGCTTGAAGGTTGATCAAGACAAGTGCAAATACTTATATCAAGGTGGATCAACCTCAAGAAGGGATGAAGAAGGGCAAGCTCAAGATGCGCCATCTCTAGAAGATCTCATGCTTGAAGCTTCTCGTCCTAGTGATCATGGAGTAATGAGGACAAGTTCAAAGAATGAGTTTACCCATGGAGTATGGGGAGCAATTTGAAAGTCTTCATGAAGCAAGAGCGAGAAAGAGCAATCAAGAAATGTTTTCCATCTTGAGAAGGTCAAGAAGGTCTACATCAAGCTCAAGTGGTATGCTCAGGGCAAAGGTATGACCTTGATAGGGTTTCTATTTTACTGGTCTCGTGTTGTTAGTTGGGAGACCGGGTTTAGGATAGATAGTCGTTCTATCAAGAGGGGCTCTCAAGCGGGTGTCTCGTTCGCATCGTTCGGAGAGAGCTCAAACCTTTGCATACATAGGATCATATTTCTTGGTTGTTAGTTGGTCCTTGTCCATGAGAGGATATAGAGCTTGTGGTTATCATCTTAACAAGCCCTAGTTCATAAAATAAGGATTTTCCTTGCATATCTTATTGCGTTCTTGATCATGCGAGTTTTTCCGGCTCCACACCGTAGGAGATATCTCACATATATATACTTGATATTGTCTCCCTTGGTGGTATCCAATGTTTCACTTTTTGTTGGATTCTCTTGGTTTTATCTTTCCAACAAAATTGGTTTTATCCCAATCGGAGTTTCCAAGCTCAACTTCTTGTGTTTGGGGTTTGGAGGTTTTACCGGTTCATCGCTTCTAGAGAGGTTATACCTTTCTCAATTTGGTTTTATACTTACATGCTGTACTATGATATTTCTTTGCATAATCTTGTATAGCTTGTTGTTCTCTTCAAAACGAGCTCAAGATGATCAAAAACGGAGTTCGGAATCAAAAGTTATTAAAGTTTTCGTGCAATGTTATCCAACATTTTTGCTTAAGCGGAAATTCCAGTCCAAATTCCGACCCAAGTTCCGGTGACGTACCGTTTTCTTCTGTTTTTTATGTCTCTATATACCGGAAGTTCCGGTGGGGCACCGGAAATTTTGGTGGTGCGCGAATCTGGCCCAAACGGGCAGATTTCTCTTGCCAATTTTAAGGGCCCCCTCTTCCGTATCGTTTCCCCAACTTTTGAGGTTATTTTTGCTAGATCTTCCACTCTCTTTACTCCATTGTTGACCTTCAAAAACTTGCCCTCTCTCCTTCTCCCTCCAATGATTCTTGCATCCCTTTGATGAATTTGAGAGAGGAGATCTAGATCTACTGATGAGGATCGATCTTGTCAATGCCCATTGTTATGAGCTTGGGTTTTGGAGAAGATGGGGGTGCTGGAGATCGCGGAACCGTTAACAGACAAGCAACCAGGGGACACGAGATTTACCCAGGTTCAGGCCCCCGGAGGGAAAACCCTACTCCTGTTTGTCTGCTCTTAATTACAGCGGAACCAAAAGTTATAGGGGTGCACAGATGCAATCTGGCGTGGAGGTGTGTATGCGGTGGTATGAGAGAGAGCCTCCTCGTCATGCCCTCTTAGACTTTATATAGAGGTAGGAAAGTCCCGGGCATAGATCGAGTCGGTTACAGGTTTAGTGTTTGCCCCTTTGAATATTCTATCTGTTCTAGCCTTGCTCTCCAAGGATCCGAAGACGTCATGGGCTTGGGCCACCCGAAAATCTTCATGGGCCACATATATTCTTGTGGGCCTTCCTTGGGCTGGACCAGATATGCTAATGTCGTGTACCCGTAGGGTATATCCATGTCAGTAGCCCCCGAGTGTTCAGTCGAATCGCAGATTCGGCTGAGGACTCTTCAATCTTTCGGGTGTAGCTGTTTCTGTTCATCATAGAATGATTTTAGTATGTAGGTATTGTTGATGTGTGTGCCTGACTCTCCCGACGGATCAGGGTCAGTTAACTGTCTTATGACAAAACAACACGATCTTCTTTAGATTCGAGTCTCTCGACTCGAACCTGGAACAGATGCTGGCGTAATATGACTCAGGCCATTGAGGTCTTACAGGAGTCGAATCCCAGTAGTTTTCGAATGATGTACCCAACGCGTCCGTCGGGATTTTCATTGCGCCTCTTGGCACGTATTTTTACTAGTAGAGCGTAGTCGGGTGCGATACTAGGCCATCAGATAATATTTGTAGGTATTATTTTTGCATCACAGACACAACATCCGAAATTTTATCACCGCGGAGGTGTTCGGGTGGCCAAGGAGAGCGTTACTCACTTATCGTTGGTTTTGGGAAAAGTTGCCAAAAAGATTTTGTCGTATTTGATCCGAAGGATCGCAGTCGATGAATTCATAGGGTGCGCGACCAGCGCTCCCTATTGGAGTAGCCCTCGAGTGTCTGTTCGAGTCGTAGACTCGAGCAGAGACTTTAATTCAGCCATTGTTTCCTTCAGGTCCGTAGGACACAATTTTTCGGATGTTTGAATCAATCCTCCCTATGGGAGTAGCCCCCGAGTCCGTAGTGGAGTCGTAGACTCGACGTAGGACTTGGAGAATAGATCATTGGCGTAGTTCCTCATTCATGCTTCGGGGGCGTGGCCAGCGCTCCTGATAGGAGTAGCCCCCCGAGTGTTGCTCGAATCGTAGATTTGAGTGAGTACTTTAGCTATTTAGCCGAAGATTTGTAACCGTGACGAGAAGTTGACTGGGGCGTGGCCAGCGACGTGACTGGACGAACATGGGCCCCACTTTCTAACTTGAAGTTGACTGGTCACGCGCTACGTGACGAGAATTACAGCGTCTCCTTGATCCCCATGCATAGTGTGCGGTGTGCGAGCGACGGTTCGCTGCTGTGCTGACACGTGGATGGTTGGATTTGATGCTGGCATTAGGGCTTCCAGATGAACGGTCCCTGTTCATCATCTTCGTCCTTATAACTGTGGGGAAAATTGTGGTTTGTTTTCACCGTAGCCACTTGCTTTCTATTGCTTCCATTTTCTTGAGCTTTTCTCGCCGCACGCTAGATGTTCTCCGATCGTTCCCCTCCTCTTTCCTGCGCTTGCACCGCCGCCGTCGTCGCGCTGCAATGGTGAAATCGAAGAAGACCTCCACCAGTGCCGCCGCTGGCGGCAAGAAGGGCACCGCTGCCACTCGTGTCACCGATGGTGGGTGGTGGCGTACGGAGACGCACGAGGGCGACCTACGCAAGATTCGTGAGTGGGGCCTGATCCCGCAGGATAAGGAGGCCGTCAAGATCCCCGGCAACGAGGTAATTCCCCGTCCACCCGCAGGGTTTTGGGTCATGTTTGTTGCCTTTGTTCTTCGGGGCCTCTCGCTCCCAGTCCACGATTTTCTCCGTGGACTGTTGTTCGCATACATCTCCACCATCTTTCGCCCAATTCTCTTCTCCACGTCGCCTGTTTCATCACTTTTTGCGAGTGCTGGCTTGGTATCGAGCCGCACTTTGGCCACTTCCGGAAGCTCTATTCCGTGAAGAGGCAGTCCGGCTCCGACGGAGTTTATCCGATCGGCGGTTGCATCATTTCCCTTTGATCCAATTTTCTCTTCTTCTCTTTTCTATGTCTGAGTCTGCACAATACTGGCGGAAGAGGTGGTTTTATATCCGTGATTCCACAGTGGACGGGCAAGACTTTGGCCTTTCCCCTTTCGACTCCACCCAGAAAATCCAGCCGGTCTTGGAAGAACCACATCTTGGAGGGTGAGGTGGAGGAGATAGAGGAGCTCTACCGTCGGGTGGAGGACCTCCAGGTGATTCCGGAGAAGGAGGTGAACGGTGTGGATATCATCCGCACCTTCCTCAAACATCGGGTGCAGCCACTCCAAGCTAGGGCGCACCCGATGTTCCTTTATTCTGGCCGCCACGACCCGACGAGAGTTGCGGCTGAGGAGCTCTCCAAGGGGGACCTTGACAGAGTCCTTCGGCCGCTGCTGAAGTACAAGGCCGGCGAGGACCTTCCGGGGAAGTCGCGGACCCCTCCTTTCAGTGCTTCTCGGCCCGTTCCGCAGGTGTAGATCTGGGACGTGCGCGTAGCGCTATTTTTGAGTGTGTTTCCATTGCAATTTCCTTTTCTGATAGTTTGTCTTCATTGCGCAGGAGTTCAAGGTACCTACCATGGTGCCTCCGCTACCCGAACGGTTTCCGAATGCGTCGAACAATGAAATCGTGGACTCCATGTCCGAGCTTCCCCCGGCGCAGTCGCCTTCTGAGGAGGCTCTCGAGGCGAGCGAGGGACAGACCCGAAAGTGGGCACAGAGCTCGAGCGAATCTTCGGATGCCTCGACTCCGCCAACGCCTAGGGACCCGTCGTGCCTTGTCCATCGCAGTGGAGGTGCTGGTGCCTCTTCATCCCCCATCCTGGCCGTGCCTGCGCGGGATGTAGCGCCGCAGCCGCCGGCAAAGAGGAAGAAGGAAGAGAAGAAGGGCAAGAGGGCCTTTCCTGTTTTTGACTTGAGCGATATGGACTCGTAAGTTCCTTCAGATGCCTTTCACTACCTTTTCTTGTTGTTTTCTTGTCTTTGACTAGTGTTTTCCTTTGCAGCCACTCCTCTGAGGGCTCTTTTAGCGATGTCACTCGGGTGATGGTAGGGGAGTCGAAGATGACGCCTCCTCCCTCTCAGTCGCTGGCCACCTCTGGGGGCGCTGCTCCGAACCCTCTCCACAGGAGGCTCGGGTGATTGTCTCCCAAAAGACTACAACCGGGCCTTCGGAGTCTCCGTCTGAGCATGTAAGTGTTTTCTCTCTTGCTGTGGGGGAGCCCCGAGCCGTATTTTCGTATGATCTGCTGATCGTTGCTTCTTCTTTGTGTGCCTCGGGGGGAGCCCCCGAGCGTTTTTCATATGCTTAATCTTTTGCTTGTTTCTTGGGCGCATCCCCCGAGCACTTGGCTTGACAAGTTATTTCTTCTTGCAGCCTTTTGTGCAAGGTGCGAACCAACTGGTGAAGAAGCACCTGGCGTTGGAGGCCAGCTTGCGGCAGCTTCAAGGTACGTCTAGAACTCATCCTCTATTTTTTTGTCTGTTTGCTAGGTTGTTGAGCTCACGTATGTTCTTTGTTGCTTTTTGCAGATGAGAATAACACTGCCCTCCGCGAGATTTATGCTCTCATAAAGAGTCTTGGGCGAGCGGAGAAGAAAGCCGAAGATGTCGTTGGTGCGAAGGAGCGCCTCGAGCAGGAGCTAGCCGACGTGGCTGCCGCCAAGGAGCGCCTGCAGCAGGAAGCCACGGACCGCGAGAAGCAGCTCGCTACCGCTGCGGCTTCGCACGAGAAGGAGGTGGCCGAGAAGATGATGGCAGCTTCCAAAGCTATTTCGGATGAGTGATTTCTCCTTTCTTTGGTTTTTCGGCTGCTGTGTCCCTGTGCCTTTGTTCAATTCTTACTATTCTTTTTCCGTTTCTCTAGATGCCGCAGGCATTGAGTTCAACCACAGTGCCCTGGAGCACGGTAGTGCTTTGGATGATGCTACTACGGCGGTCGAAGACCGCTATAGTACTGTGGTTGTCTCTCTTGCCAAAGCCAAGGAGGTCCTCGGGCGCTTCTACAAGGAGCTCGTTCCCAAGGGCGTTGCCCTTGAGGATGTCGACTTGTTGGCGGATGCGTTGTCAGTGGATGCGCCTCCAGCCTATAAGCGTAAGCATAAGGGCATCGTGCGTCCATGGGGCTGGAGATGGCCATGGCGTCCGGAGCGGAGCTGGATCTTCATCCGGTCACCTCCCAGATGCCAACAGCCCCCAACAGTTCCGAGGTAGCCTTCGCTCTCTTCGCCACTCACTGCAAGCGCTATGGGCCGAAGCTTATTAACCTCCTGGTGGAGTATGCGGCGAAGCAGCAAGAGGAGGTCAAGGGCAGGCGCTCTGGCTCCGAGGCCACTCAGGATGCAGGTGCTTAGGCTTTATCTTTGTAGTTCTAGGATAGTTACCTTCCACCTTTGCTGTAATATCTTAATGAACACTTCCTGTGCCACGCAGTGGATTTTGTTGTATATAATGATCCTTCGAGCTGTTGCCCAATCTTGTGTTGTTTATATCCTTTCTGTTTTCCTTAGGAACCTTCGGGTGATGACCCCATCGATACTTCGTCTGCTCCGCAGCCGCGACCATCCTTGGGTGATGCGCCGCAGCTTGTTTTTCTACATGATCGTATCTGCAGTCTTGAGAAGGAGTTGCTTAGCATCCGAGGTCATGCGGACGTTTGGAAGTCAAAGGCAGAGCACGGTGCCGCCAGAGAGGAGTATCTGATGTGGGAGCTGCGGCAGTTGGCCGAGCAGCTGGAGTGTAAGCTTCTTCGAGCTGCAGCTCATTTTCGAATGCGCCATTGTTGCGCGTCATCTTACTTTGTAGTTGTTGCAGGTGCCAACCTTGTTCCCAGGGAGAAGGAGCGCATTGTGGTTCGGATCAACTTCCTGACCCAGCAAGATATGGAAGCCGGTGGCTTTTTCTGGATGGATCGCGACCGTGCCACGGTCCTTGCGACTGTGCAGGATCGTGCTCACTAGGTATCGCGAGTGCTGCAGCAGGTGAAAACTTCCTTGGCGTTGATTCTGCACGTCATGTTTCCCATGGATGAAGCGCCGTCGACTCTCTAGGGCTTGATGGCGAAGTTTTGAAACGTGCCTCGCGTCAGGGAGTTGGTGCGGCACCAGTTAGTTGTGGGAGTGAAGGCCGCTCTTTCCCTCGTGCAGCTGCATCACCCGGATGTGAATCTTGTGGCTGTGGCGGCTGGGCTGCCCCCTCTACTAGATGGTGGCCTATGGGATATGCGCCCGCACTATGCAGCCGTGAGGCAGTATGCCAAAGAATTTGTAGATCTCTTTGAGCACCATGCGCAGGTGATTCTTCAGAATAGGTAGGACCTGTAAAAAAGATAGATGTAAAACTTGTATGTATTCGACTGGGCGTGTTGTGCCCTTTGTTGTAAAGGTTGATTGTATTTGGCACGTGGTGCTTGTTTGTATGCATGCCCTTTTCGTTAGCCTGACATGATCAGCTACTCAGGTGCACATGCGTTATCCTCAGTCGACGAAGTCGTGAGGTGAGGGGGAGCCCCCGAGTGTGTAGTAGCATAAAGAAATGCGAGTAAAAGATAAATTTTCGGGCGAGACACTTAGCTTTATTCATATCGTAACGAGGAGGTACATTGTTCGGCTGAGTAGCCTGTCACATCCCAAAATTATCCTAATTTTAGAATGTGAAATAAATAAATAAGTTTGATTGATTGTTTGACTATGTTGAAAATTCTCAATGAGAAGAAACTTTTTGAATAGAAAATCCTCTCAACCTTGAATTCAAAATCTTATATTCTTTTGTTATGACCTAAGTAGCCATATAGGAAAAAGGGCATGGATTGATTATGGATTGTAGAATTGGTGTGCAAGATTTCAAAATGAAAATCATTAAGCATTCATAAGCATTTCATTACATCCATGCAAAGATCTCACAAACTAAATCCAAATCCTGGTATCTAAATCCTATAGTTGATTCGCCCAAATGTTCCTAAAGGTAATTAAATTGACTTATTAAAACCCACTGTTGCTAAGACATAAATTATTGATAATTATAGCCTAAAGAGATCCAATTAATACTACAAAATTTTAGAAACAAAGGAGCTCATTTGGAGCTAGTATAAAAAAGTTATGGAACAAATACAAACACATAAAGATATAAATAAAATGAAATATACAAGGATTTATAAATCCACTACTTCCAAACTAGTGAAAAGATTACAAAATTGATCCTACAATGATCTATTCAATTTTAGAAAAATTTATAAACAAGAATCATATCATTTGGAGTTCGTATGCAAAAGATATGAGGGAACAAGTAAAAAAAAAAACCTAAGCGGGCCGGCGGCCCAGCCAGCGGACCGAGTAGCACGCGGGCGTTGACCGTACCATGTGCTTTAAAAGTCGTGCGAATCGGTTTTTCCTAGACCTATCTCTATTCAAACTCTCGTAACTTTTTATCTACAACTCCGAATCGACTTTCGTTTGTTTCTACTTGTTCCCTACTCTAATACCTATCTCTAAACCATCCTAAACCTCCATATAAACTCGTGGAGCCACAGCTGTACGAGTTTCCCTTCTCGAAATCCCGAATCTACACATGCCCGAATCTTATTTCGCTTTTTAACCCATCTAGACTTCGTCGTTTGCCTTCGGTCAAAAAAACGAAATTTGTAGGAATCGTCGAAATCTTCCAATCCCGACAAACCTCACCTCTTTTCATCCACCATAGCCGGATAATTTCGTATCGCAATATTTCAGATCTTATGGTGTAAATCCAAGATCTACTCGCGCTCGTTTCTTCAAATCCAAATTCCTTTGGAGAGAAGGTAGGAATAATGATTCCCCACAACTTTCATGTTCTGAGTTTTTAAATTTGACCTACGGATTTGTCTCTCTAACACAGATCTATTTCTTGTCTATTCTGAGCCAAAATCGGGTCAATCTCTTCTTCTAGCCACCGGATCCTATCCAGACGGTCGAGATCCAATCAAACCGGTGCGTGCCATGTCGTCATCCTGGTCATCTTCCTCATCAATGCCACGTCAACGTAAGGTCAACATCTAGTCCCAGTCAGCATGCAAAGTCAACCTGTCTAGTCAGCGGAATATTCCCTGAAATATTCCGTTCGAATTTAAAATTACACATTATAGATCTAACTTGTAAAATTCATTAGAAATTCATACCACGTCCAAAAATTGCGTATAATATATCAAATTGAATATAATTTTACGTAGAATCATCTTACCAGAATAGATCCAAATTTTACTGTACATGGTTACTGCAGTAATTAAATTAGTTTTAATGGTCTTTTAGGTTAATAAATTCATAAGAAATTATCTGTAACTCCGAAAAATATGAATAATATATCAAATTGAAGATACTGTAATGTACTTTAATAATATCTGGTTGGATCTAGCCTTTGCAGATTATTTAACCCGTATCTATTTAATTAGTTTTAATGGCTTTAAAACTCATTAAATTCATAGTAAATTAATTGCTGTCACAAAAATATAAATGATATACCGATGGAAAGCTGGTTCCATGTAGATCATCAATATGCAATTAGTTCAGCATTTTACTGTAAGGTTTTTCCGTGAAGACTTAAATGGTTTAATGGCCTATTTAGAGTAATAAATTCATAAGAAAATAAATACTATTTAGAAAATTACAAATAATATGTCTCTGAAATCACAATTCCGTGGAGATTACAAATATAATTTTAGTTTGATTTTTAGACAACAGAAACTATATGAATAATTTAAAACCATTAAACACTATTTAAATCATACAAAAAGATCTAGAACTCCGATTAGGGTGAATCCAAGTGCTAAGGTTTTGTATTGACAATATCTATACAGAGAAATTGCATGACAAATTATTTGGTACTATTAAAACAGAAATTCATACAGAAATATTTAAACCCATTGAAATAGTGTTTTAATCATAAGGAAATATCTATAACTCCTTTTTAGGTGATTCAAATTGCCACTGTCTCTAAATTGCATTACCTCTATCCAGTAGCATCTAGTTCACAATTTAATACGACATAAACATATTTAGTTCAATTAAAGTGGTATACACCATATTAAATCGATACAACTTTAGTAATAAAAGCTTTAGTGCATTAAATGACTTTTCGCATGCATCATGTAATCTAACTATGTTCAGAACACTAAATGCAACCATTGTGACTCATTAAATCGTCATGCATGCATTTGTTCATCATTGTTTTCTTGTAATGTTGCACTGTTGTATGTTTGCAACGTTTTGAATGGTGTTTGTTATGTTTGCTTCAAACGTTAGATTGCGAGGAGTGCAACTACTGTGATTGCAACTACTATGATTGCAAGTATTATGGTTATTACGAAAGAGGCCATTATAATTGTGAGGATTATCTAATAGACTACATCTACAACAAAGGAAAGTGGTGCTATCTTGGTCATAAATGTCCTACTGTTTTCCTATGCATTGTAGATGTTTTTGTAGAATTGCATATGTAGAAATTGATGTGTATATGCTATGCTATGTCCCATATTATTCCCTAACATTCCTTGTTTATGAGCCATCGTATTGGTAGATTTCTTAGCTATGCTATTTAGACGAGGAAGGGAATCACATCATGAAAAGTTATATGTTTTGAAAGGCTTATGTTTTGCTAAATGACAAACCAATATGTTTTAATGAACCACCTGGGCGGAATGGCATTGATTGGGTCATCGAGTGTGGATTTATGGTGGGGAATACCGCCCAGGACACTGAGAAAGGATTGGTTTCTTTGTTTGGAAGCTTTCGTGTGCAACCATGTGCCAATAATGGAATGGGCGGTTGGTTGAACTCAGTAGGTTGTGGTAACTCGAACCCGCGTATCCAGAGATGTAGATAGTGTATGTTGGACCGGTGCGCGTCGGGATTGGGGAGCTACTTCCCGAACGGTTCCTTCTTGGACTTCTCCCTATCATCACCCAATATGAGAGTGGTGGTACGAGCTGGGCTGGCCAAGTCACATGGGTAAAGTGTACTAACCCCTGCAGGGTGTATAAACTAAGTGCTTAGCCGTGTCCCCGGTTATGGACAATTTGAGCGACCTGATACTGATGCTATGATATTTCTCACTCATCCTTATTTCTTAATTACTTAAAACTTGTTGGGAGAACATAATTGGGTAGGAGCACCTGGGAGTGAACCAGAGTGTCCTATTTATCATATTGGAAAACTACTTTGTTACAAATGTTAGGATAAAATTGTTGCTTTATGCAAATGAGCCTGAACTCCACTTGGCCAAATAAGCATGTAGTTGATAGATTTGTTGTTAACCACTTTAGCCTACTTGCCATACATTCAATGTATTGACCATTCGTGGCTGCAACGTTTCATGTTGCAGGTTATATCGTATCTGAGTGATCGTTCATAGGTCGTGAGACTCCACTCAACAATTGTTCGCCTGTGGCACATTTGAAGGATGGAGATCTACCTTGTATTCGTTTTCCGCTGTGTACTTGAGTAAATAATGTAAATTCTGGATCATATTCGTTGTATTTATGATGCACAGTTATATTTGGTATCATTTTGTACTGTGTGTGCCAGTGAACCAATCCAGGGATTGGCACTATACACATGAACTCAGCCTTATCAGGCGAGGGTGTTACAAGATGGTATCAGAGCTGTGTGTTGACTGTAGGATCGTGACCTTAGAAATGGATTAGCAATAGAAGACCTCTATTAGGACAACAATCATATTTTCTACTTATTAGAGTTCTTATATTCCTGATCTATCTTTTCTAGAACCTCTTCCTATTCAAACATTTATAGTTGTCCATTCTTATGATACTTATATGAGAGTTGGCCTGCAAGTAAAGAACAAATAAGATGACATAAATTAACATCTCACCAAGTTTGGGTAGGTCTGGACCACCATATTTTATCTCTTTAGGAGATCATCGCTATCGTGTTAGCATATTGTTCTTACCAACTTATGTGGTATGACAACATTGGTTGTTTGCTTGGTTGTATTGAGCTATTTTATGAGATGCCTTGTTTAGGATCTGTTTTTTTGAAACTCTAAAGTTGCTGGAGTTTTTGTGTGGTTTTAAAATTATTTTAATGGTGTGAATTGATTGAAATTCGTGGAATTACTGCTGCAGTTTTCTGCCGGACCTGCAGTACCGCGCGATTTTTCATATTTTTTTGGTAACTCAGAAAAATCTAAAAAAATAGGATCTGGAGCTTAATTACCTGTAGTACATGAACAAAAATTGGCTAAAATTCCTGACGAGTTTAAGTCGGTCAGAAAAATTCGTGAAACCTTCTGTACCATTTTGACAGATTTTGTTTGTTGCTTATATGTTGCTCTATTTTACTCTTGTATTGTTCCCAATGCTTTCAAACTATTTTGTGGTTATATACTACTAAGTTTAGACCTATGTATTATTGTTATGCAAGTGCTTGCTTGTGTGTTGATTTCTTATGATTGTTTTCTTGTTTGTGACATTGATTGCTTCATATAGTTATGAGTAGGATTACTTCCTTAGTAGCTTCTTCTCCCTACAATCAAATCTTCTCTATCTCAAACCCATGGAGATATAATGATGTGTTAAGTGGAAGGTTTGACAACATAATGCATTTAGGAAAGAGAATGCTTTATCTAATGGAAAAAAAGAGATGTGGAAGTATGAAGTGTTGAAATGATGTTATGTAGTAGATTACACAACCTGAAAGTTGACGTATCGATAGTTTAGTTTTAGTAGTAGCTTTGTTGATTGAATACATGGGAGTATACATAGAGCATTAGTTCGTGCCCATGGAAACATTCTTCAAGGCAACTGAGAATGCCCGAGTGATAGAAAAACGTGATTCACCTATCCTCATACAGGGTAATGATTTGGGTGCAGGATGGATTGATCACCATTCCTACTACTCTTATTATTCGCTCTTGTACTGTTGGCTTTGCGAATCTTGAGTGCCCATTTCAACCTTGGCAGAGAGTCGACGTTGGGCCTAAACCCTAGAATGGTATATTGTTACACCCTTCTAAAAGCATCCATTGCTAAGCATAGGAATGTACGGTAAGGATGAATCTCAACCATGATTAATGGGTATCGTGAAGTAAACGTTTCCTAATTGCCCACCATGAGTGTTTCACTAGTTTAAGAAGTGATTCCTCAGAAACTATCAATCATGGAATTAGAATGTGCAATGAAAACCAATTGAGCCAAGTGAACCCTGAAGAAGTGATCTAGTCTGACTTCTTTTAAGGGTGGTAGCATCCTAATGGATCCCGAACCTTTCTTTCGTTCTTTCTAGCCTTCCCAAATCTCGGGACGAGATTTCTTTTAAGGGTGGTAGTCTGTCACATCCCAAAATTCTCCTAATTTTGGAATGTGAAATAAATAAATAAGTTTGATTGATTGTTTGACTATGTTGAAAATTCTCAATGAGAAGAAACTTTTTGAATAGAAAATCCTCTCAACCTTGAATTCAAAATCTTATATTCTTTTGTTATGACCTAAGTAGCCATATAGGCAAAAGGGCATGGATTGATTATGGATTGTAGAATTGGTGTGCAAGATTTCAAAATGAAAATCATGAAGCATTCATAAGCATTTCATTACATCCATGCAAAGATCTCACAAACTAAATCCAAATCCTGGTATCTAAATCCTATAGTTGATTCGCCCAAATGTTCCTAAAGGTAATTAAATTGACTTATTAAAACCCACTGTTTCTAAGACATAAATTATTGATAATTATAGCCTAAAGAGATCCAATTAATACTACAAAATTTTAGAAACAAAATTGAGCTCATTTGGAGCTAGTATAAAAAAGTTATGGAACAAATACAAACACATAAAGATATAAATAAAATGAACTATACAAGGATTTATAAATCCACTACTTCCAAACTAGTGAAAAGATTACAAATTTGATCCTACAATGATCTATTCAATTTTAGAAAAAATTATAAACAAGAATCATATCATTTGGAGTTCGTATGCAAAAGATATGAGGGAACAAGTAAAAAAAACCTAAGCGGGCCGGCGGCCCTGCCAGCGGACCGAGCAGCACGCGGGCGTTGACCGTACCATGTGCTTTAAAAGTCGTGCGAATCGGTTTTTCCTAGACCTATCTCTATTCAAACTCTCGTAACTTTTTATCTACAACTCCGAATCGACTTTCGTTTGTTTCTACTTGTTTCCTACTCCAATACCTATCTCTAAACCATCCTAAACCTCCATATAAACTCGTGGAGCCACAGCTGTACGAGTTTCCCTTCTCGAAATCCCGAATCTACACATGCCCGAATCTTATTTCGCTTTTTAACCCATCTAGACTTCGTCGTTTGCCTTCGGTAAAAAAACAAAATTTGTAGGAATCATCGAAATCTTCCAATCCCGACAAACCTCACCTCTTTTCATCCACCATAGCCGGATAATTTCGTATCGCAATATTTCAGATCTTATGGTATAAATCCAAGATCTACTCGCGCTCGTTTCTTTAAATCCAAATTCCTTTGGAGAGAAGGTAGGAATAATGATTCCCCACAACTTTCATGTTCTGAGTTTTTCAATTTGACCTATGGATTTGTCTCTCTAACACAGATCTATTTCTTGTCTATTCTGAGCCAAAATCGGGTCAATCTCTTCTTCTAGCCACCAGATCCTATCCAGACGGTCGAGATCCAATCAAACCGGTGCGTGCCATGTCGTCATCCCGGTCATCTTCCTCATCAACGCCACGTCAACGTAAGGTCAACATCTAGTCCCAGTCAGCATGCAAAGTCAACCTGTCTAGTCAGCGGAATTTTCCCTGAAATATTCCGTTCGAATTTAAAATTGCACATTATAGATCTAACTTGTAAAATTCATTAGAAATTCATACCACGTCCAAAAATTGCGTATAATATATCAAATTGAATATAATTTTACGTAGAATCATCTTATCAGAATAGATCCAAATTTTACTGTATGTGGTTACTGCAGTAATTTAATTAGTTTTAATGGTCTTTTAGGTTAATAAATTCATAAGAAATTATCTGTAACTCTGAAAAATATGAATAATATATCAAATTGAAGATACTGTAATGTAATTTAACAATATCTGGTTGGATCTAGCCTTTGCAGATTATTTAACCCGTAGATATTTAATTAGTTTTAATGGCTTTAAAAATCATTAAATTCATAGTAAATTAATTGCTTGTCACAAAAATATAAATGATATACCGCTGGAAAGCTGGTTCCATGTAGATCATCAATATGCAATTAGTTCATAATTTTACTGTAAGGTTTTTCCGTGAAGATTTAAATGGTTTAATGGCCTATTTAGAGTAATAAATTCATAAGAAAATAAATACTATTTAGAAAATTACAAATAATATGTCTCTGAAATCACAATTCCGTGGAGATTACAGATATAATTTTAGTGTGATTTTTAGACAACAGAAACTATATGAATAATTTAAAACCATTAAACACTATTTAAATCATACAAAAAGATCTAGAACTCCGATTAGGGTGAATCCAAGTGCTAAGGTTTTGTATTGACAATATCTATACAGAGAAATTGCATGACAAATTATTTGGTACTGTTAAAATAGAAATTCATACAGAAATATTTAAACCCATTGAAATAGTGTTTTAATCATAAGGAAATATCTATAACTCCTTTTTAGGTGATTCAAATTGCCACTGTCTCTAAATTGCATTACCTATATCCAGTAGCATCTAGTTCACAATTTAATACGACATAAACATATTTAGTTCAATTAAAGTGGTATACACCATATTAAATCGATACAACTTTAGTAATAAAAGCTTTAGTGCATTAAATGACTTTTCACATGCATCATGTAATCTAACTATGTCCAGAACACTAAATGCAACCATTGTGACTCATTAAATCGTCATGCATGCATTTGTTCATCATTGTTTTCTTGTAATGTTGCACTGTTGTATGTTTGCAACGTTTTGAATGGTGTTTGTTGTGTTTGCTTCAAACGTTAGATTGCGAGGAGTGCAACTACTGTGATTGCAACTACTATGATTGCAAGTATTATGGTTATTACGAAAGAGGCCATTATAATTGTGAGGATTATCTAATAGACTACATCTACGACAAAGGCAAGTGGTGCTATCTTGGTCATAAATGTCCTACTGTTTTCCTATGCATTGTAGATGTTTTTGTAGAATTGCATATGTAGGAATTGATGTGTATATGATATGCTATGTCCCATATTATTCCCTAACATTCCTTGTTTATGAGCCATCGTATTGGTAGATTTCTTAGCTATGCTATTTAGACGAGGAAGGGAATCACATCATGAAAAGTTATATGTTTTGAAAGGCTTATGTTTTGCTAAATGACAAACCAATATGTTTTAATGAACCACCTGGGCGGAATGGCATTGATTGGGTCATCGAGTGTGGATTTATGGTGGGGAATGCCGCCCAGGACACTGAGAAAGGATTGGTTTCTTTGTTTGGAAGCTTTCGTGTGCAACCATGTGCCAATAATGGAATGGGCGGTTGGTTGAACTCAGTAGGTTGTGGTAACTCGAACCCGCGTATCCAGAGATGTAGATAGTGTATGTTGGACCGGTGCGCGTCGGGATTGGGGAGCTACTTCCCAAACCGTTCCTTCTTGGACTTCTCCCTATCATCACCCAATATGAGAGTGGTGGTACGAGCTGGGCTGGCCAAGTCACATGGGTAAAGTGTACTAACCCCTGCAGGGTGTATAAACTAAGTGCTTAGTCGTGTCCCCGGTTATGGACAATTTGAGCGACCTGATACTGATGCTATGATATTTCTCACTCATCCTTATTTCTTAATTACTTAAAACTTGTTGGGAGAACATAATTGGGTAGGAGCACCTGGGAGTGAACCAGAGTGTCCTATTTATCGTATTGGAAAACTAGTTTGTTACAAATGTTAGGATAAAATTGTTGCTTTATGCAAATGAGCCTGAACTCCACTTGGCCAAATAAGCATATAGTTGATAGATTTGTTGTTAACCACTTTAGCCTACTTGCCATACATTCAATGTATTGACCATTCGTGGCTGCAACGTTTCATGTTGCAGGTTATATCGTATCTGAGTGATCGTTCATAGGTCGCGAGACTCCACTCAACAATTGTTCGCCTGTGGCACATTTGAAGGATGGAGATCTACCTTGTATTCGTTTTCCGCTGTGTACTTGAGTAAATAATGTAAATTCTGGATCATATTCGTTGTATTTATGATGCACAGTTATATTTGGTATCATTTTGTACTGTGTGTGCCAGTGAACCGATCCAGGGATTGGCACTATACACATGAACTCAGCCTTATCAGGCGAGGGTGTTACATAGCCTTGGCTGAGTAGCCTTATTGAAAGTAAAAGGGGGATAGATAGGGGTAGAAGCATCGCAGTTGGGCGACGTTCCATGGGTTGGAGTATGCGACTCCAGACTCCACGTGCTTGAGGCGATAGGCGCCACCTGGGATGACTTCGGTGATGACGTATGGTCCTTCCTAGGGTGACTCGATCTTTTTCGGCCGCTCTTGCTTGAGTCGTAAGACAAGGTCTCCTTCGACGAAGGACCTTGGTCGCAACTGACGGCTGTGATAGTTGTGGAGGCTCTGCTGGTAGACCGCCGATCGAGCCGCGGCGATGTCGCGTGCCTCGTCGAGTGTGTCGATGGCGTTTTCGAGTGCGGCCGTTGATTCGGCTTCGCTGTAGGCGACGACCCGTGGGTCCTTATGGCGCACTTCTATAGGCAACACGGCTTCGGCTCCGTGCACCATGAAGAAAGGCGTGTAGCCAGTTGAGATGTTTAGCGTTGTACGCAAGCTCCAGAGGACGGAGGCTAGCTCTTCTGCCCATGCTCCCGCAAGCCGCTCGAGTGGTCTCAGTAGGCGCTTCTTGATGCCACCGCCGATAAGGCCGTTGGCCTTTTCGACCTGCCCATTGGTTT
The DNA here is from genome assembly GCA_916181665.1 of Avena sativa. Classification (NCBI taxonomy): domain Eukaryota; kingdom Viridiplantae; phylum Streptophyta; class Magnoliopsida; order Poales; family Poaceae; genus Avena; species Avena sativa. The sequence continues at coordinate 279,420,235 of OV702280.1, forward strand.
GCGGGTGCGCCACAGAGGCGTATGATATGTTGATCCCGAGGCCTTCACAGAAGTCCTAGAATTCTTTGGAGATGAAGTTCGACCAGTTGTCGGTGATGATGCTGTGCGGCACGCCGAACCTGTAGACTATGGATTGGAAGAACTTCACGGCCGTTTTATCCTTTTGGTTGGTAACGGGCATGGCCTCGATCCACTTGGTGAACTTGTCGATGCGACCAAGAGGTAGACGTGGCCTCCTTTCGAGGACTTGGACAGTTTGCCTATCATGTCGAGGCCCCATTGGGTGAAGGGCCAGGCCAAGGGTATGGGCCTGAGCTCCGATCCTGGTGCGTGTGGTTTGTCTGCGAATCTCTGGAACCCGTTGCACCTTCATACGATGTCCTTGGCGTCGTTCATGCCCGTCGACCAGTAAAACCCGGATCGTAGAGCTTTGGCGACGAGGGCGCGGCTGCCTGCGTGATGGCCACAGATGCCCTCATTGATGTCTTGGAGGATGGTTTTGCCGTCACCGATGGTGACGCGCCTTTGGAGTACACCCGAAATGCTACGCTTGTACAGCTCGCCATTTATGATGGTGAAGGCCTTGGACCGGCGAGATACGCGCCGGGCATTTGTCGGGTCATCAGGCAGTTCCCTATTTATTAGGTACCGTAGGTACGACTGCGTCCATGTTTCTTCGACTGCCATGACCTGCATCAAGTTGACCACTGCGACCTCTGTGTCGAGCTTTTCGGGTCCTTCCCGTCCTTTGGGTAGCGCAGCCCCCGAGTGCTCTGCTTCTTCAGGTGATCCCTTGGGGAATTTCCTTTTGATGGATGGCACACAGATCTGTTCGAGGAACACACCTGGTGGCACCCGTGCACAGGTGGAGCCGATGTTGGCGAGTCTGTCGGCTTCCTCGTTGCTTTCTCTTCCAACATGCTGAAGCTCACAACCATCAAAGTATCCTTCGAGTGAGTTGTAGAGCGCGCGGTGCGCGATCTTGTTGGCGACGTGTGCGTCGCACTCGTTCATCGTCTGTTGGACGACGAGGTTCGAGTCACCGTAGATGACCAGGCGCGTTGCGCTGCAGATCTTGGCCATCCTTATGCCGTGGATGAGGGCCTCGTATTCGGCTTCATTGTTGGAAGCTCGAAATTTCATCCGAAGGACGTACTTCATCTTGTCGCCCTGCGGGGATGTCAGTATGACCCTGGCTCCTGCTCTGGCCTCACGCTTGGAGCCATCGAAGTGCATCGTCCATGATTGTGTCATGTCCGGGGTGTCCGGCAGCTGCAGCTCCATCCAGTGGACGAGGAAGTCCGGTAGGACCTATGATTTGATCGCATGGCATTTCTCGTAGACTATGTCTAGAGGGGACAACTCGATGCCCCACAGGGCCATGCGTCCTGTGGCTTCCGGTTTGTTCAGGATGCTGTTCAGAGGTGCCTCATTGACAACCATCACCTGATGCTCCTGGAAGTAGTGACTCAGCCGACGAGCCATCATGAACATGCCATAGGCGATTTTCTGGTAGTGAGGGTACCTCTGTTTTGTTGGCGTCAATACCTTGCTGAGGTAATAGATAGGGCATTGGACCCCATGAGTCTTGCCATCTTCGGGTCATTCGACCACGAGTACGGTGCTTACCACCTGATGTGTGGCTGCTATGTACAGTAGTATAGGCTCGCATTCCTTTGGCGTGACCAGGACGGGCGAGGTGGAGAGCAACCTCTTCAGATCTTCGAATGCGTTGTCTGCTTCAAGTGTCCACTCGAATTTGTCTGCTTTGCGTAGCAACTGGTAGAAAGGCAGGGCCTTCTCACCCATGCGGCTGATGAATCTGCTCAGCGCCGTGATGCGTCCAGCTAGTTGTTGGACACCTTTGAGGTTTTTTGGTTTCTCCATGGCCATGATGGCCCAGATTTTCTTCGGGTTCGCCTCAATCCCTCGCTGGGAGATGAAGTAGCCAAGAAGTTGGCCAGATGGGACGCCGAAGGCGCACTTTTCTGGGTTCATCTTGATCTTGTAGTGATCAAGGTTGTCGAACCTCTCGCGGAGATCGTCGATCAGTGTCTTGGCATCCCTTGTTTTGATTACTATATCGTCGACATAGACCTATATATTGCGGACGATCTGGATCTTCAGGCATGCCTGCATGCACCGCTGGTACATGGCACCTGCGTTCTTCAGCCCGAAGGGCATTGTATTGTAGCAAAATATTCCGAACGGCGTGATGAACGCCGTTTTCTCCTGGTCTTCGACCTTCAGTCGAATCTGATTGTAGCCTGAGTAGGTGTCGAGGAAGGAGAGTTTCTCGCATCCTGCAGTCGAATCGATAATCTGATCGATCCGAGGGAGAGGGAAGTGATCCTTCGGGCAGTGCTTGTTTAGCGATGTGAAGTCCATGCACATCCGCAGGATGTCCGTGCCCTTTTTAGGGACCATCACGGTGTTGGCCAGCCACTCGCTTTCCTTGATCTCCCCGATGAAATCATCGTCGAGCAGTCTATTGACTTCGACTCCGATGGCTTCGGCCCGTGGCTCGGACAATCATCAGATGGATTGTTTGACGGGCTTGGCATCTGGGAACACATTGAGTGCGTGTTCGGCGAATTCCCTTGGAACTCCTGGCATGTCCGCATGACACCAGGCAAAGATTTCCCAGCTCTCACGAAGGATTTCGACGAGCGCGTTTTCCTATGCGGGGCTGAGGTCGTTGGCGATCAGCGCCGTCTTGGAGGCGTCTGTCGGGTGGACCTGCACCTTCTTCGTGTTGAGTGATGAGTCGAACGACATGTCAGGTGTGTTCTTCCTTGAGACTGGGGGTGCCCCGTTGTCTGTCACCTCTTGGAGCCTTATGAGCTCCTGCTGCATGCCGAATGACTGGGAGATTCTGTTGAAGTCCCTGTCACAGTAATCCGACCGGGTGAAGCTCCCGTGGACCGTGATGACGCCCCTAGCTCCTGGCATCTTGAGTAGCAGGTACGCATAGTGCGGTACTGCCAGGAACCTTACGAATGCCACGCGCCCGAGGATGGCGTGGTATTGTGATGGCCAATCCACCACTTCGAACTCGAGTTGCTCGCACCGAAAGTTATCGGGCTTGCCGAAGATGACGTCGAGCCATATCTTTCCCAGGGGGAATATGCCCTTTCCTGGGACGATGCCATGGAACATTGTGTCGGATTGTTCCAGGCTGCACAGCGGGATCCGCATTGCTGCTAAGGTGCTAGCGAACATCAGATTGATGCCGCTGCCGCCGTCCATGAAGACGCGGCTCACCTCAAACCCTCCAATCTGTGCCTCGAGCACCAGGTCAGCATGACCTGGGCGAGGGATCTGGCGGGGGTGATCCGAACGGCTGAATGTTATGCAGGACTCTGAACCGCTGAGGTACTCAGGGATGGCGGGTGGAGCGGTCACAACCAAGATGACTTGCTGGGTGATTTTCTTTTGCACCCTGTTTGTTGGGCGCCCCTTTTGGATCATCAATGAACCTTTTGGCGCGGGGTACCCGTTTGCGCCGTTGTTCTGCGCGGGTGTGATCGGGTGATTCGAAGGTCCCACGGGTGGCGGTGGAGGAGATCCGTGGGCGATGTCACCTGGTGCGGGTGCGTGCCCGTACCCAAGATTTGGGGCTTGCTATCTCATCTGGAACATGCTCTCGCTGAGTTTCTAGAACTCGCGGCAGTCTTTGAGCATGTGGCTGGATTTCTTCTTGCCATCTTGCTTGTCGATGTAGAAGTGGATGGTGCATGGACCCGACAATTTGTCGTATGCTGAGGGATCATCGTCGCGGCTGTGGCGTTGCCATGTTTACATTGGGCATCCTCCATCGCGGAAGTTGTTTTCATGGTATCCGCCGCTGCTGCGGTTGCTTTCGTTGCGGCGGTCGGCGTAGCCAGCCGCGACCATGTCGGGTCCGTCACGATCATCTTAGATGCGCGATCTTCACTTGCTACGGCGCTCGCGTTGGTGGTCGTAGCCATCTTCCTCTTCCGAATGTGCTTGTTGTACGGAGTCCTCGCCATCTGCCCACCTGTTGGCGATGTCCATGAGGTGGTCGAGTGTCTTGGGCTTGACGCTCCCAAGTTCTTCCTTGAAGTCCTGGCGTTTGACGCCATCTTTGAAGGAGCCGATTGTTATCTCCTCAGAGATGTGTGCCACGGAGTTTTTGATGTTGGACCAGCGTAGTATGTACGAGCGAATGAATTCGCCAATTCGTTGGGTGCATGCCCGCAGCTCTTTGATCGTGGTTGGCCTCTTGCTGGTACCCTTGAAGTTTCGAATGAAACTGTACACCAATTCCTCCCAGCTTCGGATGGATCCCTAGGATAGGATGCTGAGCCAGATCTAGGCTACGCCTCTCAGCTGCAGCTGAAGGCATTGCAGGGCGGTGTTTTTGTTGTCGCCGTGCAGCTTAACGGACGACAGGTGGTCGCTGAGCCACGCCTTAGGGTCCTGGGTGCCATCGAACTTCGGATTGTCCGAAGGAAGCTTGAAGTTTTGTGGCATCCGTGTCCGCCGAACAGATCTGCTGAAGCATCGAGCTCCGCAGAGTTCTCCTTCGTCGTCATCCTCTTCAGATTCAGATGAGCACACGCGTTTGGCGCGTGCTTTGTCGATCTTGCGCTGAGTGAGTTCGCTTCGAGCATCGTAGTCGTGGCTGCGACATCATGAGCTCTTGTGTCGTCGAGGTAGGTCGTGTTCCTCCTCGTCGGATGAGGGTGTGGGGCTGCGGTTGAATCTGGCCACAGCCTTTTTTTGGCTCCACAGGATCTTCCCCGTGGAGCGCAGATCCAACGAGTCCGAGTCCGGCTAATGTGGAATTGTGCATGGCCCTCTTCGGGTCCCCCACCGGAGGTGGATTGGACGCAAGGTATGTGGTGGCTGCCATGATCGCAGCTTGCGGCGTCTTCGGGATGACGTTGTCGTTGGCGTCCATCTCCATGAAGGACGTGTTGAGGGTTTGGGTCACCTCGCGACATGCAGCAAGGTCCATGTTCTCTACGCGAGAACGATGCTTGTTGGCGTTGTTGCCATGCGATCTGGAGCCGCCAACGGCGGAGAGCGTAGCTCGCCGCGCGCTAGACTCTGAAGCCGCTTGCTTGCATTTGTCGAGCACTTCTTGCATCTTCACCTGCTTTTTTTGCTCTTCAATGAGGAGCAGGTGGTATGCCATCAGTAGGTCCCGTGAGGCACCCACAGGCAAGATCTTGTTGCCCGCCACGGCTTCGCGTGCTTGGTTCCATCCTTCCTCGCTGAGGTGGATTACCCAATTGGCGTCAGGATCGTCCTCGTTGGGTGGGGGGATTGGTTTCTCCTATTTTCGCCGTTTCTACCCTGCGGGTTGGGTGGCGGTACGTGAGCACCCGAACCTGGTGGTTGTTGCTCCACGTCGCTTTGGATGACCACGGCGCATTGGTAGCGTTCGTAGGTCGGATCACTGCTCCCGCAGCTTTTGGATCCGGAACCGTAGGTTCCTTCATCCGATGGAGGATCGCACAGATCTGAGTTGTAGCTGCTACTGTCGTATGACTCATCTGTCGATGTTGGCGTGCGTAGCATGGGATGCGGAGCCCATGAGGCGATCCTGATCGATGGCAGTGGCACCCGCTCTAGGAGGCGGAGAGTGTCGGTCTGTCCCACCTGGAAGCAGAAGCTCCCGAACAGGATCTCGATCCCGTCGCCTACGGGCTCGAAGTCCTTCATGGTGGTTGGCGAGTGGGCGGTGAAGTCGAAAGCGCCAAAGAGGAGATGGCTCTCCGTCGCCGAGGAGTTGTAGATCGCTTTGGTCGGGACCGTCACGATCGCACAATCAGCGCCCCCGATTCCCACATACGGCGCCAATTCACGAGGATCGATCTCGTCAATGCCCATTGTTATGAGCTTGGGTTTTGGAGAAGATGGGGGTGCCAGAGATCGCGGAACGTTTAATAGACAAGCAACCAGGGGACACGAGATTTACTCAGGTTCAGGCCCCCGGAGGGAAAACCCTACTCCTGCTTGTCTACTCTTGATTACGTCGGAATCGAAAGTTACAGGGGTGCGCAGATGCAATCTGGCGTGGAGGTGTGTATGCGGTGGTATGAGAGAGAGCCTCCTCCTCGTGCCCTCCTAGCCTTTATATAGAGGTAGGCAGGTCCCAGGCATAGATCGAGTCGGTTATAGGTTTAGGGTTTGCCCCTTTGAATATTCTATCTGTTCTAGCCTTGCTCTCCAAGGATCCAAAGACGTCATGGGCTTGGGCCACCCAAAAATCTTCATGGTCCACGTATATTCTTGTGGGCATTTCTTGGGCTGGACCAGGTATGCTAATATCGTGTACCCGTAGGGTATAACCATGTCATCTACAATCCCACCAAACCAAATCCCTTCTTTGTGAAGAAATCATTGGGATCTAGATCTTGGAGAGTTTTGTGTTCTCCTCTTGTGTTCTTCCTCCCTTGTTCCCCAATAGCTTTTGTAGCTTTGTTGGAATTTGGGACTGAAGGACTTGCCCTTTCATTTGTTGCATAGGTTTGAGTTCTCCTTGGAGATTCAGCGAGTTCAAGCTTGTGGGCTTGTTTATCTTGGGTTCTTGGAACCCTAGACGGTTGTGTGGTTGGTTTGTTGACTTTTTGTGACCTTTTGTGGTCTTGTAGCCTTTTGTGGCTTTGTTGTTGGGAGCCTCCAATTTAGAGTTAGCCCCAATCTTGTATGGGTTTTGGTGACCGCCCTCAAGTGTCCCTTAGTGGATCATGAGTAGGCCTTTGTGGTGAGCTCATGGGAGAATAGGGTGAGCCTTTTGTGGTGCCGGTGAGTTACATGCCTTCGTATCCGGGGTGAGGCCTTGTGTAGCATTGGGTGAGCATCGAGCCACCACACCTCGAGGTGAGCCATTTGTTGCATTCAGAGAGCATTGCGCCATCGCACCTCTCCAACGGAGACGTAGCTTCTTTAGAAGTGAACTTCAGGATAAAAATCTTCGTCTTCGCATCCATCGGTTATCTCTCAACCGAGCCCTTTACTTATGCACTTTACGTTGTGATAGCCATCGCGCTTGAAGTATTTATATCTTGCTATCACCTTGTTGCTTGTATTGCTTAGCATAGGTTGTTGGTGCACTTAGGTGAACCTAGTGGTTAGGTTTTGTGCTCAATAAATTAAACGTTAGTTTTATTCCGCATTTATTTGATCCTAAACCGTAATAATTTTAGAAGCCTATTCACCCCCCTCTAGGCGACGTCCATTGCACTTTCAATTGGTATCAGAGCGAGGTCTCTCGCTTCTTAGGCTTCGCCGCCTCGAGAGTAAAGATGTCTCCTAGGGGTTTAGTGCACTCTCACACATTTACATTTGTTGGCACTCATTATGATGTTTGGCGTACTCGCATGCTTAGTCATTTCTAGGCCATTGACCCAAATATTGAGCGAATTCTAGATATGGGCTTGTATCCTCCTAAGGATCCCCAAAATCTATCTTTGGAGGAGGATACAAACTCTTATCTTGAAGCTCAAGCATCTGATGTGCTTGTTAATGTTGTGAGCTTTGTAGTTCTTTCTTCAATCATGCCTTTCCGTAATGCTCATGATATTTGGACCAAGCTTCAAGCAAAATATGATGTGTCCAAGACTAATGAGGATGATTGTGTTCCCTCCACCTCCGGCCATGATGAGTTCTCATCTTATTCCACTTCAGCATCATGTGAGTGGTCACAAGGTAATGATATGGTGAATGGTGATAGAACTTGCAATGTGGATAGTGAGCTTTCCATTCATGATCCTTTGTATCTATCTCATTGCAATGTTGTATCTTTGGGCATGAACACGTGTAGGACTATATGTGATTTACATCCTAGTATTGATTTCCCTTGCATATCATGTAGAAATGCTTTGAATATATCTCATGATGATATGCTTGCTTTGCCTTGTTGCCATGATACATATGATTCTATTTCCTCTAGTACTTGTGTTGATAACAATGTAGAGGAAATCGAAGAATGCTTGGTCCAAGGCAAGGTTGTGATTGGAGCTTCATGTGTTCCCCCATCATCACCTTCTAGCAATGTTCACTTGTGCCTCTTGGCTATGGGTTCAAAGGTAACCTCTCCTTTGGATGCCAATATACCTCATGATGATGTGAATTTTGATCATCTAGAAGTAGATGATGATGTTTCTTCTTTAAAAGAGAAGGGGGGTTAGTCCTTCGTGCTCTTCATCCTAATAAAAATGATTGCTTTACTTTCATTGAAATCTTGACTTGTGCTATTGAAAGTAAGCAACTAATATATGAGCATGAGGACACTATTGATAAAATAAGTAGTCTTGAGCGTGAGTATGCTAATGAAATTGCAAACCTAAATGAAGCTCTTGAAGAGGAACAAACCACTAAGGAATTTCTTGAGGGGACCTTTGCTCTAGAGCTATCTAGAGTGAAGAAATCTCATGATAGAAATCTTGAGGTGGCAAGTTTCCTTCAAATTAAAAATGATGAACTTAAAGTTGCTTATGCTAAACTCCTTGAGGATTTTGAGAACCTCAACGATGCCTCTAGGGTCATCAAGGGTGAGCTCATCAAACTCATCGAGTCACATGAGAAACTTAAAGCTTCATACACCAAAGAGCTTTCCATGTTACCCTCACCTCTTGCTAATAATGATGATGCTTGTGCTACTAACTATATTTCTTGTGAAGCATCTATCTTGAAGGAGAATGTTGAGCTAAAGGCTCAACTTGCTTTGCTAATTAGAAACTAGCCTCGAGGGAGACCTACTCCCTCCTCGTCATGGGAATCAGCAACAGCGATGGAGATGGTGGTGGAGATCGATGGAGATGGCTCCGGAGGCAATTCCCCGTTCTGGCAGGGTGCCTGAACAAAGACTTCTGTCCCCTGAATCTCCTCTTAGGTGGTGGCGGCACTGCAGAACTTTTTGTGGATGGAGGCCGATTGTTTTAGGGTTTTCGCATAAGAGAGAATATATAGGCGGAAGGGCGATGTTAGGAGGTGGACCAGGGGCCCACACCACACCCTGGCGCGGCTAGAGGGGGGTGCGCCACCAGGGGGTGTGGCTGCCTCCTGGCTCTCCTCTATCTCTTCTTTGGACTCCTTCTCGTGTCTGGAAAAATAGGAACATCGGACTTCATTTCGTCCAATTCCGAGAATATTTCTTTACTAATTTTTCTGAAACCAAAAACAACAGAAAACATGAACTGGCACTGTGGCATCTTGTTAAAAGGTTAGTTCCAGAAAATGTATAAAAATGCCTCAAAGTGCACACAAAACATAAGATAGTTGGAACAAACAAGCATGGAGCATCAAAAATTATAGATACGTTTATGACGTATCAATCTCGTTGCCGACATGTACTCTTTTCTTGTTCTCGTGATATAAAATTCTAGTGATCAAATCACTTGCTTGCAAGCTAACTAATGTGATATCATCGAGAGGGCCCAGAGTATATATATCTGTCATCAGGATGGACAAATTCCACTCTTGATCCATGAGCCTCAACATAACACCTTCATAGCACTGATCCCATCTTTATAGTCACCCTGTTATGGTGTGATGTTTAATGTTATCAAGATACTCTTCTAGTGTTAGTGATTAACATGATCTCATGGTCTAAGTATTAGATTACTTCGTATGATGTTATAGCAATATAAAATCAATGACTTTGATCGTAATGTTTGTCACATCCCAAAAGTTTCCAAATTTTGAAATGTGAAAAATAAATAAACAAAATAAAATTTTGTTGAAATTTAGGGTGAGAAGAAACTTTTTGATTCCAATTGGAAATATCCAAACCTATTTTGATCAAATAAAATCCTAAAGGGATTTAAAAAGATAAATAAACATTAAAGTTTTAATAGTTGGAATTACTATTTTTAGATCTTTTAATAAAAAGATTTGGTTTTCAAAAGAAAAGGTAGAATTATAAATAAGGATTATTTTATAGAGCCAAATTAAATCTTGGCCAAGCTTTTGAAATAAAAAAAATTATATGATAAAAAGAGTAAAGGTTTATTTAAATAAAATAATGAGGATTTATTAATATCCAATTTTATTTAAGTAAGGGCTTTTCCATTTTTAAATAAACACAAAAACTTGTTAACTTATTTTAAATAAGTTTTCCAAGTGTTTTATTTTCAAATAAAACCTACTGATTTGATTTTGGTATTGTTTTAGATTTCAAATAGAGATTTAAAATAAATTAAATCCAATTTGAATTAAGGACTAAGGTCTATTTTATTTAATTATTAAATAGATCCTAAAAGAATAAAAGTATTATTTTATTTTTTACTTTGATTTGTGTTGTTAAACAGAATTAAAATAAATACAAAGTTTGGTGGTGATTTGAATTGATTTGTTGTTTGAATTATTTGTTTGAAAAATCAAAACAGAAATTCAAATAGAAAAAGAAAAAGCTTCAGTATGAAAAAAAAAGTGAAACAAAACAGCCAAACTAAGCAGGCCCAATAAGCCCAACACCAGCCCACTCTCTATTCCCCACGGTGAACCTTTTTTCACTAAACAACGCACCCGCAGAAACACAAACAGGTGGACCCCGTACCCTCTCTCTCTCCCTCACTGCCAGACGGACCCCACTGCCATGCAGTCGTCTTCAATCTCGCGACCACGTCGCCCTACCGTTGCCGCTGAGTTATTGCCGGCGTCAATACGCATAATTGGCTGAGTAAAACCTTGTTGTGATCACGCACACATAAGCGCCCCTCTCTCCTCTATCTTTCTCCCCAAACACCGCCTCCTCTCTGCCACCGGGCTGCTCCAATCGCGAGCTCGAAACCTTCTGCTCCGACGAGGTTTCCCGAGCAATTCCGGCCACACCCCGCCGCCTCTCGCCTCCCACTGCGCACGAGCTTGTTCTCCACCTCCAGGCGCACCTGCCCATGTGCTCCATTCACTCCCGCGCGCTCCAAAACGTCGGCTTCGTCATCACCTGAGCACCGCCGTGTCTGTCCCTTCTCCGGCGACCTCCCCCTGGTAAGCTCAGACCTCCCCAGCACCTCTCGATGATGCTCACGTGAACCCCACGTTCGCCCGCGTCTAATGCCCCCTCCCGTTTGCCTTAGGGCGATCTGCAGCTCTGTCCTCGACGACCTCTAGAGACACCCGCCGCTCGCAGCAACTCCGGCGAGCAATCACCGCCTCTCTGGTGCGCCCCTCGCCAAGCCAATGCCACCTCGAGCTTCACCTCGACCACGCGAACACTGTAAGCCATTTTCCCCTCTCCCTCGCTTCCTGCAACGTCGGCAAGCGCACCGTCTGACCACGCGCCGCCGCGCAGCGCCACCAGTGTTTGACCACGCAACCGTGTCCGTTAGATCAGGATCCGTTGGCTGTGATTAGATTTTAACTGAAGGGGTACGAGTTGACCAGCGTCGTTCGTTTTAAGTTAAATCCTGCGGTCAGAACAGCTCGATCCGCACGAAGCGGTATCGGCCAATAGAAACACGCCACGTGGGCAAGGTTTTGTTTAAAAACAGAATTAGAATCTGTTTGAATTGCAAACTTGTAAAATTCATAACTTTAATTCTACACGGCCAAATTTTGCAAATTTTATATCAATGGATTCAGCAGAACAAGTATTTTGCAACCATGCATTTTGTTTAATGATTTGCTTCTGTAAAATTGGTTAAAATTGCAGAAACATGTGTAAGCTTATTATGAATATAAAAATTGTTCTAGATATAATTTTAATGTGAAATCTTTGCAAAATAGATTGTTGTGAACCTACTGACCCTAGGAGCCAACTTAAGGATTTAAAAATGTATTTTGTGAAGTTTAGGAATAAATATTTGAATTAGCACATTTCTAGTCAAATAAAAATATTGATTTTGTCTTAGAAATGATTTTTGAGTAAAACCTTTGGGATATAATTTGATTCAAACCTTCTGACCCTAAACACAAAGTTTTGAGAATTAAAATATATTTGGTGAACTATTTAAAGAATATTGCTTTGCTAAAAGCATTTTCAATCACATAAAATATTGATTTGATTTAGAAATGGTTTATAGATAAAACCTTTTGCAAATGGTTTTACCACTTTAGTAAATGACCACTTTTGAACTTTATAATGTTTAGAGCCTAGTAGAAACCACTTTTGCAAATAAAACTATCTTTTGCATGCTTGCATGCATGACCTTGTTTCTATTATTTTATGTGTGATAAATTGGTTGGAATGCTAGTTGAATTTCTGTTTGCTTGATTGTATTGTGGTGGAATTAGAAGAGTGTGACATTTGCAAGATCAAGAAGTGAACCAACATTCTCTACTAAAAAGGCAAGTGACACTATCATCCATGTCCTACTATTTTCATTACACTTAGTGGATTTTTGTAACATGCATGATAAGGACTACTATATTTTATGCTATGCTAAATCCTATTAGGATACCCTTATATCTCCCTTAGTGGAAACATTGTAGTTCTAGTATGCTTAGCCCAGCTATATATTTGGGATGGGATACATGTTATGTTTATATGAAGAGTTGAAAAGTTATATGTTTTATATAATAAAACAAGTACTCAATGAACCACCTGGGTGGACAAGGATACTCAAGATTTGGACAAGGTGGAAACAAAAGGAACCATGTTTATATGGCTATCTCTTTTTGTATGTGCACTAGAAGAAAACCACCCAGGGACTTAGAGATTGAACATGTTTCTCGTACAGTGGCTTCCGTGTACAGCCACATGCTAAATGGGCTCTGGCTTAGTCAAATACATAACGGAAGACCCATGCATTGGCATCTTCAGGTTAACTAGAATTGTGAAGGGAACTTGAAACCCTACATTGGTGCCTGGATGACAAGCTAGCATTGTGTATTGGAAGGACTTCTATGCAAAGACTTTGTCACATTCTCAATCTGCCAGTACTCCATCTTGGTGAGTACTTATCCAGCGGCCACTGGTGGCATCAAGATGAGATTGTGTCATGTGGGTAAAGTGTACAACTTCTGCAGAAGATCAAATTCTAAGTGTCGTGTCCCGGGTTATGGACAATACTGAGCAACTAAGGCCTGAAGCTATGGAAGATCTCGACATTCCAATTTCTCAAAGTAAAACTTGATGGTGACAACAAGGGATTTGAAGCACTTGGAGTTTTCCAAGAAGTTCAGAAAGATTTGACAAAAGATCAAAACTATTTTGAAAAGATAGGATAATACTATATTGCTTTCTGCAAATGAGCCTAAACCCTACTTAGACAAATATGCATGTAATGATAGGAACCACATATTTCTACATAGTAGTGAAACTTGCCAATACAATTCAAATGTATTGACCCTTGTGGCTGCAACTTATTATGTTGCAGGCTTGTTTGATGTTAGTGAAGTTTACTGATTAGGATTACAAGTCTACAACCAACATGACTGCCTGTGGCACTTGAAGATGAAGGTGTCACATCCCAAAATTTTCCAAATTTTGAAATGTGAAAATAAATAAACAAAATAAAATTTTGTTGAAATTTAGGGTGAGAAGAAACTTTTTGATTCCTATTGGGAACATCAAAACCTATTTTGATCAAATAAAATCCTAAAGGGATTTAAAAAGATAAACAATTAATAAATAAAGTTATAATAGTTGGAATTACTATATTTGGATCTTTTAATAAAAAGATTTGGTTTTCAAAAGAAAAGGTAGAATTATAAATAAAGATTATTTTATAGAGCCAAATTAAATCTTGGCCAAGCTTTTGAAATAAAATATTTCTATTTGATAAAAAGAGTAAAGGTTTATTTAAATAAAATAATGAGGATTTATTATTATTCAATTTTATTAAAGTAGAGGCTTTTCCATTTAAATAAACATTAAAACTTGTTATTTTATTTTAAATAAGTTTTCCAAGTGTTTTATTTATTCAAATAAAACCTAATTAGAGTTTTAAAATAAATCAAATCCTATTTGAATTAATAACTAAGATCTATTTATTTAATTATTAATGGATCTTAAAAAGAATAAAATTATTTTGTTTTGGACTTTGATTTATGTTGTTAAACAGAACTAAAATAAATACAAAGTTTGGCAAAGGTTTGAATTCATTTGGGTGTTTGAATTGTTTGAATAAAATCAAAACAGAAATTCAAATAAAAAAGAAAAAGGCATTCTGTATAAAAAAGAATCAAACCCAACCCAACCCAACAGGCCCAGCAGCCCAATAGCCAGCCCAACTAACTCACCTGCAGCGAAACATTTTGCACCAGGAAAAGAACCCGCGCAGTCACAGACGAGTGGACCCCGCTCCCCCTCTCTCTCCATCACTGACAGCACGGCCCCACGCCAGCACGTAGTCGTCTTCAACCCGTGACCAGTCGCCCTGCCGTTGCTGCCATTTACTCCGGCGATCAATTCGCGTTACAACAGCCATCACTCCCCCTGCAATCACGCGTAGATAACCGCCCGCTCCTCCTCTACCTTTCCCCTCACTCGCCTCTCCCTCTCTGCCCCCAGGCTGAGCAAATCGAGAGCTCCAACCCCTCTGTCTCCGACAGCTTCCCCGGCCAATTCCGGCGAACCACGGCCGCCCCTCGCCTCCCCAACCACACTAGCTTGCTCCCCATCCTCACGCGTTTATCCCTGCACCTCGTCTTGCCCGCGCTTGATCCATAGCGTCAGCAACAACGACAACCTGAACGCCACCGCCTGCAAGCAACTCCGGCGACCTCCCCCTGGTAAGCCAGACCGCCCCGAGCCCTCTCATTGATACTCCCGTACTCCCCATGCTCGTACGCATCTAATGCCCCCTTCCGTTTTTCTCGGCATGACCTCTAGCCTCGCCCCGTCGACGACCAGAGGAACCCGACGCAGACAAGCACTCCGGCGAGCAATTTCTTTCATTCCAGTGCGCCCCCTTCCTCCTCATGAGCAAGTTGAGCATCAGCACGTCAAGGCGAACACGGTGATCCCTCTCCCATTCTTTCTCGCTTCCTGAATCGTTGCCAACGCCACCGCCAGAGCCGCTCCGACACTTGCCGCCGCGCCAGCGCCGCCAGTTCTTGGCAGTGTGCTGTGAGCCGTTCGATGCAGATCCAACAATAGAGATAGAATCATTAAACGAAAGGGTATCGTGTGTTGTGTGCCGTGCGATTTCCATTAGATCTGACGGCCAGAATTGCTTGATCCGTGCGAACCATTACCGTCCAGTAGAAACGCGCCACGTGGACAAGATTTAGTTTAAAACAGAAATAGAATCTGATTGAATTGCAAATTTGTAAATTGCATAACTTTTGATCCACGCGTCCAAAAATTGCAAATTTTATATCAATAGAATCAGTAGAACAAGTACTTTGCAACCATGCACTTTGTTTAATGATACGCTTCTGGAAAATTGGTGGAAATTGCAGAAATATGTGTAGGCTTATTTTAAATATAAAAATTGTTCTAGATATAATTTTAATGTGAAATCTTTGCAAAATGGTTTATTGTGAACCTACTGACCCTAGGAACCAACTTATGGATTTAAAAATATATTTTGTGAAGTTAAGGAGTAAATAATTGAATTAGCTCATTTCTAGCCAAATAAAAATATTGATTTTGTTTTAGAAATGATTTTTGAGTAAAACCTTTGGGAAATGATTTGATTCAAACCTTCTGACCCTAAACACAAAGTTTTGAGAATTAAAATATATTTGGTGAACTCCTTAAAGAATATTGCTTTGCTAAAAGCATTTTCAACCACATAAAATATTGATTTGATTTAGAAATGGTTTATAGATAAAACCTTTTGCAAATGGTTTTACCACTTTAGAAAATGACCACTTTGAACTTTATAATGTTTAGAGCCTAGTAGAAACCACCTTTGCAAATAAAACTATCTTTTGCATGCTTGCATGCATGACCTTGTTTTGTTATATTATGTGTGACAAATTGTTTGAATGTTGTGTTGAATATGTGTTTGCTTGATTGAATTGTAGTGAAGTTAGAAGAGTGTGATATTTGCAAGATCAAGAAGTGAACCAACATTCTCTACTAAAAAGGCAAGTGACACTATCATCCAAGTCCGACTATTTTCATTACACTTAGTGGATTTTTGTAACATGCATGGAAAGGTTTACTATATTTTATGCTATGCTAAATCCTAATAGGATACCCTTATATCTCCCTTAGTGAAAACATTGTAGATGTATTATGCTTAGCCCAGCTATATATTTGGGATGGGATACATGTTATGAAGAGTTGAAAAGTTATATGTTTTATATAATAAAACAAGTACTCAATGAACCACCTGGGTGGACAAGGATACTCAAGTTTTGGACAAGGTGGCAACAAAAGGAACCATGTTTATATGGCTATCTCTTTTTGTATGTGCACCAGAAGCAAACCACCCAGGAACTTAGAGATTGAACATGTTTCTCGTACAGTGGCTTCCGTGTACAGCCACATGCTAAATGGGCTCTGGCTTAGTCAACTACATAATGGAAGACCCATGCATTGGCATCTTCAGGTTAACTAGAATTGTGAAGGGAACTTGAAACCCTACATTGGTGCCTGGATGACAAGCTAGCATTGTGTATTGGAAGGACTTCTATGTGGCTTCCCTGTACAGCCACATGCTAAATGGGCTCTGGCTTAGTCAACTACATAACGGAAGACCCATGCATTGGCATCTTCAGGTTAACTAGAATTGTGAAGGGAACTTGAAACCCTACATTGGTGCCTGGATGACAAGCTAGCATTGTGTATTGGAAGGACTTCTATGCAAAGACTTTGTCACATTCTCAATCTGCCAGTACTCCATCTTGGTGAGTACTTATCCAGCGGCCACTGGTGGCATCAAGATGAGATTGTGTCATGTGGGTAAAGTGTACAACTTCTGCAGAAGATCAAATTCTAAGTACTTAGCCGTGTCCCCGGTTATGGACAATACTGAGCAACTAAGGCCTGAAGCTATGGAAGATCTCGACATTCCAATTTCTCAAAGTAAAACTTGATGGTGACAACAAGGGATTTGAAGCACTTGGAGTTTTCCAAGAAGTTCAAAAATATTTGACAAAGATCAAAAACTATTTTGAAAAGATAGGACAAAACTATATTGCTTTCTGCAAATGAGCCTAAACCCTACTTAGCCAAATATGCATGTAATGATAGGATCCACTTATTTCTACATAGTAGTGAAACCTGCCAATACAATTCAAATGTATTGACCCTTGTGGCTGCAACTTATTATGTTGCAGGTTTGTGTGATGTTAGTGAAGTTTATTGATTAGGATTACAATTCTACAACCAACATGACTACCTGTGGCACTTTGAAGATGAAGGACCCCATGCTTATAGATATTCTGCTACAATGTAAAGTGATAGCCAAATGAGCTATGTAAGATGTAATGAATTATTTTATTCCTGGTTATAAAGTTGTATTATGACCTTGGTTTCTTGATATTACATCTTAACTGTGGATGCTAGCTATTGATCCAGGGACTAGCATTGTAAACACAGGGATCTCTACCTTATTAAAGGTTGGGAACCTTACAGATGGTATCAGAGCATTGTGTTTCCTGTAGGATTTGTAAACCTAGGATTGGACAAACCCCTTAGAAAAATAGGAGTTGTGTTTGTTCCAAAACTTATTTACAAACAATCTTGTAAACTCTTTCCTCAACCATTTTGGTTTTGACTCTACATCTCTTCTATTTCAAACTTGATGGACAAAGCCTACCCCATGGCCAAAGACTTCACCCTGTGCAAAAGATTTCATCAACTCTAATGACTTCAACATCTTCAAGTGATTTCAACTTTAGTTTCACCAAGGACTTCAACTTAGACATCACTAAGGACTACAAGTGAAAAACCAAGAGACATTAGATTGCCTACCAAAGACATTGATATCAGTTAGAGTATGGATCATATTGACCTATGAGGTATGATTATACTAAGTTATTATTTTCAAGAAAACTTGTTGTTTCCTTCAACTCATGAGTTAAGCTCATAAGTTGTTAAGTATATAGTTGCTTGTTGATTGCTTGATTGTTTGATTGAACTTGGTTGGTTTTGAGTTGTGTGTTAAAACTTCTTAAAAACCTATCCACCAATACTTATCCCTATCAAACCAACAGATGCCTCCTCGTCGTGCCAACCCCAACCAAAACAACAACATTCCCCCTGAGATACAGCAGATGTTGGCAGCTCAGACACAGTTGATGCAGGAGATGACCACATTCATACAGAATCAGAACAACAACAACAACAACAACAACAACAACAACAACAACAACAACAACAACAACAACAACAACAACAACAACAACAACAACAACAACAACAACAACAACAACAAAAACAACAACAACAACAACAACAACAACAACAACAACAACAACAACAACAACAACAACAACAACAACAACAACAACAACAACAACAATCAGAATAATCCTCCAGCACTTGACATGCTCACCAAGTTTCTGAAACTTAGGCCTGCAAGATTCTCTGGAACAACTGATCCAATGGAAGCCAATGATTGGTTATGTTCAGTGAACAAAGACTTAGTGACTGTTGGCTGCACCGATGAAGAAAAAGTTAAGTTTGCAGCATTTCTGCTTGAAGGACCAGCAGCAACATGGTGGGACAACTTTCAGATCACCACTCCCCTTGAAGATGTAACTTGGGATATTTTTGAGGATGGATTCAGAACAACTCACATCTCACCTGGAGTGATGTACTTGAAGAAAAAGGAGTTTCACAATCTGAAACAACGTCACCTCAGTGTGGCTGAGTATATTGAAGAATTCAACAATCTGGCACGATATGCACCGGATGAAGTTGACACAGATGCTAAGAGAAAGGAGAAATTTCTAGAAGGACTTAATGATGAGTTGAACCTACAGCTAGTTGTTGCCTATGTCCCAACTTATCAATCACTCTGTGACAAAGCCACCATTTTGGAAAACAAGATGAATCAAGTTGAGAATAGAAAGAGGAAGCATAAACTCAAGAATCACTCAGGATCATCAAAAAAGAAGCATTCATTCAAAAAGAGCAATGAAGATTCTAAACCACATCAGTATCACCACAGCAAAAATGGAAGTAATAATAATGGAAATGATACTGACAATGGAGATGACCTTAGTCAGAATCAACAAGACACTTTCAGGAAGAAAGACATTAGCCAGTTGCAATGCTATAACTGTAAAGAACTTGGACACTATGCATCAGACTGTCCTAAGAAGAAGAAGAAAAAGGATGCTAGAAGAGCCAATGGAAATGACTCCAATGTGACCCAGAAAGGACATGTGAACCACATTGACATGGATGGAAACTTTGAAGAGATAGAAGAAGTGGATGTCAGGAACTAGTTAACTCAGAAGAGTCAAATAAGGATTCCTTGTCTGGATATTAAGTGTTGAACCCATAGCCAAGTGAACCATCAATGTAACCCTATGAGACTTTATTTTAAGGGTGGTAGTACCCTAGTTGCCTTGAAGCCAATTTGTAACCCTAGCCTTCCCAAATCTTGGGACGAGATTTATCTTAAGGGTGGTAGCCTGTCACATCCCAAAAATTTCCAAATTTTGAAATGTGAAAAAATAAATAAACAAAATAAAATTTTGTTGAAATTTAGGGTGAGAAAAAACTTTTTGATTCCTATTGGGAACATCAAAACCTATTTTGATCAAATAAAATCCTAAAGGGATTTAAAAAGATAAACAATTAATAAATAAAGTTATAATAGTTGGAATTACTATATTTGGATCTTTTAATAAAAAGATTTGGTTTTCAAAAGAAAAGGTAGAATTATAAATAAAGATTATTTTATAGAGCCAAATTAAATCTTGGCCAAGCTTTTGAAATAAAATATTTCTATTTGATAAAAAGAGTAAAGGTTTATTTAAATAAAATAATGAGGATTTATTATTATCCAATTTTATTAAAGTAAAGGCTTTTCCATTTTAAATAAACATTAAAACTTGTTATTTTATTTGAAATAAGTTTTCCAAGCGTTTTATTTATTCAAATAAAACCTAATTAGAGTTTTAAAATAAATCAAATCCTATTTGAATTAATAACTAAGATCTATTTATTTAATTATTAATGGATCTTAAAAAGAATAAAATTATTTTGTTTTGGACTTTGATTTATGTTGTTAAACAGAACTAAAATAAATACAAAGTTTGGCAAAGGTTTGAATTCATTTGGGTGTTTGAATTGTTTGAATAAAATCAAAACAGAAATTCAAATAGAAAAACAAAAAGGCATTCTATATAAAAAAAAAATCAAACCCAACCCAACCCAACAGGCCCAGCAGCCCAATAGCCATCCCAACTAACTCACCCGCAGCGAAACGTTTTGCACCAGGAAAAGAATCCGCGCAGTCACAGACGAGTGGACCCCGCTCCCCCTCTCTCTCCCTCACTGACAGCACGGCCCCACGCCAGCGCGTCGTCGTCTTCAACCCGCGACCACGTCGCCCTGCCGTTGCTGCCATTTACTCCGGCGATCAATTCGCGTTACAGCATCCATCACTCCCCCTGCAATCACGCGTAGATAACCGCCCGCTCCTCCTCTACCTTTCCCCTCACTCGCCTCTCCCTCTCTGCCCCCAGGCTGAGCGAATCGAGAGCTCCAACCCCTCTATCTCCGACAGCTTCCCCGGCCAATTCCGGCGAACCACGGCCGCCCCTCGCCTCCCCAACCACACTAGCTTGCTCCCCATCCTCACGCGTTTCTCCCTGCACCTCGGCTTGCCCGCGCTTGATCCATAGCGTCGGCAACAACGACAACCTGAATGCCACCGCCTGCAAGCAACTCCGGCGACCTCCCCCTGGTAAGCCAGACCGCCCGAGCCCTCTCATTGATACTACCGTACTCCCCATGCTCGTACACATCTAATGCCCCCTTCCGTTTGCCTCGGCATGACCTCTAGCCTCGCCCCGTCGACGACCAGAGGAACCCGACGCAGACAAGCACTCCGGCGAGCAATTTCTTTTGTTCCAGTGCGCCCCCTTCCTCCTCGTGAGCAAGTTGATCATCAGCACGTCAAGGCGAACACGGTGAGCCCTCTCCCATTCTTTCTCGCTTCCTGAATCGTCGCCAACGCCACCGCCAGAGCCGCTCCGCCACTTGCCGCCGCGCCAGCGCCGCCAGTTCTTGGCAGTGTGTTGTGAGCCGTCCGATGCAGATCCAGCGATAGAGATAGAATCATTAAACGAAAGGGTATCGTGTGTTGTGTGCCGTGCGATTTCCATTAGATCTGACGGACGGAATTGCTTGATCCGTGCGAACCGTTACCGTCCAGTAGAAACGCGCCACGTGGACAAGATTTAGTTTAAAAACAGAAATAGAATCTGATTGAATTGCAAATTTGTAAATTGCATAACTTTTGATCCACATGTCCAAAAATTGCAAATTTTATATCAATAGAATCAGTAGAACAAGTACTTTGCAACCATGCACTTTGTTTAATGATTTGCTTCTGGAAAATTGGTTGAAATTGCAGAAACATGTGTAGGCTTATTTTAAATATAAAAATTGTTCTAGATATAATTTTAATGTGAAATCTTTGCAAAATGGTTTGTTGTGAACCTACTGACCCTAGGTACCAACTTATGGATTTAAAAATATATTTTGTGAATTTAAGGAGTAAATAATTGAATTAGCTCATTTCTAGCCAAATAAAAATATTGATTTTGTTTTAGAAATGATTTTTGAGTAAAATCTTTGGGAAATGATTTGATTCAAACCTTCTGACCCTAAACACTAAGTTTTGAGAATTAAAATATATTAGGTGAACTCCTTAAAGAATATTGCTTTACTAAAAGCATTTTCAACCACATAAAATAATGAATTGATTTAAAAATGGTTTATAGATAAAACCTTTTGCAAATGGTTTTACCACTTTAGAAAATGACCACTTTGAACTTTATAATGTTTAGAGCTTAGTAGAAACCACCTTTGCAAATAAAACTACCTTTTGCATGCTTGCATGCATGACCTTGTTTTGTTATATTATGTGTGACAAATTGTTTGAATGTTGTGTTGAATATGTGTTTGCTTGATTGAATTGTAGTGAAGTTAGAAGAGTGTGATATTTGCAAGATCAAGAAGTGAACCAACATTCTCTACTAAAAAGGCAAGTGACACTATCATCCAAGTCCGACTATTTTCATTACACTTAGTGGATTTTTGTAACATGCATGGAAAGGTTTACTATATTTTATGCTATGCTAAATCCTAATAGGATACCCTTATATCTCCCTTAGTGAAAACATTGTAGATGTATTATGCTTAGCCCAGCTATATATTTGGGATGGGATACATGTTATGAAGAGTTGAAAAGTTATATGTTTT
The DNA here is from genome assembly GCA_916181665.1 of Avena sativa. NCBI lineage: Eukaryota > Viridiplantae > Streptophyta > Magnoliopsida > Poales > Poaceae > Avena > Avena sativa. Next base: position 279,442,499 of record OV702280.1, read on the forward strand.
ATATAATAAAACAAGTACTCAATGAACCACCTGGGTGGACAAGGATACTCAAGTTTTGGACAAGGTGGCAACAAAAGGAACCATGTTTATATGGCTATCTCTTTTTGTATGTGCACCAGAAGCAAACCACCCAGGAACTTAGAGATTGAACATGTTTCTCGTACAGTGGCTTCCGTGTACAGCCACATGCTAAATGGGCTCTGGCTTAGTCAACTACATAATGGAAGACCCATGCATTGGCATCTTCAGGTTAACTAGAATTGTGAAGGGAACTTGAAACCCTACATTGGTGCCTGGATGACAAGCTAGCATTGTGTATTGGAAGGACTTCTATGTGGCTTCCCTGTACAGCCACATGCTAAATGGGCTCTGGCTTAGTCAACTACATAACGGAAGACCCATGCATTGGCATCTTCAGGTTAACTAGAATTGTGAAGGGAACTTGAAACCCTACATTGGTGCCTGGATGACAAGCTAGCATTGTGTATTGGAAGGACTTCTATGCAAAGACTTTGTCACATTCTCAATCTGCCAGTATTCCATCTTGGTGAGTACTTATCCAGCGGCCACTGGTGAACCAACATTCTCTACTAAAAATGCAAGTGACACTATCATCCAAGTCCTACTATTTTCATTACACTTAGTGGATTTTTGTAACATGCATGGAAAGGTTTACTATATTTTATGCTATGCTAAATCCTAATAGGATACCCTTATATCTCCCTTAGTGAAAACATTGTAGATGTAGTATGCTTATCCCAGCTATATATTTGGGATGGGATACATGTTATGAAGAGTTGAAAAGTTATATGTTTTATATAATAAAACAAGTACTCAATGAACCACCTGGGTGGACAAGGATACTCAAGTTTTGGACAAGGTGGCAACAAAAGGAACCATGTTTATATGGCTATCTCTTTTTGTATGTGCACCAGAAGCAAACCACCCAGGAACTTAGAGATTGAACATGTTTCTCGTACAGTGGCTTCCGTGTACAGACACATGCTAAATGGGCTCTGGCTTAGTCAACTACATAGTGGAATACCCATGCATTGGCATCTTTAGGTTAACTATAATTGTGAAGGGAACTTGAAACCCTACATGGGTACCTGGATGACAAGCTAACATTGTGTATTCGGAGGGCTTCTATGGAAAGACTTCGTCACATTCTCAATCTGCCAGTACTCCATCTTGGTGAGTACTTATCCAGCGGCCACTGGTGGCATCAAGATGAGATTGTGTCATGTGGGTAAAGTGTACAACTTCTGCAGAAGATCAAATTCTAAGTACTTAGCCGTGTCCCCGGTTATGGACAATACTGAGCAACTAAGGCCTGAAGCTATGGAAGATCTCGACATTCCAATTTCTCAAAGTAAAACATGATGGTGACAACAAGGGATTTGAAGCACTTGGAGTTTTCCAAGAAGTTCAAAAAGATTTGACAAAGATCAAAAACTATTTTGAAAAGATAGGACAAAACTATATTGCTTTCTGCAAATGAGCCTAAACCCTACTTAGCCAAATATGCATGTAATGATAGGATCCACTTATTTCTACATAGTAGTGAAACTTGCCAATAAAATTCAAATGTATTGACCCTTGTGGCTGCAACTTATTATGTTGCAGGTTTGTGTGATGTTAGTGAAGTTTATTGATTAGGATTACAAGTCTACAACCAACATGACTGCCTGTGGCACTTTGAAGATGAAGGACCCCATGCTTATAGATATTCTATTGCAATGTAAAGTAATAGCCAAATGAGCTATGTAAGATGTAATGAATTATTTTATTCCTGGTTATAAAGTTGTATTATGACCTTTGTTTCTTGATATTACATCTTAACTGTGGATGCTAGCTATTGATCCAGGGACTAGCATTGTAAACACAGGGATCTCTACCTTATTAAAGGTTGGGAACCTTACAGAAGGACCCCATGCTATTGTTATATTCTGTTGCATTGTAATGAGATAGCCAAATGAGATATGTAAGATGTAATAATTAATTTTATTCCTGGTTATAAAGTTGTATTATGACCTTTGTATCTTGATATTACATCTTAACTGTGGATGCTAGCTATTGATCCAGGGACTAGCATTGTAAACACAGGGATCTCTACCTTATTAAAGGTTGGGAACCTTACAGATGGTATCAGAGCACTGTGTTGCCTGTAGGATTGTAACCCTAGGATTGGACAAAAAACCCTTAGAAAAATAGGAGTTGTATTTGTTCCAAAAACATATTTACAAACAATCTTGTAAACTCTTTCCTCAAACTTTTTTGGTTTTAATTCTACATCTGTTCTATTTCAAACTTGATGGACAAAGCCTACCCCATGGCCAAAGACTTCACCATGTGCAAAATATTTCATCAAATCTAATGACTTCAACATCTTCAAGTGATTTAAACTTTAGTTTCACCAAGGACTTCAACTTAGACATCACTAAGGACTACAAGTGAAAAACCAAGAGACATTAGATTGCCTACCAAAGACATTGATATCAAGTTAGACTATGGATCATATTGACCTATGAGGTATGATTATACTAAGTTAATTATTTTCAAGAAAACTTGTCGTTTCCTTCAACTCATGAGTTAAGCTCATAAGTTGTTAAGTGAATAGTTGCTTGTTGATTGCTTGATTGTTTGGTTGAACTTAGTTGGTTTTGAGTTGTGTGTTAGGACTTATTAAAACCTATCCATCATTACTCATCCCTATCAAACCAACAGATGCCTCCCCGTCGTGCCAACCCCAACCAAAATAACAACATTCCCCCTGAGATACAGCAGATGTTGGCAGCTCAGACACAACTGACGCAAGAGATGACCACATTCATACAGAATCAGAACAACAACAACAACAACAACAACAACAACAACAACAACAACAACAACAACAACAACAACAACAACAACAACAACAACAACAACAACAATCAGAATAATCCTCTAGCACTTGATATGCTCACCAAGTTTCTGAAACTTAGGCCTGCAAGGTTCTCTGGAACAACTGATCCAATGGAAGCCAATGATTGGTTACGTTCAGTGAATAAGGACTTAGTGACTGTTGGCTGCACCGATGAAGAAAAAGTTAGGTTTGCAGCATTTCTGCTTGAAGGACCAGCAGCAACATGGTGGGACAACTTTCAGATCACCACTCCCCTTGAGGATGTAACTTGGGCTATTTTTGAGGATGGATTCAGAACAACTCACATCTCACCTGGAGTGATGTACTTGAAGAAAAAGGAATTTCACAATCTGAAACAGCGTCACCTCAGTGTGGCTGAGTATATTGAAGAATTAAACAATCTGGCAGGCTATGCACCGGATGAAGTTGATACAGATGCTAAGAGAAAAGAAAAATTTCTTGAAGGACTTAAAGATGAGTTGAACCTGCAGCTAGCTGTTGCCTATGTCCCAACTTATCAATCACTCTGTGACAAAGCCACCATTTTGGAAAACAAGATGAATCAAGTTGAGAACAGAAAGAGGAAGCATAAACTCAAGAATCACTCTGGATCATCACAAAAGAAGCAATCATTCAAAAAGAGCAATGAAGATTCTGAACCACATCAGTATCACCATAACAACAATGGAAGTGAGAATAATGGAAATGATACTGACAATGGAGATGACCTTGGTCGGAACCAACATGACACTTCCAGGAAGAAAGACATTAGCCAGTTGCAGTGCTATAATTGTAAGGAACTTGGACACTATGCATCAGACTGTCCGGAGAAGAAAAAGAAAAAGGATGCTAGAAGAGCCAATGGAAATGACTCCAATGTGACCCAGAAAGGACATGTGAACCACATTGATATGGATGGAAACTTTGAAGAGATAGAAGAAGTGGATGTCAGGAACTAGATAACTCAGTTGAGTCAAATAAGGATTCCTTGTCAGGATATAAAGTGTTAAACCCATAGTCAAGTGAACCATCAATGTAACCCTATGAGATTTTATTTTAAGGGTGGTAGTACCCTAGTTGCCTTGAAGCCAACTTGTAACCCTAGCCTTCCCAAATCTCAGGACGAGATTTCTTTTAAGGGTGGTAGCCTGTCACATCCCAAAATTTTACAAATTTTGAAATGTGAAAAATAAATAAACAAAATAAAATTTTGTTGAAATTTAGGGTGAGAAGAAACTTTTTGATTCCAATTGGAAATATCCAAACCTATTTTGATCAAATAAAATCCTAAAGGGATTTAAAAAGATAAATAAACATTAAAGTTTTAATAGTTGGAATTACTATTTTTAGATCTTTTAATAAAAAGATTTAGTTTTCAAAAGAAAAGGTAGAATTATAAATAAGGATTATTTTATAGAGCCAAATTAAATCTTGGCCAAGCTTTTGAAATAAAATATTTCTATTTGATAAAAAGAGTAAAGGTTTATTTAAATAAAATAATGAGGATTTATTAATATCCAATTTTATTTAAGTAAGGGCTTTTCCATTTTTAAATAAACACAAAAACTTGTTAACTTATTTTAAATAAGTTTTCCAAGTGTTTTATTTTCAAATAAAACCTACTAATTTGATTTTGGTATTGTTTTAGATTTCAAATAGAGATTTAAAATAAATTAAATCCTATTTGAATTAATGACTAAGGTCTATTTTATTTAATTATTAAATAGATCCTAAAAGAATAAAAGTATTATTTTATTTTTGACTTTGATTTGTGTTGTTAAACAGAGTTAAAATAAATACAAAGTTTGGTGGTGATTTGAATTGATTTGTTGTTTGAATTATTTGTTTGAAAAATCAAAAAAAATTTCAAATAGAAAAAGAAAAAGCTTCAGTATGAAAAAAAAGTGAAACAAAACAGCCCAACTAAGCAGGCCCAACAAGCCCAACACCAGCCCACTCTCTATTCCCCACGGTGAACCGTTTTTCACTAAACAACGCACCCGCAGAGACATAGACAGGTGGACCCCGTACCCTCTCTCTCCCTCACTGCCAGACGGACCCCACCGCCACGCAGTCGTCTTCAATCTCGTGACCACGTCGACCTGCCGTTGCCGCCGAGTTATTGCCGGCGTCAATACGCGTAATTGGCTGAGTAAAACCTCGTTGTGATCACGCACACATAAGCGCCCCTCTCTCCTCTATCTTTCCCCCCAAACACCGCCTCCTCTCTGCCACTGGGCTGCTCCAATCGCGAGCTCGAAACCTTCTGCTTCGACGAGGTTTCCCGAGCAATTCCGGCCACACCCCGCCGCCTCTCGCCTCCCACTACGCACGAGCTTGTTCTCCACCTCCAGGCGCACCTGCCCGTGTGCTCCATTCACTCGCGCGCGTGCCCCAAAACGTCGGCTTCGTCATCACCTGAGCACTCCTGCGTCTGTCCCTTCTCCGGCGACCTCCCCCTGGTAAGCTCAGACCTCCCCAGCACCTCTCGATGATGCTCACGTGAACCCCACATTCGCCCGCGTCTAATGCCCCCTCCCGTTTACCTTAGGGCGATCTGCAGCTCTGTCCTCGACGACCTCCAGAGACACCCGCCGCTCGCAGCAACTCCGGCGAGCAATCGTCGCCTCTCTGGTGCGCCCCTCGCCAAGCCAATGCCACCTCGAGCTTCACCTCGACCACGCGAACACTGTAAGCCATTTTCCCCTCTCCCTCGCTTCCTACAACGTCGGCAAGCACACCATCTGACCACGCGCCGCCGCCAGCCGCCGCGCAGCGCCGCCAGTGTTTTACCACGCAACCGTGTTCATTAGATCAGGATCCGTTGGCTGTGATTAGATTTTAACTGAAGGGGTACGAGTTGATCAGAGTCGTTCGTTTTAAGTTAAATCCTGCGGTCAGAATAGCTCGATCGCACGAAGCGGTATCGGCCAATAGAAACACGCCACGTGGGCAAGGTTTTGTTTAAAAAACAGAAGTAGAATCTGTTTGAATTGCAAACTTGTAAATTCATAACTTTAATTATACACGGCCAAATTTTGCAAATTTTATATTAATGGATTCAGCAGAACAAGTACTTTGCAACCATGCATTTTGTTTAATGATTTGCTTCTGTAAAATTGGTTAAAATTGCAGAAACATGTGTAGGCTTATTATGAATATAAAAATTGTTCTAGATATAATTTTAATGTGAAATCTTTGCAAAATGGATTGTTGTGAACCTACTGACCCTAGGAACCAACTTAAGGATTTAAAAATGTATTTTGTGAAGTTTAGGAATAAATATTTGAATTAGCACATTTCTAGTCAAATAAAAATATTGATTTTGTTTTAGAAATGATTTTTGAGTAAAACCTTTGGGATATGATTTGATTCAAACCTTCTGACCCTAAACACCAAGTTTTGAGAATTAAAATATATTTGGTGAACTATTTAAATAATATTGCTTTGCTAAAAGCATTTTCAACCACATAAAATATTGATTTGATTTAGAAATGGTTTATAGGTAAAACCTTTTCCAAATGGTTTTACCACTTTAGTAAATGACCACTTTTGAACTTTATAATGTTTAGAGCCTAGTAGAAACCACTTTTGCAAATAAAACTATCTTTTGCATGCTTGCATGCATGACCTTGTTTCTATTATTTTATGTGTGATAAATTGGTTGGAATGCTAGTTGAATGTGTGTTTGCTTGATTGTATTGTAGTGGAATTAGAAGAGTGTGACATTTGCAAGATCAAGAAGTGAACCAACATTCTCTACTAAAAAGGCAAGTGACACTATCATCCATGTCCTACTATTTTCATTACACTTAGTGGATTTTTGTAGCATGGATGATAAGGACTACTATATTTTATGCTATGCTAAATCCTATTAGGATACCCTTATATCTCCCTTAGTGGAAACATTGTAGTTCTAGTATGCTTAGCCCAGCTATATATTTGGGATGGGATACATGTTATGTTTATATGAAGAGTTGAAAAGTTATATGTTTTATATAATAAAACAAGTACTCAATGAACCACCTGGGTGGACAAGGATACTCAAGATTTGGACAAGGTGGCAACAAAAGGAACCATGTTTATATGGCTATCTCTTTTTGTATGTGCACTAGAAGAAAACCACCCAGGGACTTAGAGATTGAACATGTTTCTCGTACAGTGGCTTCCGTGTACAGCCAAATGCTAAATGGGCTCTGGCTTAGTCAACTACATAGTGGAATACCCATGCATTGGCATCTTTAGGTTAACTATAATTGTGAAGGGAACTTGAAACCCTACATGGGTACCTGGATGACAAGCTAACATTGTGTATTCGGAGGGCTTCTATGGAAAGACTTCGTCACATTCTCAATCTGCCAGTACTCCATCTTGGTGAGTACTTATCCAGCGGCCACTGGTGGCATCAAGATGAGATTGTGTCATGTGGGTAAAGTGTACAACTTCTGCAGAAGATCAAATTCTAAGTACTTAGCCATGTCCCCGGTTATGGACAATACTGAGCAACTAAGGCCTGAAGCTATGGAATATCTCGACATTCCAATTTCTCAAAGTAAAACTTGATGGTGACAACAAGGGATTTGAAGCACTTGGAGTTTTCCAAGAAGTTCAGAAAGATTTGACAAAAGATCAAAACTATTTTGAAAAGATAGGATGAAACTATATTGCTTTCTGCAAATGAGCCTAAACCCTACTTAGCCATATATGCATGTAATGATAGGAACCACATATTTCTACATAGTAGTGAAACTTGCCAATACAATTCAAATGTATTGACCCTTGTGGCTGCAACTTATTATGTTGCAGGTTTATTTGATGTTAGTGAAGTTTATTGATTAGGATTAAAAGTCTACAACCAACATGACTGCTTGTGGCACTTGAAGATGAAGGAACCCATGCTATTGTTATATTCTGTTGCATTGTAATGAGATAGCCAAATGAGCTATGTAAGATGTAATAATTTATTTTATTCCTGGTTATAAAGTTGTATTATGACCTTTGTATCTTGATATTACATCTTAACTGTGGATGCTAGCTATTGATCTAGGGACTAGCATTGTAAACACAGGGATCTCTTGTAGGGTGTCCCAATCTTTAATAAGATAGAGCCCCCTGTGTTTACAATGCTAGTCCCTGGATCAATAGCTAGCATCCACAGTTAAGATGTAATATCAAGAAACAAAGGTCATAATATAACTTTATAACCAGGAATAACATAAGTTTATTACATCAAACATAGCTCATTTGGCTATTACATCACATTGCAGCGGAATAACTATAAGTATGGGTCCATCATCTTCAAAGTGCCACAGGCAGATGTTGGTTGTAGACTTTGTAATCCTAATCAATCAATCTTCACTAAAAACAATCAAACCTGCAACATACAAGTTACAGCCACAAAGGTCAATACATTTGAATTGTATTGGCAAGTGATACTATAATAGTATAGAGGAGTCTATCATCTATATGCAGTTGGCTAAGTGGAGTTGAGGCTTGCATTGCTCAAAATAGATTTTTCCTTAACATTTGAAAATACTAAGTTTTTGCTTTGATAAAATCATTTTTCTCAATCAAAGATTGAAGATCCTTTACAAGGAATCTCTCAATCAAAGATTTAAGATTTCAAAAAACCCTTGTTCAAACCACAAGTTTTAACTTAGAAATTTGAATGATGAGATTCTTGATTGCTTCCATGTCTTGATGCTCAAATTGTCCTTTACCAGGGACATGGCTAAGTACTTAGATTTTACACTCTGCAGAGGTGGTGCACTTTCCCCACAAGACTTGGTTTCCCAAGACAAGATCTTTTAGAAGCTTTCCCTTAGACCAAAATGGACGCGCTCCAACCTATCAAACACTACCACCCACTGTCCATATGGCTAAGTTCTTGCAACCTATATGATCATGGCAGAGCCCATATTGCCAAGTGGTTGCACTTGAAGCTTCTCAACATTTGACATCTCAAATATCTTTGTGCCTGGGTGGCATACCACAAGTGAGATACACAAGCCATGTCCATGGCCTTGTGTAACCACTCAACATAAACCAATCCTTCCATTCCACCCAGGGGATTCATTGACTTAGTTGTTTTATTAAACAAAAACATAAGTCCTCAGACTTAGAGATTTTTTTTCATAGTGTGAATATATTTTCCACCCATGTTTTCTATTAGCTAGGCTAAGCTTGATAGTAGTAGGAATCTTTAACTTAGGAAAATCCTACTAAGGATTCATCTACTAGGTTTTCCTATAGTAAGGTTTATACTTAGCAAAATTCCATGCAAGTTTTACTAGAGAAAAATCACTAATGCATAGTGAAAGTAATGGGACAAAAGTATGAAGCATCACTTGCCTTTTTTTGTAGAGTATGGGTTCACTCCTTGTCCTTGCAACAATCACACTCTTCAAGTCACTACAAATCAATCAAGCAAGGCACAAACTCAATCTACCAAACAAGCAAAACAACACATAAAATGACAAAGCCAAAGTAATGCATGCAAGCATGCAAAAGATGGTTCTCATTTCAAAGGTGGTCTCCACTAGGCTTCTAAATTTTGTAAAGTCCAAAGTGGTCATTCACCAAAATGGCAAAGTCATTTGCAAAAAGGGTTTTGTCCATAACCATTTTTAGACTTAATCATCATTTTATGTGGTGGAGGATATTTCTATCAAGGCAAAACCTTATGTTTTTCACCAAATGAGTTGCTATTGCAAAACTTGGTGTTTTTGATCAGTAGGTTTGGTCCAAAACATTTCCTCCAAAGTTTTTACTCAAAACCATTTTCATAACAAAACAATAGTTTTATTTAGCTAGAAATGGACTAAACCAATAAATCCATTCAAATCAGTAGGTTTTATTTGGAAATAAAGAATATTTGGAAAACTTGTTTAAAACAAAATAACATTTTTATTTTATGGTCCATTAGCAATTAAATAAAATGGGCATTAGTTATTAAATCAAATAGAATTTGTTTTATTAGAAACTTTATTTTTAAACTAATATAGTGCCAAAACCATTCAGTAGGTTTTATTTGTGAATACAAAATACTTGGAAAACTTATTTAAAATAATCTAATAAGTTTTGATGTTCCATTTAAAATGGTAAAACCTTTTATTTAGATAAAATTGGATATTAAATTCTTATTAATTTATTTAAATAAACCTTTGCTATTTTTATTCAAAACAAAATGTTTTAATTCCAAAGTTTGGTCAAGGTTTAATTTGGCTTTATAAAATAATCTTTATTTATAAATCCACCTTTTCTTTTGAAAAACCAAATCTTTTATTACAAGATTCCAAAGTAGTAATTCCAAAACATTTTAATTTCCTTTAATAAATGTTTATCTTTAAGAATCCCTTTAGGATTTATTTGATTCAAATTGGTTTGAAGTTTCCATTTAAATTCAAAAAGTTTCTTCTGTCCTTGAAAATCAAACATGGTTTTATTTTATTCAATTATTTTTCACATAACAAGATTTGGAAAATCTTGGGATGTGACATCTCTACCTTATTAAAGGTTGGGAACCTTACAATGTTATACTTCGGATGAATGTTTATCACATCCAATAATGTTGTGACCTCGTTATTAACAACATCCAATGTCCATGATCAGGAAACCTTGATCATCTTGTTAATCAACGAGCTAGTTTATAAAAGAGGCATAACTAGGAACTTTATTTTTGTTTATTAAACACACATGTATTAACGTTTCCGTATTAATACAATTATAGCATGAAAAATAAAAATCTATCATATACTTGGAATATACATAATGACAACTTTATTATTGCCTCTCAGGGCATATTCCCTTTAGTCTCACACTTGCACTAGAGACAATAATCTAGTTACATAGTGATAAATCTAACACCCATGGAGTTCTGGTGTTGATTATGTTTTGCTCTAGGGAAAGTTTTAGTCAACGGATCTGCTACATTGAGATCTATGTGTACTTTACAAATCTTTATATCTCCATCCTTGACATGCTCGCGGATGGAGTGAAACCGGCGCTTAATATGCTTGGAATTCTTGTGAGACCTTGGTTATTTGGCATTGGATATGGATCCATTGTTGTCACAATAGATCACCATTGGGTCCAACGCGCTAGCAATCACACCTAGTTCGGTTATGAACTCCTTTATCCAAATTGCTTCCTAAGCCGCTTCCGAAGCAGCAACATATTCGGCCTCCATTGTTGATCCCGCCACCGCGGGTTGTTTGGAACTCCTCCAACTAACCGCTCCACCATTCATGAGAAATACATATCCGGATTGAGACTTAGAGTCATCCGGATCAGTGTCGAAGCTAGCATCAACATAAAACTTAGCGAAAATCTCTTCTTCACCTATGTACACGAGAAACATTTCCTTAGCTCTTCTTAAGTACTTCAGGATATTCTTGACCGCTATCCACTGTTCCGATCCTAGATCATATTGGTATCTACTAGTCAAACTAATAGCATGTGCCACATCCGGTCTTGTACATAGCATGGCCTACATTATAGAGCCTATGGCTGAAGCATAGGGGACCTTGTCCATTATCTCTCTTTCTTCTGCCATAGACGGACTTTGAGTCTTACTCAATGTCTTGCCTTGCAACATAGGTAAGTACCCTTTCTTACTTTTGTCCATTTTAAACTTCTTTGAAATCTTATCAAGGTATGTACTTTGCGATAGCCCTATTAGGCGCCTTGATCTATCTCTATAGATCTTTATGCCTAATATGTATGACGCTTCACCTAGGTCCTTCATTGAAAATTTGCTGTTTAGATAACTTTTAACACTATTTAAAAGCTCTACATTATTTCCGATCAGTAATATGTCATCCACATATAATATCAGAAATGCCACATCGCTCCCACTCACTTTCTTGTAAATACAAGTCTCTCCATAAGTTTGGACGAATCCAAACTCTTTGATCACCTCATCAAAGCGAAGATTCCAACTTTGGGATGCTTTCTTCAGTCCATAGATGGATCGCTGAAGCTTGCATACCTTGTTAGCATTCTTAGGATCGACAAAACCCTTTGGTTGTATCATATATAACTCTTCTTAAATGTTGTCATCAAGGAACGTAGTTTTGACATCCATCTGTCATATCTCATAGTCGAAATATGCATCAATTGCTAACATAATGCTAACTGACTTTAGCATCGCTACGGGAGAGAATGTATCATTGTAGTTAACTCCTTGAATTTGTCAAAACCCCTTTGCGACAAGTCGAGCTTTATAGATGGTTACGTTACCATCAGCATCAGTCTTCCTTTTGAAAATACATTTATTCTCCACGGTCTTTTGGTTGTGAGGTAAGTCCACCAATGTCTAAACCTGGTTTTCATACATGGATTCCATCTCGGATTTCATGGCTTATAGCCATTTGTTGGAATCCGGGATCATCATCGCTTCTTCATACGTCGCAGGGTCATCAATTTCATCAACCATGAAATTTATCACAGGATTTCCGTATAGTTCGGGAGCTGGATGCGTCCTGCTTGACCTACGAGGTTCGGTAGTATTCTCTTTCGGAGTTTCATGATCGTTATCATTAGTTTCCTTGTCATTTGGTGAAGTTAACTCCAGAACAACTTCCGGCGTTGTGCTACTCGCCATGTTATGAAGATAAGGTTCAACAACCTCTTCGAGTTCTACCTTCTGACTACACACACCTTTCGCGAGAAAATCTTTCTCTAGAAAGGATCCATTCTTGGCAACGAAAACCTTGCCCTCGGATTGTGATAGAAGGAATACCCAATAGTTTCCTTAGGGTATCCTATGAAGACGCATTTTTCCACTTGGGTTCGAGTTTATCTGGCTGAAGTTTCTTCACATAAACATCGCTCCCCAAACTTTAAGAAATGACAGCTTAGGTTTGTTTCCAACCCACAATTCATACAGTGTCTTTTCAACAGATTTAGATGGTGCCCGATTTAAAGTTAATGCAGCAGTTTCTAGTGCATAACCCCAAAATGACAGTGGCAAGTCAGTCAGAGACATCATAGATCGAACCATATCTAGTAAAGTATGATTACAACGTTCCGACATACCATTTCGCTGTGGTGTTCTGGCAGGTATGAGTTGTGAAACTATTCCACACTCTTTCATATGTGTACTAAACTCGTAACTTAGATACTCACCTCCATGATCAGACCGTAAAAATTTGATCTTTCTATTACGATGATTTTCCAGTTCATTCTAAAATTCCTTGAACTTTTCAAAGGTTTCAAACTTTTGTTTCATTAAGTAGATATAACCGTATCTACTCAAATCATCCGTGAAATTAATAAAATAACGATATCCACCTCGCGCCAACACACTCATTGGACCACACACATCAGAGTGTATGATTTCCAATAAATCTATCGTCCGTTCCATTGAACCGGAAAAAGGTGTTCTGGTCATGTTGCCCATAAGGCATGGCTCACATGTATCAAATGATTCGAAATCAAGTGATTCTAAAAGTCCATCTGAATGGAGTTTCTTTATGCGTTTAACGCCAATATGACCTAGACGGCAGTGCCACATATATGCGGATATATCATCATTAAGTTTAATCCTTTTAGCATCAACATTATGAATATGTTTAACACTATTATCAAGATCCAACAGAAATAAACCATTCATCATGGGTGCATGACCATAAAAGATATCATTCATATAAATCGAACAACCATTGTTTTCATATTTAAATGAATAACCACTGCGCATCAAAACATGATTCGAATACAATGTTCATGCTCAGTGCATGCACCAAATAAAAATTATTTAGGTGTATAACTAATCCCGACGGTAAGTGGAGAGGCGGCGTTCCGACGACGATCACATAAACACTTGATCCATTTCCGGCACGCATCTTGACCTCACCCCTTGCTAGCGGCTGCTTGTTTCGCAACCCCTGATTCGAGTTACAAGTATTAGCAACTGATCCGGTATCAAATATCCAGGTGCTACTGCGAGTACTAGTCAAGTACACATCAATAACATGTATATCATATATACCTTTGTTTGCCTTGCCGGCCTTCTTGTCTGCCAAATACTTGGGGCAGTTGCGCTTTCAATGGCCAGTCCCCTTACAATAGTAGCACTCAGTATCAGACTTAGGGCCAACTCGGGATTTCTTTTTAGGTACGGCAACCGATTTGCCGCCCTTCTTTCCCTGCTATTTACCCTTCCTGTCTTCCTTGAAACCGGTGGTCTTATTGATCATCAACACTTGATGTTCTTTCTTGATCTCCACCTCTACAGTCTTAAGCATTAACAGAATCTCGGGGAGAAAATTATTCATGCCCTGCATGTTATAGCTCATCACGAAGCTCTTGTAGCTAGGTGGCAGAGATTGGAGAACATGATGTATGCCTAAGTCAATGGGAATCGATATTCCCAAGGACACAAGTTTATCGGCATACCCAGACATTTTGAGTATGTGCTCACTGACGGAGCTGATCTCTTCCATCATGCAGCTAAAGAACTTTTCTGAAGCATTATAACTCTCTACAACAGCATGGGTGTCAAAATCATTTTCAACTCACCCATTGTATCAAAGGCATTGCCATTTTCGAAACACTTTCAAAGTTCTGGCTCCAACCCATACAATATGTCGCAATGAACTAAGTTGTGGTCCTCCTGACGAGTCTGATAGGCATTCTTTTCCTCGTTAGGGCATCATCGAATGGTGGGGGGCCTAGCGGTGCTTCTAGCACATATTGCTTTTGTGCAGCAAAGAGGAGAATCCTCAAATTTCATGGCCCAGTCGGTAAAGTTGCTACCATTCACCGCAAGTTTCTCTTTCTCCATGAACACATTGAAATTAAAAGCAAGTGGTGCCATCTACAAGAGAATTTGTAAAATTTAGACTAAGTTTATGATAGATCGAGTTCAACTAATCCAAATTATGAATGGACTCCCACTCAAAAACGACATCCCTTGTGCCTTTTTGATGATTACATGAACCAAATGCACTACACCAAGTCCGATCATCACGCGAGTCGGTGTAGCTTCAAAGGCGAGCATCTATATGGGCATGATATCAACATATGACTCATGCTTAACCTTTCGGTTCGTGTTCCGAGGCCATGTCTGTACATTCTAGGATTGCCAAGTAAGATGTAACATCGTTGGGTGCATTGCATTCATGCATAGAAAATCCAGATAATTTTCACGCTTTTAAATAAAAACTTGTCAAAGTGATTGAAGCTTCTATTAACTTGATGGAATTGAACTAGATCATCAAGTTGACTGCGATAAGTTTCAATATGACCTTTGTTAAAACCTTATTTTGGGTAAGGGAGATTTGATCTAAGGGTAGATCAACTGTAATAAAAGTTAAACCTAATACATTATTTAATGATTGATATTTGATTCTTAGGTGATCATATCATAGTATTCATTACACAACTCATGAATACCAAGTTATAAACATAACTTAAGTAATAGGAATGTAACAACTTAATGTTGACCTATCTTAATCTCATCTACTTATACCATGAGTATAATGGTAATACCTAACCTTAACTCTTTAGTGAGATTGAGTAAGAAAGAAACCAAGTCAAGATCATTCACCATATATATTTCTTTCCTTATCAACCCTTATGGAATCCCATCCTTATATCTGTTGTTCATCAATATTGAGTAATCAACTATTGATTCACCAATTATTAATCTATCAACTCTTGACCATATCATAGCATTCACTTAAGGCCTATAAAGAAACTCTAAACAATATATGTTAACAAATAGGATTATAAGGATGAACATTGAAGATAGTTACCAATGAGTAATCCTATTGAATAAAGTAGGTATAGTAAATGAATAATCTCTCTTAGTCAGATAGATTCATTGAGAAGATAATTTTAATACAACTGTAATGTTGTATGGATGAAAGCCTTGATTAGACAACTGAAAACCTAAGCCATATATGATCAAAGGATTATATTGATCATGCTTACTCACCAAGATTGAATGCTTATATCATGTATAAGTGACACTGGTGGATAGAACATGATTAAACCCTAGCATATATATACTGTCCTAGATTAGCCATTACAGGTCACAGTAATATATTGTGAGGTTGGAGTATTTGTTACTAGAGTTAAGTAGAGACAAGATAGTATAATTAACATGATGCTAGAGCACATTGGATTATAGAAGTAGTATTTTCCTCTTGGGAAATACTAATCACTAGAGGAGAGTAGAACTTGATATAAACCTCTACTAGAGTAGTATTAGTGATAGATGATTTAGGAAGGGTATGAATGGAGTTAGATGTAACCACTTGTTGGGTTGGAGATTATTAATAGTAGAATAGTTGTTATAGCCAAGTATGGATATAAGAAGATTATGAAGAGCTTTAGTGTCAAACTAATCGGAATTATAAATGGATTGAGAAGAATAAAAGGTGGATAAGAATATTTATGTGAAGTAAAACTCATCATGTTAACACATGATGATGGATAAGAAGAAGTAGAATATCTAGGAAAGGAATTCCTTAATCAGAAGTCCAGAATTATGAAGTATGGAATATAGGAATCCTTGTTAAACATTAAACTCTAAATCTTTAACCAAACATATAATCTATTTCATCTATTTGAATCAATCATCTTATTTCCACAATGCTTCATAGGAATATTTTCCTATAGAAAATCTATTAGGCACATCTTTATCATTTCTAATTATCACAACCATATGTGCTTAGGAGTTATCTTTATCAATTCTTTCCCATAAGATATTTAGAAAACAACTTTCTATTTTAAATGGTGATATTGTTAAAAATCACAAACATAAAGACTATATGTTTAGCCATTAATATTTATTCACATCAACAAAAGAATATAAGTATATTAAGAACTATAAACCCAAGGATAAGCATTTGCAATTTAAATCCTAACTTCTATGTTAGTTATAAAAAAAATATATACATTGCTATTTCCTAAATTTTGAGAATAATATTAACCATATTAAAGTACTCAAAACCTTATCTATCAAATAATAATGAAGGATAAATATATATAAAAGTTTCTTTAATATTATAAACCAATAAGAATCAAAACTCATGGATTAATAGTAATACATTCATTAATAAGTTTATGGATATGAGATAAATTAAATTCATACTTAAAGCCTTTACAAATACCAAATGAAAAGGAATATATACAAAGAAAATAAAGAAATAATCACACTATACAATAAAAGATCATAAAATGTTACTAAACACATTTTAATATTGCTACATTGTTAGCAAATAAAATCTATAAATAAAATTTTAACCAATTGTGAAAAATTCAAATCTGAAAATGAAGCAGAAAATAAAAAGGAAGAAAAACAGAAAAAGGGGATCTGGCCGAGCAACAGGTCGGCCCAGATACTCCTCTCTCTTATTTACTGCCTGGTGCACCTAGTTAAATCCCAGCAGCAAGCCAACAGCGGCCCAGCCGGGATACCTCTTCGTTGTCTCGCTGGCAGGTGGGGCCGTGGAGGGACTGCGCAGTGAATTCGAAAAACCGCCAGGGGGTTTTCTGCTAAACGTCCGTCGTCGTATTCCTCACCGACTGGAAGCTTCTCGGTGGCAGTGGTCGATGTCGTCCGCCGCCGTCCTTGTGTCAAGATGCATGCCGCCGTTGCCAGGAGAGGATAAGGAGGCCACGGCGACGCCCCTGCTTGTTCTCATCCTCATTTCTCTCTCGGATGCCCTCCATCTCTCTGCTTTCCTCTGACCTAAAACCTAACCTCGCCGGAACTGCTCATTGCCGACGTTTTCGAGCTCCCCTTGATCATCTAAGGCCACCATTAGATCTGCCTCGCCGTGTTGAGCATCTCTGCCAAAGGAATCGACACCGCTTGAACCGAATCGTCGCCAGAGTTTGCTACTTCTCCGATGCCGTTCACCGTCGATTCACCGTCGTTGGACTTCCCCCGATCTCCCCGGTCATTCCATTTCAACCATGGTGAGTTCATCGATCTCCCAGTAGCCTCTGTTGCTTTGTTTGCTTCCTATATCATCACCGGGGTGACCATCTGTTAGCGCCACCGTGTGAGTTCGTCGCCGGCCATCTTCCGATGACCTTTAGGAGGCGGCGCTGCCACTATTAGGTTCCGCAAACTCCCTTGCATCGAACCCCTCTAGCCTCGCTTCCCAGAAATCCCTCTGCCGCCATTCCCGAGCGCAACTCCGGTGAGGTTCCGACGATCACATGTGGCAGCTGATGTGGCCACGGGCCCATCTGTCTGTCTCTATGGCTAGATTAGCTAGGAGTGCAAAAAGAAATTACTGGTCCACGCCAGCGTGGCACACCAACGTGGCCCTGGGCTCTACCTTTCTGTGACTTAGGGTAGACCTAGTCTGGGTAAGAAAAGTATTATCTCTTAGTAAAAATTGATAAACACAATATAAATTCAAATATCAAATTCCAGAAATCAAATAAAGTGATTAAATCTTGTAAATTTAATATCTTTTGTTTTATAATTCTAAAAAATATCTGTAATATATGAAAATGTTTAGAAAAATAAAATCTATAACCTAAATCTATTATCCAACATTATTATGTTAAACATTTAAATAAATATTATTTAATAAAGATTTTATAAGTAATAAAACCTTGATAATTCATATTTTAGTAAGGGTAAATGTTAAAAATATAAATAATATACCAATTTTTTTAAATAAATAAGAACTATAATTTAAAACTATAATCATGCATTATTATTCCACTTAATTAAATACTTGTTATTTATTAAGTCTTTATAAAGTAATAAGTATTATAAAAATCATATCTTATTATTTTTAAATCACAAAAATAAGTATAATATACCAAAATGATCAAAAAAATAATACCTATATGTTAAATATATAATATTCCACTTTTAATTTAAAGACAAAGTTAAACACTTTAATAACTTGAATTTAAACCTATTTCTTTAATTAATAATTCATATAATGTCAAATAAAATTTGTTAATATTTCTTAAATTAACCAATTAAATCTAATAAATAGTATTAATCTTAAATACTAATGTTATGAAGTCAAATGGTTCAACACATTTAAAAAATTCAATTTTATTGAATTATCATTCAACCATAAGTGTAGATTATTTTCTAAAAAGATTCCTATCCAATATAAAATCTCCAAGTATAATTTGTAATGAGATAAAACCCATTCTTTTACTTTAACCACAAGTTTATAAACAAACCAAAAAACTATAGTGAGTTCATAAGTAGTAAATAATATTGTTTACTTATTCACAACCCTTAACCACACCCTTATTGGGAGATAAATCCCTTTATACATTTATAATGTAAAGAAACCACTACCAAATAAAAGTAATACCATTCTTAAGTAACTTTAAAGAAACATTATGAAGTGAACAAGGTATAAGTATAATAAAAATTACGCCTAAGGTCCATCTATGTTTTAAAGTTAACTTTAGTCTACAAGACTTTAAGTACAATGCTAAAAACTTTATTATATATTTTATAGTTAACTTTGGTCTGTTATAATTAAGTTCTAAAGTATCTTAATACCAAACTAACCAAGTTAAAAACCAAGATAGATAAGTCTCAAATACTAATGATGCCATTATTCAAATGGAGCAATTCTTTCTTCCTTAAGGACTATAACTAGAAAGAACACCTCATAAGGTTAACTTAAAAGTTTAAATGCTTCTGCTTAGTTAAGTAAGATTTTCTTCAAATGTTATTCTTTTTGCCACTTCAAACAACAAATGACAATTAATAATAATCACATTATATTAATCCTTACTTATATACTTATGATTGTTAAACACTTAAGCTACATTTACATGTCAATACTTGTGAAGCAAGATTTGAAGGTAAGGCAATTCTTATATAAGTAGTTTTAAGTAACATTCCACAAATGTGTAACCCATTATTTTATGGTGTTATAATTACATGTTGTTTCACACACACTCACAAGCCTTAATAAGAAGCACAAGTGTGAAACTTATCTAAAAGGACAACACATTCTAAAGAAACCATTTCCAGTTTCCAAACCCTAGAACAACGTTATCCCCGGGATTCGCATTTATAAAGTGCATTACATTACTCATGCATAATAGCATATTGCTTCTTTAAACATTAGTCCTTACCGGACCAGTGATGCTGATTTCAGATATTGGATCTTTTATATTGTCTTGAAGACCGTGAGTGCATAATCTTGCAATCACAAAAGGCAAGTTCACACTTGCTCATGACCTTTGATTATTTTCTATAAAGTATTTTGCAAATCCAGTGTTGTCATCACCTGCATTTGAAGAAGGACAGAAAACACTATTTTAATAATAATGTTATTATAGGTTATTTACCATGAATTAATAACCTACTATAAGAGTTCCGGTGGTAAAGGAACATATTATCTAGGACTTAACAACCAATGTCGCTAGTGATTCTTGCGCCGTATATCACGCGTTAACCATGAGATTTGGAATGGGACGAAGAAGTCAGCTGTATCTTTTCCCTCTCGCATGGAGCCGGATGTGCGGGTCGTGGCTGTTATCTCCATAGCGTGCATTTATTGGTAATTCGTAGGAGATATGCAGCATATGGGTGGGAGCCCTCAACGTCCCATGATAGTTCCGGCATCTGAACGGTCTGTACTGCCAATTGTCGTAATTCAATAGGTGGGCTGACATACACCAAGGAGACATGCGAGGTCGCGGAGAAGGCAGTGATTGGCTTGGGTCTTAGTCTGTGCCTCACACCAAGAAAGTGTGAACGGGTTCGCGGGCCGGATGTGCAAAAAAGCTAAGATCTCTCATGGGTAAAGTGATGCACCTCTGCAGAGTGTAAGAACTGTAACTTGTTACTCCCTGTTCCGGGAAGGAGCTGCGAACGCTGTGGGAAAGGAACTCCATGAAAGTTCTGGTAAACCCGTGAAGGCTGACTGACATAGCTTTTAAGAATAAAAGCAACCTTCGAAGAAATGTTTACGAAAACTTGCATTGCCTACGACCTATGGTCTGTGGATGTAGATATAGTGCATCAAACACTCCTTTTCTAGTGAACTTGTTGAGTACGCTCGTACTCAAAGTATCTTATTAACCCTTTCTAGGTTCTAAAGCCAGTACAGACGATGTCTACATCAAGTCATGCTCCAAGAATTATTGTCAAAAGCTAAAGTTCTTCAATGAAGTCAAGAGAGTCAACATATACAATAACTCAAGTGAAGACGAAGTTAATGATTGGATAGGAATACAATCTCTAGCCATAGAACCTATTTCTGTAGTGTATTGCGATAACAACAATGCCAGACCAACAGTTAAGATACTCGTCTTAATAGTATGATAGTTTTTGAGTTATTTACTTCTGATTCTTCTTTGTAAGAAGATTCTTTCTCTCTCTTTAACCTAGAGTATTCTCTGGATCTGGTGTAAAGAGTTGAGTTGTAACCTGTCAACACCCGGATTTTTCAATCCTAGATGCCTGTTATGCCATACATCGCAATCCCAGGATTACCATTTTGCGAGACATAACAGAATTGGATACCATAGTACTTCATCCATTACAACGATACATAAGTTCTTACACAAATAGGGATCTCATGATCCAGTTCTTAATACAACATCAAGCAGCGGAATACGTAGTAATAACGGTAGCGTAGGCGAAGCTCCATCTTCGGGGTCACAGGCAATGCTGACGATGGGAGATGATCCTATTTGTCGTAACCTTCATGGGGTCCATCTTCCAGGTACTCCTCTTCATAGTATGGCCATGGGAATAGCCAGGGACAAAGCCATGAGTACTCTTTAAGTACTCGCAAACTAATACTGACAGGTAAGGGGTTTTTGGATAATAGGACACTAGGCTCTAGGGTTGTTTTGCAAAAAGCCAGGTTTATCTTTACTAAGTTCCAGAGCTAGTCACAGTTTTATTACTCCTAAGTGGGATCTTGTAATTTAGGTCACAACTCTGTTGTGTTCAAGTCACAGTCTCAATTCATTTCACAAGTCATTTTAAAAGTCTGAAGGGGGAACAATATGGCCACTCCAACTGTCCATAACCGCGGACGCGGCTATTCGAATAGTTTGACACTCTGCAGAGATTGTACACTTTCACCACAACATTCGATACATCCGTCAGGAACAAATCCTGAATTCACCATACTCAGTATGCGGATAATCAATCCTAACCTTTCGATTACACACCCTAGTATAAGCACCTCTCCTGTGAGTTTGGCCTCCCAACCATGACCACTTTCATCTTGGGTACTGCATAGGTGGACAATCTTCACAAGGTAGCCTCAGCTCAGACCTTGGCCGTGAGGGAACTAATACTAAGGAATATAAGTTTCTAGTCAAGCCCTACCCAATATTCGGGTATTGTGGTTGTACGATAAAATTGGAATGGTATCGCATCCAGACAACCATCAGTTTTATAAAGGGCTAAGGCTCATGCCTCAACATTTTCATCACCAAAACCATTAAGTGTTTGGAAACACATGTCCAAAACATTTCAATAGAATGATCCATCATTCCAAGGTTTTCATAACCATTTTTCCACCAAGTATTCCCATCTAAAATTGATCAAGTTTTATGCTTAGCACTAGCATCTACAGTTGGAGGTGGTACTAATGAGGGTGGTAACTAGTGGAGTCTCACTAAGTCCAACATTATCTTAGACTGAGATCAAGGTTTCTAACTTAGGCCAAATTTTATGCTCTTTAGGCAAACTTGAGCACAACTGTCTAATATCTACCAAACTCTTAGGTGGACTCTAAGTAAGCTTTGATAAAGAAATAAAGTAAGAAGCTTGCCATAAAACTAGGATTGGTTTAGCAGTTAGGTATGATCACATATGCTTAAGGCATATAGTATTCATATCACAAGTATGGGTTTGTGGCAACAATAGGGTATCTTTCAAGTGTTAGCTTGCATTGGTATAGTATCTTGCAAGTGTTAGCTTGCACATTCACTAGTAGTATTAGGCTTGCATCAATATCAGTATAAGCTTGCCTTGTGCAGAGCGGTGGTTGAAGTTCTCCTCGGCTTCCTCTTCGTAGTATCCTCCTTCCTCCTTGTAGTATCCTTGGTCGGTACTAGCGTCTATGAATAAATACGAGGTACACAGTCACCAAACAATACTTAACTACTTGCAATCATCACACTCAAGGGTCCTATAGATGATCTAGCATCATCTCTAACATTACAAGGCTAGGGATTTGTTTAAATCTTTTTATTTTAGAAAAGTAATTTCTACTCATTGAAAAATTACTTAAGATTTAATATTCTCCAAACTAAACATGGGATCATGTTGACACATGTCATCACCACATATTGTAGTCCATGGGAATGTGATTTAAAGTGGTGTCACAATTTAATAAGGTTTTACCCTTTTATTTTAATTAATTAAAGTGGCTAGAAATACTTATGAAGCATTCTTTTATTTCTTGAACATTATTTCTGCAAGTAAACCTATATATTTTTATATATTCTGAAAGGTATGGTTAAATGTAATTTTTGAGAGTTGGAAACAACTCAAAAGCTTTTATGGTTTAAATTTCAAAAATGTTTGAATGCAGAAAAAGCTTCTGCCTTGTTATTTTTGCTATGGGTGATCTACAGATCCAAATGACTTGAATCCAACGGGCTTGGATTAAGCATTTACAGACCTTTCCAAAAAAATTGGTTTCATCCAATTTGGTGCACTGAATCGATCTGGGTTGATTTTTGAAGTTGGGTACAGAAGTGTGTTTGAATTTAAAAAGAAAAAGGTTTAATTTGAATTGCTGGGCTGCGCGGGAAATTCTAACGGGCCGGCCTGCTAAGCGCAGTGCTCCAGCGCGCTGCGTAAGTGGGTGTCCCCACTCGTCAGTGACACGGGGCTGGGCGAAGCGGTATGGGGCAACGTGGGTCGTCCGATCTAGTTCTAATCCAACGGCTGAGGGTCATCGTCGACGCGAGACAGCTCCGGCGAGAACGAAACCTAGCGCGGCCAGTGGGGGGTGCTGGGGGCTCACCGGGGTACGGGCGAGGGTCGGCGAGGCGGGCGAACGACAAAGTCGACGACGGCGATCCTCCTGGTACCGGTGGCTTCTCCTGGGGCGGCTCCGATCGTTGGCTCCCTTCTTCTCAAGAGGCGGCGGACTCCGGTGAAATTCCAGCGAGGTGGTGCTCGCCTTGCTCTAAGAATGGTGTGGCACGGTCAGTGGGGAGAGGGGAGTGAGATGGTGTGAAGAAATCGTGTGGGGGTGGCCTCTATTTACAGTCGAGCGAGGGGACCATCGGGGCGCAAGGTGAGCTCGTCGGGGGCGACGTTACAGGCAGCTAATGGCATGGGCAAGGGTAGGGGACGGTGCTGTGTCTCCTGGCGATGCTCAACGACATGATCGCGAGGCATGGGGCGGTGTGGTTTGGTCTGGAACGGGCGGCGCTCTGCGCGGCAGAGGCGGCGTCTTCGACGGCGGGCGGTGGCTATATGGCACGGGGCGACAAACGGGGTTGTCTGGCGGTCTCCTGGGTCGGTGGTGATCGGGTGTGCGCGCGGTGAGGGCGGCGCGCGGTCTGGGGACGATGGTCGCGGGTGTCGCTCTGGCGCACGCTCGGCATGGTCTGGGCGTGTCTCGTGCGCGTGGTCCAGGGCTTGGCAACGCTCGCGGCTGAGACAGGGAGTGGCGGTGGACGGTGGGCTGCCTCCCAGACATGCTGGCTAGGCTTGCTGCTGCTCCTAGCTTGCTATCCACAATGGGGTGACATGGGGGTGCTCGGCTGTTCACCATTAATGGCAATGGCAAGCTCACATGGGTGCTAGTGTTGGGCTAATCTTTCTAGATGATCTACTAGATTGTGTGTGAGCTAACTAGGGAACAAGTTAGGCTCAAAACACTGCACACTATAGTGTTTGTGGTTTGGTTTGATTTGTGTCTGCAACCTGTTTGATGAAATGGCCGCATGAACTCAAGTTTTGAATTTTGAAATGAATTTTGGTGAGTTTGCTAGATTGGTTCTGGTGAGTCTGCAGATGCTTGGGTTTTGAAAGTTGAGCTTGTTTGAGTGGGTTTTGAAAAAGTGGGATCTTCCCATATGAAGAAGATTCAATTTTGAATTGTCATTTAAACTATGCATTTGAAAGTTTCTGGATGATCACAAAGTGGGCCTTGATACTCTGTTGTGAGTACAATCAAGGGGTTCAAAGATCCAGAAAAGTTTCTGTTAGGTTTTGAAAGTTTGAGACAGCCAAAGTAGGCATGTGAGTTAAATTGGCCAAAATGACCATTCACTTAATATATTTGTTTTGATTTACTTGTCTTTAGGAAAAGTGTGGGGAATGTTTTAGATGATGTTATTTTCACCTAAGAAACATTTTACAAGCAATGGTTCACACAAACAAGGTGGTTTTTAAAGAAATTCAAAATCCATGCATACACATATACATGCATTCATGAATTCATTTAGAAAAGTTTTTGTTAACCCTAAACTTGATGATTAGTGTTTTGATGATCTAAGTTTGATATTTTTGGGATGTTACATAACCTATAGTCATGTCTTGGACCTGCTGTGTTTCTGTTGTACCACTCTGAGGGATGTAATACTAGTGAACGGTGTTTCATTGGTGTTATGTCAATGACTATAGTGTACTACATCATGCAGTGATATGCTGGGTCACCACAGTTGGTATCAGAGCATATGCTTTGACCTTAGGATTAAAACCCTTTTAGGAAGATCTGTAGGTTGGATAGTGACTATAGGAGCCAACTTATCTAAACCAAATATTCTTATGACTTGTGATGAGTATCCACATGAGGATAACCTTGTCACACCTAAGTCAGATGCTTAAGTCATTCTTTCTTAGGAAGTAATTATTTTATCTTTTCTCAAGTATAGTGCTCTTTAGTGTCTTCCGAAGGAAACATAACCCACCAAGATACTGTAGGAAAGTCAATAGACCATAGTAGATTAGGATCAAGTGTAACACATCAATTAAAGTACTCTTAAATGGTGTAGCCTAACCCTAGAATTCATGTAAGACAGTGGAATCTTAGTGTCAGTTGGTAACCAAAGTCAACTTGATGAATATCATTAGGATAAATGTGGGTGTAATGAGTAGTAATCATGTGGGGTTCACTTGATAATTCTAGGTGATGAAGTGAAATCATGCTAATAATCAATGGTAGTACAATGAGAAACAAAATCATCATGGTGAGCTTAACTCCTACATCATGACGTATAGGTAAAATATAACGATATCATGGTGAGATTAGCTCCAAAACTATGATGTAAGTGTAAATATGACAATTAATTAGTAAATTATCTTGCAGTAGAGTAAGGAATATAACATGGTAGAACTATGATAGAAGTCATAGGTGCTAGAAAATTCTAATAATCTTTGGTTTAAGTTAGCAAATATAATTTGAATAGTCATTTGGAGTAACCATGTGAGGTTAGCTACTAATAAATGATAGGTTGGTTATATTATCCATTCCAAGAGTGAGACTAAAGGTTAGTCAAAACCAATTTGAGACCACTTTGCTTAAAATTACCCTATTGCAATTGAGCAAATTGGGTAAATGTCAAGACAAAGAAAGTTAAACCATTTAAGTGCTAAGTATCACGATGTAAACCTATATGAGGAGGTGTCATATACTACACAACTAAGCCTGAATTCTAGAGATATTATACTCAACTACTATATTCCGAGCTTAGAATATTATGTGTTATATGTACCACATTTGGATTTATTTATTGTTCTTGGATATTCTAGATTGACTAGATCTGTACATGAAGTTTGAACTGGTGTGCAAATGCATGTTACAACATCTAGTTACTACTTGATGTTATAGACCTAGATAGAGTAAGGGAATTCGTGTAAGGGAGTGACGATTTCCAAAGACCTAGATGAAGACTTACATGAAGAATGAAGATAAGTGTAAGGAGTATCAACACAATTTGAAGGTGGAACCAAGTTGTGATCATTGCTAAATAGCAATAAGAAGGAAGATTATTGTAGAAAATATATGGAGCAACAAGAAGTAATAAACTTAAAGTTCATTCAAAGTAGGTAATGTTGCTAAGAAGTTAACTAAGTAGTTGTACCAAGTTCATGGAAGTATCATGAATAAGTGCAAAGAAGAAGTTTTGGAACCAAAATGGTATTCAAGCTCTGATAATTCAGAGAGAACGCCAGTAGTATGTTGGAAACCGTAGGGTAATACCTACAACGTAGGATGATCCGCAGCTGATATTTGATCCACAGTTGGTATCTTGTCCGTGGCCGGTGTTGGTTGACATAGTTAACCAGATCATCTTAAAAGTTGCATAAAGAGCATAGAATTTGGCCTAAGATAAGTAAGACACAAAGGAGTATAAAATTGAAAGCGATTGTCTTTCGAGACTATTCGCGAAAATTGACCTATCAAAGTGAAAATGTCCAAATAGTAAGTAAGACAAATAATGTTGAAAGATTCACTTCCGAGATCCACAAGTGTGTGGATGCACCGTACAATCTTTTATAAGACCCTAACTAGGCAGAGTATAAGCTGGATAGGGACCAATATTCTATTTATAAAATCAAGAAATACTTTATAAGGCAGTTTAGAGACCATTAGTAAACCCTAAGGGCGAGAGTAAACAATTTGTGGAAGTATTGTTATTTGACTTTCCAAGTAAAGGTTGGAGAGGAAATGTTAACCTATGCCAACATTAAGCCTTATTTTCATAGGGTTAAAAGAAAGTCATAATTATAGAAGTACTTAAGATAGTAACAAAATATTGTCTAAAAGCCTGATAAGGTAAAAGCTTGAAGTAATAAAATGGAATCGTCCTAACAGACTAATCTAAAAGAAACAACTCTTAAGTGATCCTTAAGAGGTAATAGAGCACATCCAATTGGGCATGTGTAGAAAATAAGAAATTCCGATGGGTATGGACTAATTGTGTACAAATCCAATCTTCGGAAGGACTACCAGTACAACTCATACAATGATAAATCAAAAATTAGGCTTTTAACCACACTATTGACTAATAAAGTTTAAAACCTATTTTAGTGAGACTCCCTAGACCTTACATAATATAGTAGGGAAGTTCGATGATCAAGTAGAGGAGTTGGAATAGAATACCTACTTAGGAAAATGAACTAAAGAAGAGACCCAAATTAAGAAGTTCATAATAGGGACATATTCCGAAGGAAGTAAAGTAAAAGGAACTTTGGAGTATTGGAGACAACAAGATTAAATATTGTTGAGTATGATGATGATTCAAGGAAAATATTTGGATATGGGATATTAAAATTATTCCCATTGAGGTTACCATAGAGTTGAGATATATCGTAATCAATGCAAGACAATTCCTTACTCTGAAACGTGAGAGTATGCGAACTTCGAGGACGAAGTTTATTTTAAGGGGGAGAGTCTATAACATCCCAGCATTATAGCTTAGAAATAAGCTGAACACAGTTGTGTGCATTGCATTCATGCATAGAAAATCCAGATAATTTTTGCGCTTTTAAATAAAAACTTGTCAAAGTGATTGAAGCTTCCATTAACTTGATGGAATTGAAGTAGATCATCAAGTTGACTGCGATAAGTTTCAATATGACCTTTGTTAAAACCTTATTTTGGGTAAGGGAGATTTGATCTAAGGGTAGATCAACTGTAATAAAAGTTAAACCTAATACAATATTTAATGATTGATATTTGATTCTTAGTTGATCATATCATAGTATTCATTACACAACTCATGAATACCAAGTTATAAACATAACTTAAGTAATAGGAATGTAACAACTTAATATTGACCTATCTTAATCTCATCTACTTATACCATGAGTATAATGGTAATACCTAACCTTAACTCTTTAGTGAGATTGAGTAAGAAAGAAACCAAGTCAAGATCATTCACCATATATCTTTCTTTCCATATCAATCCTTATGGAATCCCATCCTTATATCTGTTGTTCATCAATGTTGAGTAATCAACTATTGATTCACCAATTATTAATCTATCAACTCTTGACCATATCATAGCATTCTCTTAAGGCCTATAAGAAACTCTAAACAATATATGTTAACAAATAGGATTATAAGGATGAACATTGAAGATAGTTACCAATGAGTAATCCTATTGAATAAAGTAGGTATAGTAAATGAATAATCTCTCTTAGTCACATAGATTCACTGAGAAGATAATTTTAATACAACTGTAATGTTGTATGGATGAAAGCCTTGATTAGACAACTGAAAACCTAAGCCATATATGATCAAAGGATTATATTGATCATGCTTACTCACCAAGCTTGAATGCTTATATCATGTATAAGTGACACTGGTGGATAGAACATGATTAAACCCTAGCATAGATATACTGTCCTAGATTAGCCATTACAGGTCACAGTAATATATTGTGAGGTTGGAGTATTTGTTACTAGAGTTAAGTAGAGACAAGATAGTATAATTAACATGATGCTAGAGCACATTGGATTATAGAAGTAGTATTTTCCTCTTGGGAAATACTAATCACTAGAGGAGAGTAGAACTTGATATAAACCTCTACTAGAGTAGTATTAGTGATAGATGATTTAGGAAGGGTATGAATGGTATGAATGGAGTTAGATGTAACCACTTGTTGGGTTGGAGATTATTAATAGTAGAATAGTTGTTATAGCCAAGTATGGATATAAGAAGATTATGAAGAGCTTCAGTGTCAAACTAATTGGAATTATAAATGGATTGAGAAGAATAAAAGGTGGATAAGAATATTTATGTGAAGTAAAACTCATCATGTTAACACATGATGATGGATAAGAAGAAGTAGAATATCTAGGAAAGGAATTCCTTAATCAGAAGTCCAGAATTATGAAGTATGGAATATAGGAATCCTTGTTAAACATTAAACTCTAAATCTTTAACCAAACATATAATCTATTTCATCTATTTGAATCAATCATCTTATTTCCACAATGCTTCATAGGAATATTTTCCTATAGCAAATCTCTTAGGCACATCTTTATCATTTCTAATTATCACAACCATATGTGCTTAGGAGTTATCTTTATCAATTCTTTCCCATAAGATATTTAGAAAACAACTTTCTATTTTAAATGGTGATATTATTAAAAATCACAAACATAAAGACTATATGTTTAGCCATTAATCTTTATTCACATCAACAAAAGAATATAAGTATATTAAGAACTCTAAACCCTAGGATAAGCATTTGCAATTTAAATCCTAACTTCTATGTTAGTTATAAAAAAAATATATACATTGCTATTTCCTAAATTTATGAGAATAATATTAACCATATTAAAGTACTCAAACCCTTATGTATCAAATAATAATGAAGGATCAATATATATAAAAGATTCTTTAATATTATAAACCAATAAGAATCAAAACTCATGGATTAATAGTAATACATTCATTAATAAGTTTATGGATATGAGATAAATTAAATTCATACTTAAAGCCTTTACAAATACCAAATTAAAAGGAATATATACAAAGAAAATAAAGAAATAATCACACTATACAATAAAAGCTCATAAAATGTTACTAAACAAATTTTAATATTGCTACAATTGTTAGCAAATAAAATCTATAAAGAAAATTTTAACCAATTGTGAAAAATTCAAATCTGAAAATGAAGCAGAAAATAAAAAGGAAGAAAAACAGAAAAAAGGGGATCTGGCCGAGCAAAAGGCCGGCCCAGATACTCCTCTCTCTTATTTACTGCCTGGTGCACCTAGTTGAAGCCCAGCAGCAACCCAACAGCGGCCCAGCCGGGATACCTCTTTGTTGTCTCGCTGGCAGGTGGGGCCGTGGAGGGACTGCGTAGTGAATTCGAAAAACTGCCAGGGGGTTTTCTGCTAAACGTTCGTCGTCGTATTCCTCACCGACTGGAAGCTGCTCGGTGGCAGTGGTCGATGTCGTCTGCCGCCGTCCTTGCGTCAAGATGCACGCCGCCATTGCCAGGAGAGGATAAGGAGGCCACGGCGACGCCCCTGCTCGTTCTCATCCTCATTTCTCTCTTGAATGCCCTCCATCTCTCTGCTTTCCTCTGACCTAAAACCTAACCTCGCGCGGAACTGCTCATTGCCGACGTTTCCGAGATCCCCTTGCTCATCTAAGGCCATAGTTAGATCCGCCTCGTCGTGTTGAGCATCTCTGCCAAAGGAATCGACACCGCCCGAACCGAATTGTCACCGGAGTTTGCTACTTCTCCTATGTCGTTCACCATCTATTCACCGTCATTGGACTTCCCCCGGCCTCCCCGACCATTCCATAGCAACCATGGTGAGTTCATCGACCTCCCATTAGCCTATATTGCTTTGTTTGCTTCCTATATCATCACCGGGGTGACCATCTGTTAGCGCCACCATGTGAGTTCGTCGCCGGCCATCTTCCGATGACCTTTAGGAGGCGGCGCTACCACTATTAGGTTCCGCAAACTCCCCTGCATTGAACCCTTCTAGCCACGCTTCCCATAAATCCCTCTGTCGCCGTTCCCGAGCACAACTCCAGTGAGGCTCCGACGATCACATGTGGCAGCTGATGTGGCCACGGGCCCATCTGTCTATCTCTATGGCTAGATTAGCTAGGAGTGCAAAAAGAAATTACTAGTCTACGCCAGCGTGGCACACCAACGTGGCCCTGGGCCCTACCTGTCTGTGACTTAGTGTAGACCTAGTCTAGGTAAAAAAGTATTATCTGATAGTAAAAATTGATAAACACAATATAAATTCAAATATCAAATTCCAGAAATCAAATAAAGTGATTAAATCTTGTAAATTTAATATCTTTTGTTTTATAATTCATAAAAATATATGTAATATATGAAAATGTTTAGAAAAATAAAATCTATAACCTAAATCTTTTATCCAACATTATTATTTTAAACATTTAAATAAATATTATTTAATAAAGATTTTATAAGTAATAAAACCTTGATAATTCATATTTTAATAAGGGTAAATGTTAAAAATATAAATAATATACCCAATTTTTTAGATAAATAAGAACTATAATTTAAAACTATAATCATGCATTAATATTCCACTTAATTAAATACTTGTTATTTATTAAGTCTTTATAAAGTGTCATGGGAATTGTCACGGCAGATGCTGCAATCGGCAGCGAGTAGTAGAACGAGGGGCAAGGGCGGCCAGCCATCTGCGGTGCGAGATGAGGGCAGAGACACAGGGTTTTACCCAGGTTCGGCCCCCCGGAGGGTAAAGACCTACTCCTGCTAGATTGTATTATGAAGGTGGTACAATGGGCGAACTCGGCGGCTTGGCGGCGAGTCGCTTGGGTGTATGATGGAACGTATCTCTACACGCCCTACAGGGAGGTTTATATAGGCTCACCTCCCCTAGGGTTTACATATCTCAACCGAATCAGTTAAGGCTTCGGTACTCGTTTAACCTAATCCGACTGGGCCTATCTACTCGCCTGGGCCTTCAGCTTCCAGTCGCTTGGATCCACGCTGGGCCTTGATCCAGTCGCCGTCCTGCAGGCCCACTCGCCAGGTCTTGGGCCAGTCGGAAACGTCCTGCTGGGTATACCCCGGTAGGCGCATCCCCATCATTAGTCCCCGAGGCCGTCGTCGATTAGGCGTAGGTGGTTGCCGGCAGTCGGAGTATACGGCCGCTGAGTAGACATCCAGTCGAATCGTTGGCGGGCTCCTTTATAAAGGAAAAAACTAGTCATTCTGATCGCAGCTTTGGCGAGTCGAGTCGGCGAAACACTGTCATAGTGATCGGGTCGGCGAGCCGGGTGGCTGAAGTTGGACCGTTAAACGTGGTCAAACTAGCCGTTGGGGTAATCCAACGGTAACTTTCGGCGTAATCACCGCGTAATAACAGCTCCCTGATTTGGCGGGTAACAACCGCTATATAAGGGGAATGGCAGGCGATCAGAGAACCACCTTCTCACCATTTCCTCTGACTGCGTGCACTTTCGTCTCCCTTCGCATCGCGATCCAGCCGACCAGAAATCCTCCGCCCCCCCCCCCCACAAATCTTTCCGCCATGGCCCTCTCCACCGAACCTTGGGGTAGATCTAAGTGCACGAGGGCGCAACTGGCTTCCTTTGAGGAGGCCGGGATCCTGCGAGCTGGCTGCTGGCGCATCCCCACGGCCGGAGAGGTGACCCCGAACCCGCGAGAGGGGGAATTCATCTGCTTCACCAGCCATCTTGAACGGGGGCTAGGGTTCCCCACGTCCCTGTTCTTCCGACGCTTCTGCACCTACTACGGGATCCAACCATCGGATCTGGGTCCCCACAGCATCAAGCAGCTCGCCATCTTTGTGGCATTCTGCGAGTGCTACTTGGGCTGTCGGCCCTACTTCCCTCTATGGCAAGATCTGTTCCACGGACGGATCAGCCGCGAGGAGGCGGGCGGCCCAATGCTTGCCGCGGGAGGCCTAACCTTCCAGCTGAAGTCGAAGGCTTCATTTTTCGACTTGATGCTGCCCGCCAAGGCGGCGAGCGACTGGAAGAAGTCGTGGTTCTATGTTGCCGAGGCGACCCCGGAGGGCGAGACGGCGATCCCGCGGTACTCCGCCAACCGGTCCGAGCCGCGCCGTCTTCAAGTCGGCAAGCTCCCCAACGACCAGCGGTTTGAAGAAGAAGGGCCTCCATACGATCAACCTATACAACTGCTGGCTCGGGCGGCGGCTCGTCCCTCTGGCTCGACGCGACCACTATATGTACCAGTACACGGGCCAGGAAGACTCGACGAAGGCCTGCCTCGCCGAGTGGAAGCTCGAGGACTACATCCCAGCACTGAAGAAGATCACCCAGGCGGTGTACCTGGACGCACAAGCTGGGGTCGCCCCTTACACCGCAAAGCGTCCAGCCCCAACGGTAATCACCTCGCTTCATTCGCAGTCGCAGTTTTTGCAGTCGCGGTAATTCTAATTTCATCTTGCGTTCTTTGCAGCTGTTCCAAGTGGTGGAAGGATGGCTCCCGCCTTCGGACGACGAGAATTCGAGCTCGTCCGTCCAGGACATGGGCGAGTTGCCTCCCGCCAAAGGTGATTCCGGGAGCGACGAGAACAATGACGACGACGAGTCCGAGGAGGAGGTCGCCCTGCTGGTTCGCAAGACCCGCGGGCAGCGACAGCGTGAGCTTGAGGCGAGTAAAAGCCTCGAGTGTCACGATGACAACGAAGAACTTCCGGAGACCACCTCGCGCCGCCAGGCTACTCCGTCGAAGAAGAAGAAGAAAGAGAAGGAGGCAAAGGCCCCTCCGAAGAGGAAGACGAAGCCGACGAGGCCGGCCTCGCCGCCACACTCGGCGAGCAGTTCTGACGCCCCCAGCCCGGCCAAGGACGAGGCGCCGCCGACGACAGCCGTGATGGATATGGCCACCGTCGAGGTGCCACTGGCTTCGATGCCTCCGCCATTCGCCCCAGTCTCTGGGCTGGGGGATGCTCCGGCTGCAGCGGCTTCGCCTCGTAGGGAGGCTCCTGCCGAAGATGTCCCAGAGGCTCCGGTTGCGGCCTCGACGACGAAGAAGCCGTCCGTGTCTTGGGCACGCGATGTCCTGGAGATGGGGCTCAGCCGCCGACTGGGCCCTGAACTAGAGAAGTCGGCCGGCCTCCGCACGGGGCTACGCTTCATTCCAGTCGCCAAGTGAGTACCCTCACCTTCCTTTGTCTTCCATAGCAGCCTGAATTATCTTGCTTACATGATTGATGTACAGGACCGGAGTGAAGAGGATGGGCCACCCGACCGTGGCTAAGGTGCCATCCGTCGCCAGCGAGGAGGATCCTTCCCGTAAGAGGAAGGCGGACGAGGTCGTCGTCCCCACGGATGGCAGCAAGAAGGCCAAGGGCGATGACGTCGTCACGATTTCTGACGACACGGCGGTCGCGCCGACGGAGCCCGTAACAGAGGCGGCCGCGTCCACGAAGGACGGCGCTCCCTCGCCTGGAACGGCCGAGCCGACCTCCTTTGGGGCGGGTGCCTCCATCGCGACATTCCCGCGCTTCATGGCCAAAGCGGCCGCGGCGAGTGGAACTTCGCCCTCGAGCCGTGCACCTGGGGTCGCCGATGCGGAAGTCGACCAGCGTCGTGGGTACACGCCAGCCCTCCTCGCGTCCGTGGACTCGATACAACTCCATGGCATGCTTGGCGGAGCCATCCAGGTATGTCCAGTCCCCGAGGATCAGGTCGGTGTTTTGCAGCGGTCTGATCCTTTTGGTATATAATTGTTACTTTGCGCGTCCAGTCCCCGAGTGCGCACTCGCTGAATTTCAGCGGGTGGGCACTTAGGAATTTTTTGATTGCCAGTCCCCGAGTGCGCACTCGCTGAATTTCAGCGGGTGGGCACTTAGGAAGTTTTTGATTGCCAGTCCCCGAGTGCGCACTCGCTGAATTTCATCGGGTGGGCACTTAGGATGTTGCTTTAATTAACTGTTTGAATGATGTGCAGGGTCTGCAACGTGAATCAGCTGACCGATTGGCAGCGAAGCACCGCGCGGAGAAGGAACTGGCAGCCGTCCAAGAGGTGAATAGGGGGCTTCAGGAAGTTGCCGCGAAGGCGGAGGAAGCTCGCCAGGGACTTGTCGCCGCGGGTGAATTAGTGGCGGCGCAATCGGCTTTGAGCTCGGCTAAAAAGCGGATCGCCGATCTCGAGCGCGAGCTGCGGGAAGCGAAGGAAGAAGCGAGCTCGGCTGACGGACGAGTCAAGGCCGCCATTACAACCGCCGAAGAAGATCGTAAAGTGTCGGATGCCCTTGTTGCTGGGCTTCAGGACGACCATACTGCGCTTCAACGCTTCATCACGGATCTCTCCCGCCCGCTGATTGGTAAGTGCATCTGCCTCTGCCAGTAGCTTGTGCTTTTTTGTGATGTCCAACATACTCACTGTTGTCTTCTACTCGCAGGTCGCATCATTGATAGCGCGGAAGAGGCGAGCTCGTTCGACGCGCGGCAGTGTGTGGGTACGCTCGTCGACTCGGCGACGTTGTCGGCAACATGCATCTGAGCCTACCTCTAGGAGATATCACCCACGGAGGTGATTCCCAGCGACCTCGTCGAGGTGTGGAAGTACTTGGAGAAGGCACCCTCGGTTGTTGAATTCATGACGCGGTCGGCGTTTCGACGCGGAGCAGCAACGGCGCTTAGCCTTGGACTTGCTCACTTCCCAGAGGACTTCGACCTCGACGACGTGACGAGCGGCTACCCTTCATCGACTGGCGCGGTGGAGCTTTCCGAGGTGCTCAAGTTGACGGACCGCACCGTGATGTACTCGGAGCGTGTCTGGGCAATGGGCGACCTCCTTCCGTACCAGGAGACGGTCGTCGCTCCCAACGACCCCGAGCCGCCGCACCGGGATTTCAAGGTCGAGCAGCCTTTCCGCGCGGCGATGGCGGGTGAGCTGACGACGTACCCGTCAAACCCATACACGTCGTTCATTCGCAATCGTCGGGGTGTTGGCGAGTCGTCGTCGAAGCCTGCAGAATAGGGTAGTTTGCCCTGAGGCGTTAGTAGCAGGTCTGCGGTATGGGCATATTTTGTAATGTGAGACAATGCGACATGCTATTGAATGAGACATCGTGTATGTGTTGGAATTGTAGGGGTTCGTAGCATGGAAAATAAAAATTTTCTATCGCATACAAACAAACAAGCCAAGATCTATCTACTAGATTGTAGCAACGAGTCGATGGAATAACTCACCCTCGAAGATTCCAAAGTGTTTAACGAGAGCAGATTCTCGTGGGTGATGTAGTCGTACTCTTTCCGATCTCAAGATCGCGTAGACGATCCTTCCGGCGCCGCGTTCCCGCAGCGCTCCCGCAGTCGGTCACACGTTCGGTACTCGACGAAGACCTTCCTCTCCCTTGTTCCAGCAGGCAGCGGAGGTTGTAGCACTCTCCTCGCGATTCCGGCAGCACAACGGCGTGGTACCGGAGGTAGAGGGGAAATCCCGCA
The DNA here is from genome assembly GCA_916181665.1 of Avena sativa. Classification (NCBI taxonomy): domain Eukaryota; kingdom Viridiplantae; phylum Streptophyta; class Magnoliopsida; order Poales; family Poaceae; genus Avena; species Avena sativa. The sequence goes on from OV702280.1 coordinate 279,479,273, forward strand.
GGGCTTCGCCTTAAGCCGGTGCGAGTATGGTGGAGCTTATGAGAGAGGCTATTAGTGGTCTAGTAATTAGACACACCAATTAGAGGGCTCTAAACCAATTAGAAGGCTCTAAACCGAATAGCTCTAAACCGGGGTCTAGATCTAGGGTTTAGTTTAGAGGATAGGAAACTTGTGTGTGTTGGGAGGGAGCCCTGCCCCTCCTTATATAGGTGGGAGGGGCTGGCCGGCCAAGGGGAGGGAGTGGAGTCCCTCCCCAACTCGGCCTAGGTGGGGCGCCGGCTTGGGGAGGAGGACTCCTCCCTCAAGTCGGTTTCCTCCTCTCCTCCCACTTCCCAAAAACTGCCGTTTGACTTTCAAACTAGCCGTTTGACTTTTTCAATTTAGGATTCAATCTAATCCTTTATTTGGGACAGCAAGAACACTTAGTACATGATGCAATCATTCCAACATGTAATGACACATTCATGTACCCCTTCCCCCCCGGAGTGCCGGACAATCCGGGACCTTCTAGAATGTTCCCGATGGAAACACCGGAATCATTCCCGAACTCCGAAACGGGACTTTCCTTATATGAATCTTATTCTCCGGACCATTCCGGATCACCTCGTGATATCCCGGATCCCATCCGAGACTCCGAACAACATTCGGTCTCTTTCTCATAATACCATAACTACTCAAACAACGTCGAATCCTTAAGTGTGTCTCCCTACGGTTCGTGAATTATGCGGACATGATCGAGACACTTCTCCGAACAATAACCAATAGAGGAATCTGGAAATTCATATGGCTCCCACATATTTCTACGATTACTTTGCGATCGAATGAACCACTTACATACGATACCAATTTCCCTTTGTCTCACGATATGTTACTTATCCGAGGTTATGATCGTCGGTATCTCTGCATACCTAGTTCAACCTCGTTACTGATAAGTACTCTTTTCTCGTTCCCGTGATATGTGATCCCTTGTGACCAAGTCACATGCTTGCAAGCTAATTGGATGACATTTCACCGAGAGGGCCCAGAGTATATCTATCCGTCATGTGGATGGACAAATCCCACTCTTGATCCATGTGTTTCAACCAATACTTTCCGAACACTCAATGCCACTTTTATAGCCACCCTGTTACGGTGTGGTGTTTGATGACATCAAAGCATCCATCCAGTAAAGGTGATATGCATGATCTCATGGTCGAAGGAATTAGGTTACTATGTATCAGAAAGCATATAGCAATTGAACTATTGAAATGACTTGATCTTTATGCTACGCTTATCTATAGGAGTATGTCCATCACATCATTCTCCTAATGATATGATCCTGTTGTTAATAACATCTCTATGTTCATGATCAGGAAACAATGATCATATATTAACCAACAAGCTAGTTTAACAAGAGGCTTTACTAGGGACTCTTATTTTAGTTTACAAATCACACAAGTATTAATGTTTCCGGTTAATACAATTATAGCATGGTATGTAAACATTTATCATAAGTGTGAAGACATGATAATAACCACTTTATTATTGCCTCTTGGGCATATCTCCAACAGTCTCCCACTTGCACTAGAGTCAATAATCTAGTTTCGAACCTTTGTGTATATAACACCTATGGCTTTCCGGTGTTGTATGTACACGATTGCTAGTGGTCAACTGATCTCCGGATCTGACACTTCCAGGTCCGTGTGTAATTGCATGTCTTTGCGTCTCTACGCATCACTCATTCTCTAATGAGATGGCTTTGTATAAATTTGGTCTTTCGGTGTGACCTTTAGCTCTTTGGGGTTAAAAACATGTTGATAATATTGTCGCACAATATATCTTCATAGTATTATCCCACTGTGAACTACACATAGTTTGATAACAAACTACTTGACTCAAATGCCCTCTTATGCTGCTAAAATAGCAGTCATATACTTAGCCTTTTGTTGTAGTATCTGTCACAATGTCTTAACTTTGGAAATCATCCAAATCCATTATGGAACTCACTTTCCATTATATTGTGCCACCCTTAGTTTAGATTGAGATAAACTTAATTTGTACTTTGTGACAAAGCTAGTATCAATGTAGTACTTTTACAATGAACTAACCATCTATTTGTCACTTCTACAAATATTATACTCTTAGTTCTTCCAAAAGATCATAAGAATATCCTTACTATTGTCCAATGATCATCTTACAAATCATTCTGGTATATGCTCACAACATTTAGAGCATAGGACATATCTGGATTTGTACATATCACAGTATGATTGATATAAATACTCTTTGTGATTTCATACATCAAGTATCAATCTATACTTTGAATCTTTGTTTCACTTACCAAGTGCCAATACACTTGAATATATCATCAACATTGAACTCTTTCAATCCTTTCTGTGCAACAAGAACCTCTCTTGTAGTTTCTATATTGAACTCATTCAATATCTTGTCTATGTACTTCTGGCACAACCATATTAGCGTCTATTGATGCCAAATATTTGGGTTTTGCCTAAGTCTTTCATCAGGATGAAATTTTTAATATGTGTTAATAAAAGATACATCTTTTCTAATCAACAATATGTCCTCCACATAATGTATTAGAAATATGTCTTAGCGCTCCCACTTAATTTCTTGCAAATGCAAGCATCTTCATTGTCTCCGATGAAATTAAACTCTTTTAACAGTTTCATCATAGTGAAGATTCCAACTCCGCTATGCTTACTTTAACCATTGAAGTTTGCATATGTTTTTAGCATCCTTTGAATTAACAAAACCCTTTGGACCGTGTCATGCACACGTCCTAGGTAACCATTCTATTAGAAGAACTTGTTTTGTTTATTCTACTACCACATAACAAATTATATGTATTGGTTGCTACATTAATCCGTCTAGACTAAAAATCGCTATGAAAGATCAAATCTTGTCATATACAACTTGTTGTGAACTCTTTCCCAACATGTCGACTATTTCATAGATGTAAAACATCCATGTCTATTTCTTTATAGATCCAGACACAACTGTAAGGTCTTACACCTTTCTCGAGGGTCCTTCAAGTTCAAAACTTGATTTCTCGTGTATGGAACTATCACGGATTTTATGGCTTCAAGCCATTTTACGGAGTCAGGGCCCATCATCGCTTCTCTGCATGTAGTCGGTTTATTATTCTCAAATAATGATTCAACCCTCAAATCTTGGTATTTGATTGTTCATCCGACCTACTTGTTTCAATAGGAACTTGGATCTCCGTGACCACAACCTTTTGAGGTACGTGAACCATGAGCATTGTTGCTGCCTCCGAAACACTTTTCGGCGCTGCGCAATTCTGCACATATAGCTAAGGTTCTTTTAACCTTATCAAAGTTTCTATTGTCCTCCCACTTAACTTTTCACGAAAAATTTCTTCTCAAAGAAACTTGACGTTCTAAGCAACAAACTCTTTTGTCTCCGGTGTTTTATGGAGGAACAGTTTATACAAAGACAGGTTCATCCGACTTTGGTTGCACACATCTTTCTTATGCATAGCATACCAATGTTTAAGAAAGGACAACTTGGGTTTTATCCCAAACCATAACCTTATATGGTGTCATTTCAACGGATTATGATGGAGCTCTTTTTAGTGGAAAAACGGTAATCTCTAAAGCTTTTAATCTTTAAAATACTATGGCAGTTTTATGAACTATACCTTTGATCTTACCATGTCAAACAAGGTTTAATTACATATCTCGAACGCTCCATACTCTTATGGTGTTTCGGGAAATGCAAATCCACGGAACGATTCCTTAAATCTTAGGTATTATGCTAAACTTGTAATTCAAATATCTTCCTTTATGATCTTTATCATAAACTATTCATATTCTTGTTACAATGATTTTGCACTTCATCTTGAAAGTCTTTTGAACTTTTCAAATATTTCATACTTCATCCTTATTAAGTAAATATTCATATATTCACTCAAATTTTCGGAGAAAGCATATGAAGTTGAAATCCATCGCTCTTGACTACACATAATGGACTTCGTACAACAATATGTACAAGTTCCAATTAGCTAGTCATTCGTTCCCTTTTTGGCCTATGAACGAAGTTTTAATTATCTCTAGGAAAGTTTCACAAGCGTTATTTGATCAAAATCAAATAGACTCCAAAATTCCATCCATATGGATTTTCTTCATGTTTTCTTTCCAATATAATTTAAACGGCGATGTCACTTCCTAAGTGATCTTTCAATCAATTTGTCTTTCGACATTTTAGCACTAGTTTTATGGATGTGATTTCTCCAACGAGATTTGTGAATCATCCATCTTTTATGGATTACGGCAATTATTTGAACAACCCTTTTGTTCTCATAATACCTGATAAAACAAATCTTTGAAGGCAAGCTTTGATGTTTAACAAGCAACGCAATAACCCTTTATTTGTTCTCGATGAACATCATCACATATTCTTTTGCTTGTTACTTAGGCCATTGTAGTTCATGAATTGTGTTGTTTCGTATGACGATTCACACCAACAAATTCAGTATCAAATACTTGAGAACCACATTGTTTAATAAGCAAAGAATATAGCCATAACATGTATATCATCTATATACTTAAACTGAACAATTCTAGTCTTTTCTTTTCTGCCATATATTTATGAGATTCTCTTTCAATATTTCCTTTTCTATTTGAAAGAATCTATCAATATCAATAGTGGAGTCATACATATGACATATAGTCCAAAGCGTGTATAATTAAATACCAATGTCTTTGGACTTGCACTTTGAAGTAGATCACCATCATTAAATATTTGGTGTTCTTTCAAATTCCTTACTTTAGTAATCTCTTGGTGTAGTAAACATTTTACCTACATCAAATATTCACCCTTATCATGGTATCGTCCATGATCAAGCTACTTTTAGCTTATAACGATGAATTATGAGTATAATGTTGCTATCCAAAACCTTTTGGAGGATTAGGACAACAAGTGTCTCCAACCTTTTTGCAAATTCTCATCAAAATATGAGAACATGAACTTTGCCATATTATACTCTATCATGTTGTAACCAAAACTTCGTTTCAGATATCACAATATCTTCCACACATCATGGTTTCTGAAACAACTCTTTCAGATCCTAGATAACCTTGATATTAAGGGAATCCTTTGAATATCAAGAATCATGGATACAAACATGATACTTATATACTAACACTTGGAATTGTTACTCTTGATTTAATACTAATTATTAAACTTCATGGAGTAACCGGAACTTACTGAAAGTTTGCAATAGGACTTTTAAACTTTAGATTAACACTTAAAACAATACGATACCAGTTCGTAAAGTATCTAACCAGAATTCTATAGTTCTATCATCTCAATTATAACTAAGCGCAAGGTGGTAAACGGATGCCAATGACTACAACAACTATGCAAATTCACTTTGATTTAGTTTATGATAAATTGAGTTCTAATTAATAATTAAATTAATCTAAGTGAACTCCCACTCAAAACAATATCCCTCACATTGTTTTAGTGATCACACGAACCAAATCCACCACATCAAAACCGATCATCACGAGAGTTGATATAGCTTCAATGGCGAACAATCAACATGTTCATCATATCTACTATATGACTCATGCTCTACCTTTCGGTAATCCGTGTTCCTGAGGCCATGTCTGTACATGCTAGGCTCGTCAAGATCAAACCTTAGCTACCGCATAAGCAAATCTGGCTTGCTTACGTTGTATTTACCCGTGGAATCAAAGACACCCGATCATCACGTGGTGCTTCGAAGCAACAAGTTTTAGCAACGGTGCTAACTAAGGGCGAACACTTTAGAACTTGAAATTTATGTGCATGAGGGATCATCTTATAATGCTACCGTCGTCTACTAAGCAATACAAGATGCATAAAGGATTAACATCACATGCAATTCATAATATGTGATATGATATGGCCTTTCTTCTTTGTGCTTCCGATCTCCATCTTCAAGCACGAACCTGATCTCCATCATCACCGGCGTAGCATCAAGGTCAATGACGCTTCTTCATGGTTGTCGTCCACCAGCTTCAACTATTACAACTATTTTGAATAGACACGCAGGTCTTAACAGAAATTAAAGACAACCATATGGCTCCTGCCGGTTGCCAACTTACAATAAGGAACATTGCATACATCAAATATAATCACAATCATGGCCATATCACATCACTGCACACCCCTGCAAAACAAAGTTAGACGCTTCTACTTTCTTTGCATATTTTACGTGGTTTGGGGCTTTCCATAAGTGTCGTTCTAACCTACGAACAAGAACCACAACATTGATACTAGCATTGTTGATTACCCGTTGTAAATTGGATCTTTACTATGCTAGGAGAAACTGGCACCCGCAAAGCCACTTATGCAATACAAGTTGCATGTTAAGCGTGGAGCAAGTCTCATGAACGATGTCATGTAAGGTTAGCCCGGGCCGCTTCATCCCAACATACCGCAAGATGCAAAGTACACTCAAAGCAATCTACAATAAAAGCATCAACGCCCACAATGACCATTGTGTTCTACTCGTGCAACAGATCTACATATAGACACGGCTCTGATACCACTGTAGGGGTTCGTAGCATGGAAAATAAAAATTTTCTATCGCATACAAACAAACAAGCCAAGATCTATCTACTAGATTGTAGCAACGAGTCGATGGAATAACTCACCCTCGAAGATTCCAAAGTGTTTAACGAGAGCAGATTCTCGTGGGTGATGTAGTCGTACTCTTTCCGATCTCAAGATCGCGTAGACGATCCTTCCGGCGCCGCGTTCCCGCAGCGCTCCCGCAGTCGGTCACACGTTCGGTACTCGACGAAGACCTTCCTCTCCCTTGTTCCAGCAGGCAGCGGAGGTTGTAGCACTCTCCTCGCGATTCCGGCAGCACAACGGCGTGGTACCGGAGGTAGAGGGGAAATCCCGCAGGGCTTCGCCTTAAGCCGGTGCGAGTATGGTGGAGCTTATGAGAGAGGCTATTAGTGGTCTAGTAATTAGACACACCAATTAGAGGGCTCTAAACCAATTAGAAGGCTCTAAACCGAATAGCTCTAAACCGGGGTCTAGATCTAGGGTTTAGTTTAGAGGATAGGAAACTTGTGTGTGTTGGGAGGGAGCCCTGCCCCTCCTTATATAGGTGGGAGGGGCTGGCCGGCCAAGGGGAGGGAGTGGAGTCCCTCCCCAACTCGGCCTAGGTGGGGCGCCGGCTTGGGGAGGAGGACTCCTCCCTCAAGTCGGTTTCCTCCTCTCCTCCCACTTCCCAAAAACTGCCGTTTGACTTTCAAACTAGCCGTTTGACTTTTTCAATTTAGGATTCAATCTAATCCTTTATTTGGGACAGCAAGAACACTTAGTACATGATGCAATCATTCCAACATGTAATGACACATTCATGTACCCCTTCCCCCCCGGAGTGCCGGACAATCCGGGACCTTCTAGAATGTTCCCGATGGAAACACCGGAATCATTCCCGAACTCCGAAACGGGACTTTCCTTATATGAATCTTATTCTCCGGACCATTCCGGATCACCTCGTGATATCCCGGATCCCATCCGAGACTCCGAACAACATTCGGTCTCTTTCTCATAATACCATAACTACTCAAACAACGTCGAATCCTTAAGTGTGTCTCCCTACGGTTCGTGAATTATGCGGACATGATCGAGACACTTCTCCGAACAATAACCAATAGAGGAATCTGGAAATTCATATGGCTCCCACATATTTCTACGATTACTTTGCGATCGAATGAACCACTTACATACGATACCAATTTCCCTTTGTCTCACGATATGTTACTTATCCGAGGTTATGATCGTCGGTATCTCTGCATACCTAGTTCAACCTCGTTACTGATAAGTACTCTTTTCTCGTTCCCGTGATATGTGATCCCTTGTGACCAAGTCACATGCTTGCAAGCTAATTGGATGACATTTCACCGAGAGGGCCCAGAGTATATCTATCCGTCATGTGGATGGACAAATCCCACTCTTGATCCATGTGTTTCAACCAATACTTTCCGAACACTCAATGCCACTTTTATAGCCACCCTGTTACGGTGTGGTGTTTGATGACATCAAAGCATCCATCCAGTAAAGGTGATATGCATGATCTCATGGTCGAAGGAATTAGGTTACTATGTATCAGAAAGCATATAGCAATTGAACTATTGAAATGACTTGATCTTTATGCTACGCTTATCTATAGGAGTATGTCCATCACATCATTCTCCTAATGATATGATCCTGTTGTTAATAACATCTCTATGTTCATGATCAGGAAACAATGATCATATATTAACCAACAAGCTAGTTTAACAAGAGGCTTTACTAGGGACTCTTATTTTAGTTTACAAATCACACAAGTATTAATGTTTCCGGTTAATACAATTATAGCATGGTATGTAAACATTTATCATAAGTGTGAAGACATGATAATAACCACTTTATTATTGCCTCTTGGGCATATCTCCAACAGGAATTTGTCATGTGTTTTGTGATTGTGGTTTGAACGAGTCCCCGAGCGCGTCCGCCCTTTTGTGGGGTTTACCTCGTGTGTGATATGTTTGTTGTTTTTGAATGTTTTGTTATTGTGGTCTACTCGCCCGAACTCGAAGAGCCAGTCGCAGAGCGACTCCCTTGAACGCTCTATACTTCACCGTTTTCCCTTGCGCGAACGGGGTCGGATGGCCCAGTCCCCAAGCGTGGTACTTGGTTGTTCTAGGCGCGACTCGAGGGTGGTTGAGGACTTGGCGCGTTAGTTTGGGCGCATCACTCTTGCCTGGCCCGTTGGGTCAGTCGCGTGGCGAGTCCTGGGCATGCTCTCCTACTTGGCGTCTTCCCGAGCCACTCGCGATGAACTGGTCGTCAGTCCCCGAGCGTGGTACTTAGCCGTTCGAGTCGCTATGTCGAGGATGCAGAGGGCCATGGTCACTGTAAGAAGCGAAGGCAGTTGTCTTGGCTCGTAAAGCCAGTCGGGCTGGGCGACTCCAATGGGGCTCCGGGTAGGCGTTTTTCATGGACGATGCAAGACCTGAGGTTACTCAGTGCTCTTGCACCGCACTACTTAGCCGTGTCGATCGCTGTACCAAAGGTTGACTTCCGCGGTTAGCTGGACGCTGTTATTACGAGTGCGAGTGGCACAAGACATGGAGAGTAGGCGCAATTTGCGGTAACCGATTCTTTTTATTTCATAGCGACTGGAGAGTACATATGTGGGGTTCTAGGGGTAGAACTTCCATAGGAGGTTTACATTCCATGGTCGCTTGACGTCGAGTTCGCCGTCCCCGCGGATGTCGATGAGGTAGTAGGCGTCGTTGACAAGTACTCGCCCGATGGCGAATGGTCCCTCCCATGGAGGGGAGAGCTTGTGCATGCCCTTCTTGTCCTGGATGAGGCGCAACACCAGGTCACCTTCTTGGAAGGTGTGAGTTTTCACCCGCCGACTGTGGTAGCGGCGGAGTCCCTGTTGGTAGATTGCGGTGCGAGACCGAGCGAGGTCACGTGCCTCGTCGAGTTGATCGACTCCGTCCTGGCGGGCGAGTTCGTTCGCAGCCTCCGTGTAGTGGACGACCCTCGGCGAGTCGTGCTCAAGGTCGGTGGTCATGACTGCCTCGGCGCCGTACACCATGAAGAAGGGGGTGAATCCTGTCGACCTGTTGACCGAGGTGCGGATGCCCCAGATGACGGAGGGTAGCTCCTCGACCCAGCACCCGGCAGTGCGCTCGAGTGGTACTTGGAGTCGCGGCTTCAGGCCGTGGAGGATGCTTTGGTTGGCCCGTTCCGCCTGGCCGTTGGATTCCAGGTGGGCGACCGACGCGAGGTCGAGCCGGATGTGGTGCTCTTCGCAGAATTCGGCCATGGCTCCTTTGGCGAAGTTGGTGCCGTTGTCCGTGATGATGCTGTTTGGGAACCCGTATCGATATATGAGCTCGCGTAGGAATTTAGTGGCGGTCTTTCCGTCACATTTCCGAACTGGCTTGGCCTCCACCCACTTTGTGAATTTGTCGACCGCGACCAGCAGGTGGGTGTAGCCGGAGGGAGCCTTCTTGAAGGGGCCTACCATGTCCATGCCCCACACAGCAAATGGCCAGGTGATGGGGATTGTTTTGAGCGCTGAGCTCGGCACGTGCGTCTGGTTGGCGTACTTCTGGCACCCGGCGCACCGCTGGACAATGTCGACAGCATCGGCGTGTGCGGTGGGCCAGTAAAAGCCGTGTCGCATAGCCTTGGCGACCAGAGAGCGAGCGCTGGCGTGGTGGCCGCAGTCACCAGAGTGGATATCGTGGAGGATCTTGCGTCCTTCAGCGGGTTGGACGCGGCGTTGGAACACGCCGGTGACGCTGCGCTTGTGGAGCTTGCCGTCGATGATGGTGTAGGACTTGCATCGACGGGTGATCACCCGAGCGTCCGTCTCGTCTGCCGGCAAGGTGCCGGCCTCCAGGTAGGCGATGTAGGGCTTGGTCCAGTCGTCTGGCTCGGTGACGAGTGCAACCAGGGCTACCTCCGGCTGTAACGGGACTCCGATGTCGATCTCCCTCGGGGGAGAGACTGATGGCTTGGTTATTGTGTCGAGGAAGACACCGGCGGGTGGTGCGAGTCGAGCCGACCCGATGCGAGAAAGGGCGTCGGCCTCCTCGTTCTTCCGCCTGTCGATCCACTCGACGGAGTAGCCTGTGAAGTGTCCGCCCAGCTTGTCCACTGCTTGGCGGTACGCCGCCATGGTAGGGGAGACGGTGTCGCAGGTGCCAGCGACTTGCCCCGCGACGAGGTTGGAGTCTCCGTAGCAGCGTAGGCGGTTGACATTCATCTCCTTGGCAGCTCGCATGCCGTGGAGTAAGGCCTCGTACTCGGCCATGTTGTTGGTGCAGGGTGTGAAGTCGAGGCAGAGGATGTAGCGGAGCTTGTCGCCCTTTGGTGAAGTTAGCACGATCCCTGCGCCTGCGCCGTCCGCGTTCTTGGAGCCGTCGAAGTGCAGGCTCCAGTAATGGAGGTATGGCAGCTTCTCTGGCTGCTGGGCCTCTTCCCAGTCGGCGATGAAGTCTGCTAGGGCCTGCGACTTGATCGCTTTTCGTGGCTCGTATTTGATGTTGTGGACGCCGATCTCGACGGCCCACTTGGCGACCCGCCCGGTCGCCTCGCGGTTGCGGATGATGTCTTGCAGTGGTGCTGAGGAGACGACCGTGATCGGGTGCTCCTGGAAGTAGTGCGGCAAGCGCCGCTGAGCTCTGAAGACCGCGTATACCAGCTTTTGGTACTGGGGGTACCGCTGGCGCGACTCGGTAAGGACCTCGCTGATGTAGTACACCGGTCGCTGTACTGGGAGCTCCTTTCCTTCCTCCGGTCGCTCGACGACCATCACGGCGCTGACGACGCGCTCGGAAGCCGCGACGTAAACCAGCATGGGTTCTTTGTCGGCGGGGGCGGCGAGTAGCGGTGCGGCGAGTAGCACCTTCTTGAGGTCGCGGAGCGCGTCATCCGCCTCCTTGTCCCACTGGAAGGTGGGGTTCTTGCGCATCAGGCGGTATAGGGGCATCGCCTTTTCGCCCAGGCGGGGGATGAAGCGACTGAGAGCCGCTACTCGCCCGGCCAGTTTCTGGACGTCGCGCAGGCACTCGGGTTTGCCGAGCCGGGCGATCGTGTCGATCTTCGTGGGGTTCGCCTCGATCCCTCGCTTGGAGACGACGTACCCCAGTAGTTGTCCTGCTCGTACACCGAAGGTGCATTTGCCCGGGTTAAGCTTTATCTTGTATTTTCACAGGTTGGCGAATGTTTCCGCCAGGTCGGCGAGTAGGTCACCCTGGCGAGCGGACTTTACGACCACGTCATGCACCGCTGGTAGGTCGCCCCGGCGTTCTTGAGACCGAAGGTCATGGCGGTGTAGCAGAAGGCTCCGAATGGCGTGATGAACGTCGTCTTCTCCTCATCCTTGACTGCCATTTTGATCTGATTGTACCCGGAGTAGGCGTCAAGGAAACATAGCGACTCCGAGCCCGCGGTTGAATCGATTATATGGTCGATCCGCGGGAGGACGAACTTCTCCTTTGGGCAGGCGCTGTTCAAGTTTGTGTAGTCGATACACATCCTCCAGGTCCCGTTCTTCTTCTCGACCAGGACTGGGTTTGCCAGCCACTTGGAGTATTTGATTGGCCGGATGAAGCCTGCAGCGAGTAGACGCGGCACCTCCTTGGCGATTGCTCGGCGGCGCTCTTCATTGAAGGGCCGCAGCGACTGTTTGACGGGTCTTACTTTGGGGTCGGCGTTTAGCTTGTGCTCAGCGAGCTCCCTAGGGACGCCAGGCATGTCAGAGGGCTTCCATGCGAAGATGTCCCTGTTCTCACGGAGGAACTCGATGAGCGCGCCTTCCTATGCTGGGCTCATGCCCGTCCCGATCGTCACCGTCTAGCTGGAGTCGCCTGGGACCAGCTCGACGGTGCGGGTGTGCGTCGTCGCCTCGAAGGTTGAGGTGTTTGCGCCCTCCGAGTTGGGCTTCTTGAGTATGCTGGGGTCGTCGTTGTTGACCCCACTCGCGTACTTAGCGAGCTCATCGGCGTGGTTGGTCTCCGCCGCGATGACGGCGTCAGCGAGTTCGGCCCCTTTGGCCTCGCACTCGGCGGCCATGTCGGGGTCGCCGTTGATGGTGATGACGCCGCACAGCCCGGGGAGCTTCATTGCGTTGTACGCGTAGTGGGGCGCTGCCATGAATTTGGCGAACGCTTGGCGCCCCAGGACGCAGTGGTAGGGGCTGTCGAAGGGCACGAGCTCGAAGACGATCCGCTCGGTGCGGAAGTTTGCTGGTGTGCCGAAGGTGACTGGCAGCGTGACCTTACCGATCGGGTACGCCTTCCGACCGGGGACGATGCCATGGAACGTGGTGTGGGTTGTCTCGATCATCGACTGCGGGAGCCGCAGCCGCCTGAAGGTGTCCAGGTACAGGATGTTGATGGAGCTGCCGCCGTCCATCAATGTCTTGGGGAGCCAGTAGTCGCCGACCTTAGGCTTGACCACCAGGGCGACTCGACCTGGGTACTCGATGCGTGGCGAGTGGTCTTGGCGGCTCCAGATGATGGGCTGCTCCGACCAGTTGAGGAACTGGGGAACGTCCACCTAGGCCACCGCGTTGACGGCGACGGCATGGGCGATGACCTTCTTCTCGCGCTTCGTGTTGAAGCCTGTGAAGGTATGGAGCGAGCCGGCCACTTTGCCGAATTTTCCGCCGTTTGGCGGGTCGTTGTCGGGGTCCTCCCGTGCTCGCCGTGCCTTCTCGATCTCCCTGAGGGTGTGGCAGTCGGCGGTTGTGTGCGTTGCGGGCTTCCCTTCCCTGCTATGAAACGCACACGGTTGGTTAAGGAGGGCCGCGGGGTCGAACCTTGGCTTGGCCTTGTAGTTGCCGCTGTCGTGGCGTTGTCCTCCGTCGCGGCGGAAGCTCTTGGGATCGCGTTGTGCGTGCCCGGCGTTGGCGACGAAGTCGACTCGCCCGTCACTGCGGCGATTGCCGGTGAGGCGGGTGTTGCTGTAGCGTAGGTCGGACCGTCGTCCGCTGTCGTTGCCGCTCGTGCGGCGTTGACCTCCTGACTCGTCGTCAGTTTCCTGGTTTGGATCTTCCTCCGCGTACCGTTTGGCGATCTCGAGGAGGTCCGGGATGTTGTCGAGTGTGCGAGAGTGTCGCTTGAGCTTGGCGACCAGGGGCTCGTAGCGGCACGAGGTCTTGAAGCAGTGGATCGCGGTGTCCGAGTGGATGCCGACCGCGTTGTACCAGAGTTCTTGCCACCGTTGGACCCAGTTGTAGGTCGACTCGCGGGGTCCCTGGACGCATCGCTCCAGGTCCTCGATGGTGGTGGCGCGGGTGTAGGAGCACTCGAAGTGCCTGACAAAGGCGTCGCGCATCTCCTCCTAGGAATCGATACTGTCCTGGGGGAGGGTGTTGATCCACTGCCTGCACGTCCCCTCCATCATCAGGGGGAGGTAACGGGCGGCTAGCAGGTCGGTGTGGCCTGCGATCCCCATCGCCATGAGGTATGTATCAAGCCAAACGGCAGGGTCGTACGAGGGGTCATACTTTTATATCTCCTTCGGTGCCTTGAAGTTTGGCGGGTACTTCTCGCCTCGGATCATTGGTCCGAAGCACTTGGGGCCGAGTCGACTGAGCGACCCCATGGGCTCGCCGTCGCGGCGATTGGTCAGGGTGTGTCGCAGGTCATCGGGCTGGCGTGCGCGCCAGCTTTGGTTGTTGATGATGTGAGTGCGGGCGTCGATGGGTTGGCCGTTGGCGGCGACAAAGTTGGTTGCTGGCCTGGGGTCGTTGGTGGAGAGTGCCGCGTTCGCGGGTCGGTGTTGGAGCTGCAGTGGCTCCGGTGGCGGGCAGTTGAGGGTGTTTGCCGCCATTGGGCGACCGCTTGAGGCCGCTCTGCTTCCCGAAGAACGCGAGTATACTCGACCCTGCGAGTCGACGCCCGCGTTTTGCTGCTCGACGGCCTTTGCGAGCAGGGCCCTGACGTACTGGATCTGTAGGGCGCCGTCTCCCGTGGCTGTGATGTTGTCGGCTGCTGCTCGGCCTGCCACGAGGTTGTCCATCGGGGTGGAGAATAGTGGGAGGCCGTTTGCGTCTCGCTCCCGTGAGGAGACTACTATCCGCGGTTGGTCCCTGGGAGGTGTGCGGTTGGGTGGAGGTGGGGCGCCCATCGCCGTCGACCCTGGCGGGGGTCAGGCGCTTCCTCCTGGTGGCGCGTTCTCGCAGATCGCGTGCTCGGCCACGCGGGCCGGGTCGTTTTCGTCGTCGAAGTTCAGGGCGCGCCCCTGAACGGTGGGGTTCAGGCGCGACCTGATCCGCTGCTGATGGTAGCGCGATAGTTCCTGCGCCGTCACCTGCTCGAGGCGAAATTTTTCGCGCTCGGCTTGTTCCTTGCGCACCGCCTCCGCCAGTTTCAGGCGGAGTTCCTCGACCTCCGTCACCGTGGCGTTAGGAGGAATTGGGGTGGAGAAGGGCTCCTCCGGCGGCTCGGTGCCGGTCGCCATGTAGGTCGCGGCGTGGCGACCGGTTCCGTCGCGGAGGTCGGCGGAGTTTTCCGATCCGGAATCGAATTCGAAGATCCCGAGGATGGAGGGGTCCTCGAAGTCTCCCACGTTGGAGACCTGGGTGATGGAGCCCGCGGGTGAAGCCGCGGTGATGGACCCAGCGAGTGACGCCGGGGTCGCCGAGTCGGCGTCGGCGTTGAGGGCCGCGTCTTCTGCGCCCGCTGAGTTTCGGCCACGTCGCTGTGGGCCGAGTTGTACTCGGAGGCGAGGCGATGGATCGTGCGGATCTGGCTCTCGGAGAGCCGATCGCGTGGCGACGACTCGCGGATGCGAGCCGAGTCCTCCGAGACGATGACGTCGGTGAGGCCGACGAAGAGGCTGATCGTGTCGACCGGCAGGATCACGCTGTGCGTGACGGGTCGCGCCCCCGGGACGTAGCTGCTCGACAAGATTTGGAGCATCTCGCCGATCGCTATCATGCGGCCGGTGGCGACCGTCTCGTTGATGGGAAGATTGGATCTCGCCGCAGAACACCGGCCAGACCGGCCAGGCCCCACGGTGGGCGCCACTGTCGTGGGAATGGTCACGGCAGATGCTGCGATCGGCAGCGAGTAGTAGAACGAGGGGCAAGGGCGGCCAGCCATCTGCGGTGCGAGATGAGGGCAGAGACACAGGGTTTTACCCAGGTTCGGCCCCCCGGAGGGTAAAGACCTACTCCTGCTAGATTGTATTATGAAGGTGGTACAATGGGCGAACTCGGCGGCTTGGCGGCGAGTCGCTTGGGTGTATGATGGAACGTATCTCTACACGTCCTACAGGGAGGTTTATATAGGCTCACCTCCCCTAGGGTTTACATATCTCAACCGAATCAGTTAAGGCTTCGGTACTCGTTTAACCTAATCCGACTGGGCCTATCTACTCACCTGGGCCTTCAGCTTCCAGTCACTTGGATCCACGCCGGGCCTTGATCCAGTCGCCGTCCTGTAGGCCCACTCGCCAGGTCTTGGGCCAGTCGGAAACGTCCTGCTGGGTATACCCCGGTAGGCGCATCCCCATCATAAAGTAATAAGTATTATAAAATCATATCTTATTATTTTTAAATCACAAAAATAACTATAATATACCAAAATGATCACAAAAATAATACCTATATGTTAAAAATACAATATTCCACTTTTAAGTTAAAGACAAAGTTAAACACTTTAATAACTTGAATTTAAACCTATTTCTTTAATTAATAATTCATATAATGTCAAATAAAATTTGTTAATATTTCTTAAATTAACCAATTAAATCTAATAAATAGTATTAATGTTAAATACTAATATTATGAAGTCAAATGGTTCAACACATTTTAAAAATGCAATTTTATTGAATTATCATTCAACCATAAGTGTAGATTATTTTCTAAAAATATTGCAATCCGATATAAAATCTCCAAGTATAATTTGTAATGAGATAAAACCCATTCTTTTACTTTAACCACAAGTTTATAAACAAACCAAAACACTATAGTGAGTTCATAAGTAGTAAATAATATTGTTTACTTATTCACAACCCTTAACCACACCCTTATTGGGAGATAAATCCCTTTATACATTTATAATGTAAAGAAACCACTACCAAATAAAAGTAATACCATTCTTAAGTAACTTTAAAGAAACATTATGAAGTGAACAAGGTATAAGTATAATAAACATTACGCCTAAGGTCCATCTATGTTTTAAAGTTAACTTTAGTCTACAAGACTTTAAGTACAATGCTAAAAACTTTATTATATATTTTATAGTTAACTTTGGTCTGTTATAATTAAGTTCTAAAGTATCTTAATACCAAACTAACCAAGTTAAAAACCAAGATAGATAAGTCTCAAATACTAATGATGCCATTATTCAAATGGAGCAATTCTTTCTTCCTTAAGGACTATAACTAGAAAGAATACCTCATAAGGTTAACTTAAAAGTTTAAATGCTTCTGCTTAGTTAAGTAAGATTTTCTTCAAATGTTATTCTTTTTGCCACTTCAAACAACAAATGACAATTAATAATAATCATATTATATTAATCCTTACTTATATACTTATGATTGTTAAACACTTAAGCTACATTTACATGCCAATACTTGTGAAGTAAGATTTGAAGGTAAGGCAATTCTTATATAAGTAGTTTTAAGTAACATTCCACAAATGTGTAACCCATTATTTTATGGTGTTATAATTACATGTTGTTTCACACACACTCACAAGCCTTAATAAGAAGCACAAGTGTGAAACTTATCTAAAAGGACAACACATTCTAAAGAAACCATTTCTAGTTTCCAAACCCTAGAACAACGTTATCCCCGGGATTCGCATTTATAAAGTGCATTACATTACTCATGCATAATAGCATCTTGCTTCTTTAAACATTAGTCCTTACCGGACCAGTGATGCTGATTTCAGATATTGGATCTTTTATATTGTCTTGAAGACCGTGAGTGCATAATCTTGCAATCACAAAAGGCAAGTTCACACTTGCTCATGACCTTTGATTATTTTCTATAAAGTATTTTGCAAATCCAGTGTTGTCATCACCTGCATTTGAAGAAGGACAGAAAACACTATTTTCATAATAATGTTATTATAGGTTATTTACCATGAGTTAATAACCTACTATAAGAGTTCCGGTGGTAAAGGAACATATTATCTAGGACTTAACAACCAATGTCGCTAGTGATTCTTGCGCCGTATATCACGCGTTAACCATGAGATTTGGAATGGGACGAAGAAGTCAGCTGTATCTTTTCCCTCTCGCATGGAGCCGGATGTGCGGGTCGTGGCTGTTATCTCCATAGCGTGCATTTATTGGTAATTCGTAGGAGATATGCAGCATATGGGTGGGAGCCCTCAACGTCCCATGATAGTTCCGGCATCTGAACGGTCTGTACTGCCAATTGTCGTAATTCAATAGGTGGGCTGACATACACCAAGGAGACATGCGAGGTCGCGGAGAAGGCAGTGATTGGCTTGGGTCTTAGTCTGTGCCTCACACCAAGAAAGTGTGAACGGGTTCGCGGGCCGGATGTGCAAAAAAGCTAAGATCTCTCATGGGTAAAGTGATGCACCTCTGCAGAGTGTAAGAACTGTAACTTGTTACTCCCTGTTCCGGGAAGGAGCTGCGAACGCTGTGGGAAAGGAACTCCATGAAAGTTCTGGTAAACCCGTGAAGGCTGACTGACATAGCTTTTAAGAATAAAAGCAACCTTCGAAGAAATGTTTACGAAAACTTGCATTGCCTACGACCTATGGTCTGTGGATGTAGATATAGTGCATCAAACACTCCTTTTCTAGTGAACTTGTTGAGTACGCTCGTACTCAAAGTATCTTATTAACCCTTTCTAGGTTCTAAAGCCAGTACAGACGATGTCTACATCAAGTCATGCTCCAAGAATTATTGTCAAAAGCTAAAGTTCTTCAATGAAGTCAAGAGAGTCAACATATACAATAACTCAAGTGAAGACGAAGTTAATGATTGGATAGGAATACAATCTCTAGCCATAGAACCTATTTCTGTAGTGTATTGCGATAACAACAATGCCAGACCAACAGTTAAGATACTCGTCTTAATAGTATGATAGTTTTTGAGTTATTTACTTCTGATTCTTCTTTGTAAGAAGATTCTTTCTCTCTCTTTAACCTAGAGTATTCTCTGGATCTGGTGTAAAGAGTTGAGTTGTAACCTGTCAACACCCGGATTTTTCAATCCTAGATGCCTGTTATGCCATACATCGCAATCCCAGGATTACCATTTTGCGAGACATAACAGAATTGGATACCATAGTACTTCATCCATTACAACGATACATAAGTTCTTACACAAATAGGGATCTCATGATCCAGTTCTTAATACAACATCAAGCAGCGGAATACGTAGTAATAACGGTAGCGTAGGCGAAGCTCCATCTTCGGGGTCACAGGCAATGCTGACGATGGGAGATGATCCTATTTGTCGTAACCTTCATGGGGTCCATCTTCCAGGTACTCCTCTTCATAGTATGGCCATGGGAATAGCCAGGGACAAAGCCATGAGTACTCTTTAAGTACTCGCAAACTAATACTGACAGGTAAGGGGTTTTTGGATAATAGGACACTAGGCTCTAGGGTTGTTTTGCAAAAAGCCAGGTTTATCTTTACTAAGTTCCAGAGCTAGTCACAGTTTTATTACTCCTAAGTGGGATCTTGTAATTTAGGTCACAACTCTGTTGTGTTCAAGTCACAGTCTCAATTCATTTCACAAGTCATTTTAAAAGTCTGAAGGGGGAACAATATGGCCACTCCAACTGTCCATAACCGCGGACGCGGCTATTCGAATAGTTTGACACTCTGCAGAGATTGTACACTTTCACCACAACATTCGATACATCCGTCAGGAACAAATCCTGAATTCACCATACTCAGTATGCGGATAATCAATCCTAACCTTTCGATTACACACCCTAGTATAAGCACCTCTCCTGTGAGTTTGGCCTCCCAACCATGACCACTTTCATCTTGGGTACTGCATAGGTGGACAATCTTCACAAGGTAGCCTCAGCTCAGACCTTGGCCGTGAGGGAACTAATACTAAGGAATATAAGTTTCTAGTCAAGCCCTACCCAATATTCGGGTATTGTGGTTGTACGATAAAATTGGAATGGTATCGCATCCAGACAACCATCAGTTTTATAAAGGGCTAAGGCTCATGCCTCAACATTTTCATCACCAAAACCATTAAGTGTTTGGAAACACATGTCCAAAACATTTCAATAGAATGATCCATCATTCCAAGGTTTTCATAACCATTTTTCCACCAAGTATTCCCATCTAAAATTGATCAAGTTTTATGCTTAGCACTAGCATCTACAGTTGGAGGTGGTACTAATGAGGGTGGTAACTAGTGGAGTCTCACTAAGTCCAACATTATCTTAGACTGAGATCAAGGTTTCTAACTTAGGCCAAATTTTATGCTCTTTAGGCAAACTTGAGCACAACTGTCTAATATCTACCAAACTCTTAGGTGGACTCTAAGTAAGCTTTGATAAAGAAATAAAGTAAGAAGCTTGCCATAAAACTAGGATTGGTTTAGCAGTTAGGTATGATCACATATGCTTAAGGCATATAGTATTCATATCACAAGTATGGGTTTGTGGCAACAATAGGGTATCTTTCAAGTGTTAGCTTGCATTGGTATAGTATCTTGCAAGTGTTAGCTTGCACATTCACTAGTAGTATTAGGCTTGCATCAATATCAGTATAAGCTTGCCTTGTGCAGAGCGGTGGTTGAAGTTCTCCTCGGCTTCCTCTTCGTAGTATCCTCCTTCCTCCTTGTAGTATCCTTGGTCGGTACTAGCGTCTATGAATAAATACGAGGTACACAGTCACCAAACAATACTTAACTACTTGCAATCATCACACTCAAGGGTCCTATAGATGATCTAGCATCATCTCTAACATTACAAGGCTAGGGATTTGTTTAAATCTTTTTATTTTAGAAAAGTAATTTCTACTCATTGAAAAATTACTTAAGATTTAATATTCTCCAAACTAAACATGGGATCATGTTGACACATGTCATCACCACATATTGTAGTCCATGGGAATGTGATTTAAAGTGGTGTCACAATTTAATAAGGTTTTACCCTTTTATTTTAATTAATTAAAGTGGCTAGAAATACTTATGAAGCATTCTTTTATTTCTTGAACATTATTTCTGCAAGTAAACCTATATATTTTTATATATTCTGAAAGGTATGGTTAAATGTAATTTTTGAGAGTTGGAAACAACTCAAAAGCTTTTATGGTTTAAATTTCAAAAATGTTTGAATGCAGAAAAAGCTTCTGCCTTGTTATTTTTGCTATGGGTGATCTACAGATCCAAATGACTTGAATCCAACGGGCTTGGATTAAGCATTTACAGACCTTTCCAAAAAAATTGGTTTCATCCAATTTGGTGCACTGAATCGATCTGGGTTGATTTTTGAAGTTGGGTACAGAAGTGTGTTTGAATTTAAAAAGAAAAAGGTTTAATTTGAATTGCTGGGCTGCGCGGGAAATTCTAACGGGCCGGCCTGCTAAGCGCAGTGCTCCAGCGCGCTGCGTAAGTGGGTGTCCCCACTCGTCAGTGACACGGGGCTGGGCGAAGCGGTATGGGGCAACGTGGGTCGTCCGATCTAGTTCTAATCCAACGGCTGAGGGTCATCGTCGACGCGAGACAGCTCCGGCGAGAACGAAACCTAGCGCGGCCAGTGGGGGGTGCTGGGGGCTCACCGGGGTACGGGCGAGGGTCGGCGAGGCGGGCGAACGACAAAGTCGACGACGGCGATCCTCCTGGTACCGGTGGCTTCTCCTGGGGCGGCTCCGATCGTTGGCTCCCTTCTTCTCAAGAGGCGGCGGACTCCGGTGAAATTCCAGCGAGGTGGTGCTCGCCTTGCTCTAAGAATGGTGTGGCACGGTCAGTGGGGAGAGGGGAGTGAGATGGTGTGAAGAAATCGTGTGGGGGTGGCCTCTATTTACAGTCGAGCGAGGGGACCATCGGGGCGCAAGGTGAGCTCGTCGGGGGCGACGTTACAGGCAGCTAATGGCATGGGCAAGGGTAGGGGACGGTGCTGTGTCTCCTGGCGATGCTCAACGACATGATCGCGAGGCATGGGGCGGTGTGGTTTGGTCTGGAACGGGCGGCGCTCTGCGCGGCAGAGGCGGCGTCTTCGACGGCGGGCGGTGGCTATATGGCACGGGGCGACAAACGGGGTTGTCTGGCGGTCTCCTGGGTCGGTGGTGATCGGGTGTGCGCGCGGTGAGGGCGGCGCGCGGTCTGGGGACGATGGTCGCGGGTGTCGCTCTGGCGCACGCTCGGCATGGTCTGGGCGTGTCTCGTGCGCGTGGTCCAGGGCTTGGCAACGCTCGCGGCTGAGACAGGGAGTGGCGGTGGACGGTGGGCTGCCTCCCAGACATGCTGGCTAGGCTTGCTGCTGCTCCTAGCTTGCTATCCACAATGGGGTGACATGGGGGTGCTCGGCTGTTCACCATTAATGGCAATGGCAAGCTCACATGGGTGCTAGTGTTGGGCTAATCTTTCTAGATGATCTACTAGATTGTGTGTGAGCTAACTAGGGAACAAGTTAGGCTCAAAACACTGCACACTATAGTGTTTGTGGTTTGGTTTGATTTGTGTCTGCAACCTGTTTGATGAAATGGCCGCATGAACTCAAGTTTTGAATTTTGAAATGAATTTTGGTGAGTTTGCTAGATTGGTTCTGGTGAGTCTGCAGATGCTTGGGTTTTGAAAGTTGAGCTTGTTTGAGTGGGTTTTGAAAAAGTGGGATCTTCCCATATGAAGAAGATTCAATTTTGAATTGTCATTTAAACTATGCATTTGAAAGTTTCTGGATGATCACAAAGTGGGCCTTGATACTCTGTTGTGAGTACAATCAAGGGGTTCAAAGATCCAGAAAAGTTTCTGTTAGGTTTTGAAAGTTTGAGACAGCCAAAGTAGGCATGTGAGTTAAATTGGCCAAAATGACCATTCACTTAATATATTTGTTTTGATTTACTTGTCTTTAGGAAAAGTGTGGGGAATGTTTTAGATGATGTTATTTTCACCTAAGAAACATTTTACAAGCAATGGTTCACACAAACAAGGTGGTTTTTAAAGAAATTCAAAATCCATGCATACACATATACATGCATTCATGAATTCATTTAGAAAAGTTTTTGTTAACCCTAAACTTGATGATTAGTGTTTTGATGATCTAAGTTTGATATTTTTGGGATGTTACATAACCTATAGTCATGTCTTGGACCTGCTGTGTTTCTGTTGTACCACTCTGAGGGATGTAATACTAGTGAACGGTGTTTCATTGGTGTTATGTCAATGACTATAGTGTACTACATCATGCAGTGATATGCTGGGTCACCACAGTTGGTATCAGAGCATATGCTTTGACCTTAGGATTAAAACCCTTTTAGGAAGATCTGTAGGTTGGATAGTGACTATAGGAGCCAACTTATCTAAACCAAATATTCTTATGACTTGTGATGAGTATCCACATGAGGATAACCTTGTCACACCTAAGTCAGATGCTTAAGTCATTCTTTCTTAGGAAGTAATTATTTTATCTTTTCTCAAGTATAGTGCTCTTTAGTGTCTTCCGAAGGAAACATAACCCACCAAGATACTGTAGGAAAGTCAATAGACCATAGTAGATTAGGATCAAGTGTAACACATCAATTAAAGTACTCTTAAATGGTGTAGCCTAACCCTAGAATTCATGTAAGACAGTGGAATCTTAGTGTCAGTTGGTAACCAAAGTCAACTTGATGAATATCATTAGGATAAATGTGGGTGTAATGAGTAGTAATCATGTGGGGTTCACTTGATAATTCTAGGTGATGAAGTGAAATCATGCTAATAATCAATGGTAGTACAATGAGAAACAAAATCATCATGGTGAGCTTAACTCCTACATCATGACGTATAGGTAAAATATAACGATATCATGGTGAGATTAGCTCCAAAACTATGATGTAAGTGTAAATATGACAATTAATTAGTAAATTATCTTGCAGTAGAGTAAGGAATATAACATGGTAGAACTATGATAGAAGTCATAGGTGCTAGAAAATTCTAATAATCTTTGGTTTAAGTTAGCAAATATAATTTGAATAGTCATTTGGAGTAACCATGTGAGGTTAGCTACTAATAAATGATAGGTTGGTTATATTATCCATTCCAAGAGTGAGACTAAAGGTTAGTCAAAACCAATTTGAGACCACTTTGCTTAAAATTACCCTATTGCAATTGAGCAAATTGGGTAAATGTCAAGACAAAGAAAGTTAAACCATTTAAGTGCTAAGTATCACGATGTAAACCTATATGAGGAGGTGTCATATACTACACAACTAAGCCTGAATTCTAGAGATATTATACTCAACTACTATATTCCGAGCTTAGAATATTATGTGTTATATGTACCACATTTGGATTTATTTATTGTTCTTGGATATTCTAGATTGACTAGATCTGTACATGAAGTTTGAACTGGTGTGCAAATGCATGTTACAACATCTAGTTACTACTTGATGTTATAGACCTAGATAGAGTAAGGGAATTCGTGTAAGGGAGTGACGATTTCCAAAGACCTAGATGAAGACTTACATGAAGAATGAAGATAAGTGTAAGGAGTATCAACACAATTTGAAGGTGGAACCAAGTTGTGATCATTGCTAAATAGCAATAAGAAGGAAGATTATTGTAGAAAATATATGGAGCAACAAGAAGTAATAAACTTAAAGTTCATTCAAAGTAGGTAATGTTGCTAAGAAGTTAACTAAGTAGTTGTACCAAGTTCATGGAAGTATCATGAATAAGTGCAAAGAAGAAGTTTTGGAACCAAAATGGTATTCAAGCTCTGATAATTCAGAGAGAACGCCAGTAGTATGTTGGAAACCGTAGGGTAATACCTACAACGTAGGATGATCCGCAGCTGATATTTGATCCACAGTTGGTATCTTGTCCGTGGCCGGTGTTGGTTGACATAGTTAACCAGATCATCTTAAAAGTTGCATAAAGAGCATAGAATTTGGCCTAAGATAAGTAAGACACAAAGGAGTATAAAATTGAAAGCGATTGTCTTTCGAGACTATTCGCGAAAATTGACCTATCAAAGTGAAAATGTCCAAATAGTAAGTAAGACAAATAATGTTGAAAGATTCACTTCCGAGATCCACAAGTGTGTGGATGCACCGTACAATCTTTTATAAGACCCTAACTAGGCAGAGTATAAGCTGGATAGGGACCAATATTCTATTTATAAAATCAAGAAATACTTTATAAGGCAGTTTAGAGACCATTAGTAAACCCTAAGGGCGAGAGTAAACAATTTGTGGAAGTATTGTTATTTGACTTTCCAAGTAAAGGTTGGAGAGGAAATGTTAACCTATGCCAACATTAAGCCTTATTTTCATAGGGTTAAAAGAAAGTCATAATTATAGAAGTACTTAAGATAGTAACAAAATATTGTCTAAAAGCCTGATAAGGTAAAAGCTTGAAGTAATAAAATGGAATCGTCCTAACAGACTAATCTAAAAGAAACAACTCTTAAGTGATCCTTAAGAGGTAATAGAGCACATCCAATTGGGCATGTGTAGAAAATAAGAAATTCCGATGGGTATGGACTAATTGTGTACAAATCCAATCTTCGGAAGGACTACCAGTACAACTCATACAATGATAAATCAAAAATTAGGCTTTTAACCACACTATTGACTAATAAAGTTTAAAACCTATTTTAGTGAGACTCCCTAGACCTTACATAATATAGTAGGGAAGTTCGATGATCAAGTAGAGGAGTTGGAATAGAATACCTACTTAGGAAAATGAACTAAAGAAGAGACCCAAATTAAGAAGTTCATAATAGGGACATATTCCGAAGGAAGTAAAGTAAAAGGAACTTTGGAGTATTGGAGACAACAAGATTAAATATTGTTGAGTATGATGATGATTCAAGGAAAATATTTGGATATGGGATATTAAAATTATTCCCATTGAGGTTACCATAGAGTTGAGATATATCGTAATCAATGCAAGACAATTCCTTACTCTGAAACGTGAGAGTATGCGAACTTCGAGGACGAAGTTTATTTTAAGGGGGAGAGTCTATAACATCCCAGCATTATAGCTTAGAAATAAGCTGAACACAGTTGTGTGCATTGCATTCATGCATAGAAAATCCAGATAATTTTTGCGCTTTTAAATAAAAACTTGTCAAAGTGATTGAAGCTTCCATTAACTTGATGGAATTGAAGTAGATCATCAAGTTGACTGCGATAAGTTTCAATATGACCTTTGTTAAAACCTTATTTTGGGTAAGGGAGATTTGATCTAAGGGTAGATCAACTGTAATAAAAGTTAAACCTAATACAATATTTAATGATTGATATTTGATTCTTAGTTGATCATATCATAGTATTCATTACACAACTCATGAATACCAAGTTATAAACATAACTTAAGTAATAGGAATGTAACAACTTAATATTGACCTATCTTAATCTCATCTACTTATACCATGAGTATAATGGTAATACCTAACCTTAACTCTTTAGTGAGATTGAGTAAGAAAGAAACCAAGTCAAGATCATTCACCATATATCTTTCTTTCCATATCAATCCTTATGGAATCCCATCCTTATATCTGTTGTTCATCAATGTTGAGTAATCAACTATTGATTCACCAATTATTAATCTATCAACTCTTGACCATATCATAGCATTCTCTTAAGGCCTATAAGAAACTCTAAACAATATATGTTAACAAATAGGATTATAAGGATGAACATTGAAGATAGTTACCAATGAGTAATCCTATTGAATAAAGTAGGTATAGTAAATGAATAATCTCTCTTAGTCACATAGATTCACTGAGAAGATAATTTTAATACAACTGTAATGTTGTATGGATGAAAGCCTTGATTAGACAACTGAAAACCTAAGCCATATATGATCAAAGGATTATATTGATCATGCTTACTCACCAAGCTTGAATGCTTATATCATGTATAAGTGACACTGGTGGATAGAACATGATTAAACCCTAGCATAGATATACTGTCCTAGATTAGCCATTACAGGTCACAGTAATATATTGTGAGGTTGGAGTATTTGTTACTAGAGTTAAGTAGAGACAAGATAGTATAATTAACATGATGCTAGAGCACATTGGATTATAGAAGTAGTATTTTCCTCTTGGGAAATACTAATCACTAGAGGAGAGTAGAACTTGATATAAACCTCTACTAGAGTAGTATTAGTGATAGATGATTTAGGAAGGGTATGAATGGTATGAATGGAGTTAGATGTAACCACTTGTTGGGTTGGAGATTATTAATAGTAGAATAGTTGTTATAGCCAAGTATGGATATAAGAAGATTATGAAGAGCTTCAGTGTCAAACTAATTGGAATTATAAATGGATTGAGAAGAATAAAAGGTGGATAAGAATATTTATGTGAAGTAAAACTCATCATGTTAACACATGATGATGGATAAGAAGAAGTAGAATATCTAGGAAAGGAATTCCTTAATCAGAAGTCCAGAATTATGAAGTATGGAATATAGGAATCCTTGTTAAACATTAAACTCTAAATCTTTAACCAAACATATAATCTATTTCATCTATTTGAATCAATCATCTTATTTCCACAATGCTTCATAGGAATATTTTCCTATAGCAAATCTCTTAGGCACATCTTTATCATTTCTAATTATCACAACCATATGTGCTTAGGAGTTATCTTTATCAATTCTTTCCCATAAGATATTTAGAAAACAACTTTCTATTTTAAATGGTGATATTATTAAAAATCACAAACATAAAGACTATATGTTTAGCCATTAATCTTTATTCACATCAACAAAAGAATATAAGTATATTAAGAACTCTAAACCCTAGGATAAGCATTTGCAATTTAAATCCTAACTTCTATGTTAGTTATAAAAAAAATATATACATTGCTATTTCCTAAATTTATGAGAATAATATTAACCATATTAAAGTACTCAAACCCTTATGTATCAAATAATAATGAAGGATCAATATATATAAAAGATTCTTTAATATTATAAACCAATAAGAATCAAAACTCATGGATTAATAGTAATACATTCATTAATAAGTTTATGGATATGAGATAAATTAAATTCATACTTAAAGCCTTTACAAATACCAAATTAAAAGGAATATATACAAAGAAAATAAAGAAATAATCACACTATACAATAAAAGCTCATAAAATGTTACTAAACAAATTTTAATATTGCTACAATTGTTAGCAAATAAAATCTATAAAGAAAATTTTAACCAATTGTGAAAAATTCAAATCTGAAAATGAAGCAGAAAATAAAAAGGAAGAAAAACAGAAAAAAGGGGATCTGGCCGAGCAAAAGGCCGGCCCAGATACTCCTCTCTCTTATTTACTGCCTGGTGCACCTAGTTGAAGCCCAGCAGCAACCCAACAGCGGCCCAGCCGGGATACCTCTTTGTTGTCTCGCTGGCAGGTGGGGCCGTGGAGGGACTGCGTAGTGAATTCGAAAAACTGCCAGGGGGTTTTCTGCTAAACGTTCGTCGTCGTATTCCTCACCGACTGGAAGCTGCTCGGTGGCAGTGGTCGATGTCGTCTGCCGCCGTCCTTGCGTCAAGATGCACGCCGCCATTGCCAGGAGAGGATAAGGAGGCCACGGCGACGCCCCTGCTCGTTCTCATCCTCATTTCTCTCTTGAATGCCCTCCATCTCTCTGCTTTCCTCTGACCTAAAACCTAACCTCGCGCGGAACTGCTCATTGCCGACGTTTCCGAGATCCCCTTGCTCATCTAAGGCCATAGTTAGATCCGCCTCGTCGTGTTGAGCATCTCTGCCAAAGGAATCGACACCGCCCGAACCGAATTGTCACCGGAGTTTGCTACTTCTCCTATGTCGTTCACCATCTATTCACCGTCATTGGACTTCCCCCGGCCTCCCCGACCATTCCATAGCAACCATGGTGAGTTCATCGACCTCCCATTAGCCTATATTGCTTTGTTTGCTTCCTATATCATCACCGGGGTGACCATCTGTTAGCGCCACCATGTGAGTTCGTCGCCGGCCATCTTCCGATGACCTTTAGGAGGCGGCGCTACCACTATTAGGTTCCGCAAACTCCCCTGCATTGAACCCTTCTAGCCACGCTTCCCATAAATCCCTCTGTCGCCGTTCCCGAGCACAACTCCAGTGAGGCTCCGACGATCACATGTGGCAGCTGATGTGGCCACGGGCCCATCTGTCTATCTCTATGGCTAGATTAGCTAGGAGTGCAAAAAGAAATTACTAGTCTACGCCAGCGTGGCACACCAACGTGGCCCTGGGCCCTACCTGTCTGTGACTTAGTGTAGACCTAGTCTAGGTAAAAAAGTATTATCTGATAGTAAAAATTGATAAACACAATATAAATTCAAATATCAAATTCCAGAAATCAAATAAAGTGATTAAATCTTGTAAATTTAATATCTTTTGTTTTATAATTCATAAAAATATATGTAATATATGAAAATGTTTAGAAAAATAAAATCTATAACCTAAATCTTTTATCCAACATTATTATTTTAAACATTTAAATAAATATTATTTAATAAAGATTTTATAAGTAATAAAACCTTGATAATTCATATTTTAATAAGGGTAAATGTTAAAAATATAAATAATATACCCAATTTTTTAGATAAATAAGAACT
Organism: Avena sativa; assembly: GCA_916181665.1. Classification (NCBI taxonomy): domain Eukaryota; kingdom Viridiplantae; phylum Streptophyta; class Magnoliopsida; order Poales; family Poaceae; genus Avena; species Avena sativa. The sequence goes on from OV702280.1 coordinate 279,508,558, forward strand.
ATAATTTAAAACTATAATCATGCATTAATATTCCACTTAATTAAATACTTGTTATTTATTAAGTCTTTATAAAGTGTCATGGGAATTGTCACGGCAGATGCTGCAATCGGCAGCGAGTAGTAGAACGAGGGGCAAGGGCGGCCAGCCATCTGCGGTGCGAGATGAGGGCAGAGACACAGGGTTTTACCCAGGTTCGGCCCCCCGGAGGGTAAAGACCTACTCCTGCTAGATTGTATTATGAAGGTGGTACAATGGGCGAACTCGGCGGCTTGGCGGCGAGTCGCTTGGGTGTATGATGGAACGTATCTCTACACGCCCTACAGGGAGGTTTATATAGGCTCACCTCCCCTAGGGTTTACATATCTCAACCGAATCAGTTAAGGCTTCGGTACTCGTTTAACCTAATCCGACTGGGCCTATCTACTCGCCTGGGCCTTCAGCTTCCAGTCGCTTGGATCCACGCTGGGCCTTGATCCAGTCGCCGTCCTGCAGGCCCACTCGCCAGGTCTTGGGCCAGTCGGAAACGTCCTGCTGGGTATACCCCGGTAGGCGCATCCCCATCATTAGTCCCCGAGGCCGTCGTCGATTAGGCGTAGGTGGTTGCCGGCAGTCGGAGTATACGGCCGCTGAGTAGACATCCAGTCGAATCGTTGGCGGGCTCCTTTATAAAGGAAAAAACTAGTCATTCTGATCGCAGCTTTGGCGAGTCGAGTCGGCGAAACACTGTCATAGTGATCGGGTCGGCGAGCCGGGTGGCTGAAGTTGGACCGTTAAACGTGGTCAAACTAGCCGTTGGGGTAATCCAACGGTAACTTTCGGCGTAATCACCGCGTAATAACAGCTCCCTGATTTGGCGGGTAACAACCGCTATATAAGGGGAATGGCAGGCGATCAGAGAACCACCTTCTCACCATTTCCTCTGACTGCGTGCACTTTCGTCTCCCTTCGCATCGCGATCCAGCCGACCAGAAATCCTCCGCCCCCCCCCCCCCCACAAATCTTTCCGCCATGGCCCTCTCCACCGAACCTTGGGGTAGATCTAAGTGCACGAGGGCGCAACTGGCTTCCTTTGAGGAGGCCGGGATCCTGCGAGCTGGCTGCTGGCGCATCCCCACGGCCGGAGAGGTGACCCCGAACCCGCGAGAGGGGGAATTCATCTGCTTCACCAGCCATCTTGAACGGGGGCTAGGGTTCCCCACGTCCCTGTTCTTCCGACGCTTCTGCACCTACTACGGGATCCAACCATCGGATCTGGGTCCCCACAGCATCAAGCAGCTCGCCATCTTTGTGGCATTCTGCGAGTGCTACTTGGGCTGTCGGCCCTACTTCCCTCTATGGCAAGATCTGTTCCACGGACGGATCAGCCGCGAGGAGGCGGGCGGCCCAATGCTTGCCGCGGGAGGCCTAACCTTCCAGCTGAAGTCGAAGGCTTCATTTTTCGACTTGATGCTGCCCGCCAAGGCGGCGAGCGACTGGAAGAAGTCGTGGTTCTATGTTGCCGAGGCGACCCCGGAGGGCGAGACGGCGATCCCGCGGTACTCCGCCAACCGGTCCGAGCCGCGCCGTCTTCAAGTCGGCAAGCTCCCCAACGACCAGCGGTTTGAAGAAGAAGGGCCTCCATACGATCAACCTATACAACTGCTGGCTCGGGCGGCGGCTCGTCCCTCTGGCTCGACGCGACCACTATATGTACCAGTACACGGGCCAGGAAGACTCGACGAAGGCCTGCCTCGCCGAGTGGAAGCTCGAGGACTACATCCCAGCACTGAAGAAGATCACCCAGGCGGTGTACCTGGACGCACAAGCTGGGGTCGCCCCTTACACCGCAAAGCGTCCAGCCCCAACGGTAATCACCTCGCTTCATTCGCAGTCGCAGTTTTTGCAGTCGCGGTAATTCTAATTTCATCTTGCGTTCTTTGCAGCTGTTCCAAGTGGTGGAAGGATGGCTCCCGCCTTCGGACGACGAGAATTCGAGCTCGTCCGTCCAGGACATGGGCGAGTTGCCTCCCGCCAAAGGTGATTCCGGGAGCGACGAGAACAATGACGACGACGAGTCCGAGGAGGAGGTCGCCCTGCTGGTTCGCAAGACCCGCGGGCAGCGACAGCGTGAGCTTGAGGCGAGTAAAAGCCTCGAGTGTCACGATGACAACGAAGAACTTCCGGAGACCACCTCGCGCCGCCAGGCTACTCCGTCGAAGAAGAAGAAGAAAGAGAAGGAGGCAAAGGCCCCTCCGAAGAGGAAGACGAAGCCGACGAGGCCGGCCTCGCCGCCACACTCGGCGAGCAGTTCTGACGCCCCCAGCCCGGCCAAGGACGAGGCGCCGCCGACGACAGCCGTGATGGATATGGCCACCGTCGAGGTGCCACTGGCTTCGATGCCTCCGCCATTCGCCCCAGTCTCTGGGCTGGGGGATGCTCCGGCTGCAGCGGCTTCGCCTCGTAGGGAGGCTCCTGCCGAAGATGTCCCAGAGGCTCCGGTTGCGGCCTCGACGACGAAGAAGCCGTCCGTGTCTTGGGCACGCGATGTCCTGGAGATGGGGCTCAGCCGCCGACTGGGCCCTGAACTAGAGAAGTCGGCCGGCCTCCGCACGGGGCTACGCTTCATTCCAGTCGCCAAGTGAGTACCCTCACCTTCCTTTGTCTTCCATAGCAGCCTGAATTATCTTGCTTACATGATTGATGTACAGGACCGGAGTGAAGAGGATGGGCCACCCGACCGTGGCTAAGGTGCCATCCGTCGCCAGCGAGGAGGATCCTTCCCGTAAGAGGAAGGCGGACGAGGTCGTCGTCCCCACGGATGGCAGCAAGAAGGCCAAGGGCGATGACGTCGTCACGATTTCTGACGACACGGCGGTCGCGCCGACGGAGCCCGTAACAGAGGCGGCCGCGTCCACGAAGGACGGCGCTCCCTCGCCTGGAACGGCCGAGCCGACCTCCTTTGGGGCGGGTGCCTCCATCGCGACATTCCCGCGCTTCATGGCCAAAGCGGCCGCGGCGAGTGGAACTTCGCCCTCGAGCCGTGCACCTGGGGTCGCCGATGCGGAAGTCGACCAGCGTCGTGGGTACACGCCAGCCCTCCTCGCGTCCGTGGACTCGATACAACTCCATGGCATGCTTGGCGGAGCCATCCAGGTATGTCCAGTCCCCGAGGATCAGGTCGGTGTTTTGCAGCGGTCTGATCCTTTTGGTATATAATTGTTACTTTGCGCGTCCAGTCCCCGAGTGCGCACTCGCTGAATTTCAGCGGGTGGGCACTTAGGAATTTTTTGATTGCCAGTCCCCGAGTGCGCACTCGCTGAATTTCAGCGGGTGGGCACTTAGGAAGTTTTTGATTGCCAGTCCCCGAGTGCGCACTCGCTGAATTTCATCGGGTGGGCACTTAGGATGTTGCTTTAATTAACTGTTTGAATGATGTGCAGGGTCTGCAACGTGAATCAGCTGACCGATTGGCAGCGAAGCACCGCGCGGAGAAGGAACTGGCAGCCGTCCAAGAGGTGAATAGGGGGCTTCAGGAAGTTGCCGCGAAGGCGGAGGAAGCTCGCCAGGGACTTGTCGCCGCGGGTGAATTAGTGGCGGCGCAATCGGCTTTGAGCTCGGCTAAAAAGCGGATCGCCGATCTCGAGCGCGAGCTGCGGGAAGCGAAGGAAGAAGCGAGCTCGGCTGACGGACGAGTCAAGGCCGCCATTACAGCCGCCGAAGAAGATCGTAAAGTGTCGGATGCCCTTGTTGCTGGGCTTCAGGACGACCATACTGCGCTTCAACGCTTCATCACGGATCTCTCCCGCCCGCTGATTGGTAAGTGCATCTGCCTCTGCCAGTAGCTTGTGCTTTTTTGTGATGTCCAACATACTCACTGTTGTCTTCTACTCGCAGGTCGCATCATTGATAGCGCGGAAGAGGCGAGCTCGTTCGACGCGCGGCAGTGTGTGGGTACGCTCGTCGACTCGGCGACGTTGTCGGCAACATGCATCTGAGCCTACCTCTAGGAGATATCACCCACGGAGGTGATTCCCAGCGACCTCGTCGAGGTGTGGAAGTACTTGGAGAAGGCACCCTCGGTTGTTGAATTCATGACGCGGTCGGCGTTTCGACGCGGAGCAGCAACGGCGCTTAGCCTTGGACTTGCTCACTTCCCAGAGGACTTCGACCTCGACGACGTGACGAGCGGCTACCCTTCATCGACTGGCGCGGTGGAGCTTTCCGAGGTGCTCAAGTTGACGGACCGCACCGTGATGTACTCAGAGCGTGTCTGGGCAATGGGCGACCTCCTTCCGTACCAGGAGACGGTCGTCGCTCCCAACGACCCCGAGCCGCCGCACCGGGATTTCAAGGTCGAGCAGCCTTTCCGCGCGGCGATGGCGGGTGAGCTGACGACGTACCCGTCAAACCCATACACGTCGTTCATTCGCAATCGTCGGGGTGCTGGCGAGTCGTCGTCGAAGCCTGCAGAATAGGGTAGTTTGCCCTGAGGCGTTAGTAGCAGGTCTGCGGTATGGGCATATTTTGTAATGTGAGACAATGCGACATGCTATTGAATGAGACATCGTGTATGTGTTGGAATTTGTCATGTGTTTTGTGATTGTGGTTTGAACGAGTCCCCGAGCGCGTCCGCCCTTTTGTGGGGTTTACCTCGTGTGTGATATGTTTGTTGTTTTTGAATGTTTTGTTATTGTGGTCTACTCGCCCGAACTCGAAGAGCCAGTCGCAGAGCGACTCCCTTGAACGCTCTATACTTCACCGTTTTCCCTTGCGCGAACGGGGTCGGATGGCCCAGTCCCCAAGCGTGGTACTTGGTTGTTCTAGGCGCGACTCGAGGGTGGTTGAGGACTTGGCGCGTTAGTTTGGGCGCATCACTCTTGCCTGGCCCGTTGGGTCAGTCGCGTGGCGAGTCCTGGGCATGCTCTCCTACTTGGCGTCTTCCCGAGCCACTCGCGATGAACTGGTCGTCAGTCCCCGAGCGTGGTACTTAGCCGTTCGAGTCGCTATGTCGAGGATGCAGAGGGCCATGGTCACTGTAAGAAGCGAAGGCAGTTGTCTTGGCTCGTAAAGCCAGTCGGGCTGGGCGACTCCAATGGGGCTCCGGGTAGGCGTTTTTCATGGACGATGCAAGACCTGAGGTTACTCAGTGCTCTTGCACCGCACTACTTAGCCGTGTCGATCGCTGTACCAAAGGTTGACTTCCGCGGTTAGCTGGACGCTGTTATTACGAGTGCGAGTGGCACAAGACATGGAGAGTAGGCGCAATTTGCGGTAACCGATTCTTTTTATTTCATAGCGACTGGAGAGTACATATGTGGGGTTCTAGGGGTAGAACTTCCATAGGAGGTTTACATTCCATGGTCGCTTGACGTCGAGTTCGCCGTCCCCGCGGATGTCGATGAGGTAGTAGGCGTCGTTGACAAGTACTCGCCCGATGGCGAATGGTCCCTCCCATGGAGGGGAGAGCTTGTGCATGCCCTTCTTGTCCTGGATGAGGCGCAACACCAGGTCACCTTCTTGGAAGGTGTGAGTTTTCACCCGCCGACTGTGGTAGCGGCGGAGTCCCTGTTGGTAGATTGCGGTGCGAGACCGAGCGAGGTCACGTGCCTCGTCGAGTTGATCGACTCCGTCCTGGCGGGCGAGTTCGTTCGCAGCCTCCGTGTAGTGGACGACCCTCGGCGAGTCGTGCTCAAGGTCGGTGGTCATGACTGCCTCGGCGCCGTACACCATGAAGAAGGGGGTGAATCCTGTCGACCTGTTGACCGAGGTGCGGATGCCCCAGATGACGGAGGGTAGCTCCTCGACCCAGCACCCGGCAGTGCGCTCGAGTGGTACTTGGAGTCGCGGCTTCAGGCCGTGGAGGATGCTTTGGTTGGCCCGTTCCGCCTGGCCGTTGGATTCCAGGTGGGCGACCGACGCGAGGTCGAGCCGGATGTGGTGCTCTTCGCAGAATTCGGCCATGGCTCCTTTGGCGAAGTTGGTGCCGTTGTCCGTGATGATGCTGTTTGGGAACCCGTATCGATATATGAGCTCGCGTAGGAATTTAGTGGCGGTCTTTCCGTCACATTTCCGAACTGGCTTGGCCTCCACCCACTTTGTGAATTTGTCGACCGCGACCAGCAGGTGGGTGTAGCCGGAGGGAGCCTTCTTGAAGGGGCCTACCATGTCCATGCCCCACACAGCAAATGGCCAGGTGATGGGGATTGTTTTGAGCGCTGAGCTCGGCACGTGCGTCTGGTTGGCGTACTTCTGGCACCCGGCGCACCGCTGGACAATGTCGACAGCATCGGCGTGTGCGGTGGGCCAGTAAAAGCCGTGTCGCATAGCCTTGGCGACCAGAGAGCGAGCGCTGGCGTGGTGGCCGCAGTCACCAGAGTGGATATCGTGGAGGATCTTGCGTCCTTCAGCGGGTTGGACGCGGCGTTGGAACACGCCGGTGACGCTGCGCTTGTGGAGCTTGCCGTCGATGATGGTGTAGGACTTGCATCGACGGGTGATCACCCGAGCGTCCGTCTCGTCTGCCGGCAAGGTGCCGGCCTCCAGGTAGGCGATGTAGGGCTTGGTCCAGTCGTCTGGCTCGGTGACGAGTGCAACCAGGGCTACCTCCGGCTGTAACGGGACTCCGATGTCGATCTCCCTCGGGGGAGAGACTGATGGCTTGGTTATTGTGTCGAGGAAGACACCGGCGGGTGGTGCGAGTCGAGCCGACCCGATGCGAGAAAGGGCGTCGGCCTCCTCGTTCTTCCGCCTGTCGATCCACTCGACGGAGTAGCCTGTGAAGTGTCCGCCCAGCTTGTCCACTGCTTGGCGGTACGCCGCCATGGTAGGGGAGACGGTGTCGCAGGTGCCAGCGACTTGCCCCGCGACGAGGTTGGAGTCTCCGTAGCAGCGTAGGCGGTTGACATTCATCTCCTTGGCAGCTCGCATGCCGTGGAGTAAGGCCTCGTACTCGGCCATGTTGTTGGTGCAGGGTGTGAAGTCGAGGCAGAGGATGTAGCGGAGCTTGTCGCCCTTTGGTGAAGTTAGCACGATCCCTGCGCCTGCGCCGTCCGCGTTCTTGGAGCCGTCGAAGTGCAGGCTCCAGTAATGGAGGTATGGCAGCTTCTCTGGCTGCTGGGCCTCTTCCCAGTCGGCGATGAAGTCTGCTAGGGCCTGCGACTTGATCGCTTTTCGTGGCTCGTATTTGATGTTGTGGACGCCGATCTCGACGGCCCACTTGGCGACCCGCCCGGTCGCCTCGCGGTTGCGGATGATGTCTTGCAGTGGTGCTGAGGAGACGACCGTGATCGGGTGCTCCTGGAAGTAGTGCGGCAAGCGCCGCTGAGCTCTGAAGACCGCGTATACCAGCTTTTGGTACTGGGGGTACCGCTGGCGCGACTCGGTAAGGACCTCGCTGATGTAGTACACCGGTCGCTGTACTGGGAGCTCCTTTCCTTCCTCCGGTCGCTCGACGACCATCACGGCGCTGACGACGCGCTCGGAAGCCGCGACGTAAACCAGCATGGGTTCTTTGTCGGCGGGGGCGGCGAGTAGCGGTGCGGCGAGTAGCACCTTCTTGAGGTCGCGGAGCGCGTCATCCGCCTCCTTGTCCCACTGGAAGGTGGGGTTCTTGCGCATCAGGCGGTATAGGGGCATCGCCTTTTCGCCCAGGCGGGGGATGAAGCGACTGAGAGCCGCTACTCGCCCGGCCAGTTTCTGGACGTCGCGCAGGCACTCGGGTTTGCCGAGCCGGGCGATCGTGTCGATCTTCGTGGGGTTCGCCTCGATCCCTCGCTTGGAGACGACGTACCCCAGTAGTTGTCCTGCTCGTACACCGAAGGTGCATTTGCCCGGGTTAAGCTTTATCTTGTATTTTCACAGGTTGGCGAATGTTTCCGCCAGGTCGGCGAGTAGGTCACCCTGGCGAGCGGACTTTACGACCACGTCATGCACCGCTGGTAGGTCGCCCCGGCGTTCTTGAGACCGAAGGTCATGGCGGTGTAGCAGAAGGCTCCGAATGGCGTGATGAACGTCGTCTTCTCCTCATCCTTGACTGCCATTTTGATCTGATTGTACCCGGAGTAGGCGTCAAGGAAACATAGCGACTCCGAGCCCGCGGTTGAATCGATTATATGGTCGATCCGCGGGAGGACGAACTTCTCCTTTGGGCAGGCGCTGTTCAAGTTTGTGTAGTCGATACACATCCTCCAGGTCCCGTTCTTCTTCTCGACCAGGACTGGGTTTGCCAGCCACTTGGAGTATTTGATTGGCCGGATGAAGCCTGCAGCGAGTAGACGCGGCACCTCCTTGGCGATTGCTCGGCGGCGCTCTTCATTGAAGGGCCGCAGCGACTGTTTGACGGGTCTTACTTTGGGGTCGGCGTTTAGCTTGTGCTCAGCGAGCTCCCTAGGGACGCCAGGCATGTCAGAGGGCTTCCATGCGAAGATGTCCCTGTTCTCACGGAGGAACTCGATGAGCGCGCCTTCCTATGCTGGGCTCATGCCCGTCCCGATCGTCACCGTCTAGCTGGAGTCGCCTGGGACCAGCTCGACGGTGCGGGTGTGCGTCGTCGCCTCGAAGGTTGAGGTGTTTGCGCCCTCCGAGTTGGGCTTCTTGAGTATGCTGGGGTCGTCGTTGTTGACCCCACTCGCGTACTTAGCGAGCTCATCGGCGTGGTTGGTCTCCGCCGCGATGACGGCGTCAGCGAGTTCGGCCCCTTTGGCCTCGCACTCGGCGGCCATGTCGGGGTCGCCGTTGATGGTGATGACGCCGCACAGCCCGGGGAGCTTCATTGCGTTGTACGCGTAGTGGGGCGCTGCCATGAATTTGGCGAACGCTTGGCGCCCCAGGACGCAGTGGTAGGGGCTGTCGAAGGGCACGAGCTCGAAGACGATCCGCTCGGTGCGGAAGTTTGCTGGTGTGCCGAAGGTGACTGGCAGCGTGACCTTACCGATCGGGTACGCCTTCCGACCGGGGACGATGCCATGGAACGTGGTGTGGGTTGTCTCGATCATCGACTGCGGGAGCCGCAGCCGCCTGAAGGTGTCCAGGTACAGGATGTTGATGGAGCTGCCGCCGTCCATCAATGTCTTGGGGAGCCAGTAGTCGCCGACCTTAGGCTTGACCACCAGGGCGACTCGACCTGGGTACTCGATGCGTGGCGAGTGGTCTTGGCGGCTCCAGATGATGGGCTGCTCCGACCAGTTGAGGAACTGGGGAACGTCCACCTAGGCCACCGCGTTGACGGCGACGGCATGGGCGATGACCTTCTTCTCGCGCTTCGTGTTGAAGCCTGTGAAGGTATGGAGCGAGCCGGCCACTTTGCCGAATTTTCCGCCGTTTGGCGGGTCGTTGTCGGGGTCCTCCCGTGCTCGCCGTGCCTTCTCGATCTCCCTGAGGGTGTGGCAGTCGGCGGTTGTGTGCGTTGCGGGCTTCCCTTCCCTGCTATGAAACGCACACGGTTGGTTAAGGAGGGCCGCGGGGTCGAACCTTGGCTTGGCCTTGTAGTTGCCGCTGTCGTGGCGTTGTCCTCCGTCGCGGCGGAAGCTCTTGGGATCGCGTTGTGCGTGCCCGGCGTTGGCGACGAAGTCGACTCGCCCGTCACTGCGGCGATTGCCGGTGAGGCGGGTGTTGCTGTAGCGTAGGTCGGACCGTCGTCCGCTGTCGTTGCCGCTCGTGCGGCGTTGACCTCCTGACTCGTCGTCAGTTTCCTGGTTTGGATCTTCCTCCGCGTACCGTTTGGCGATCTCGAGGAGGTCCGGGATGTTGTCGAGTGTGCGAGAGTGTCGCTTGAGCTTGGCGACCAGGGGCTCGTAGCGGCACGAGGTCTTGAAGCAGTGGATCGCGGTGTCCGAGTGGATGCCGACCGCGTTGTACCAGAGTTCTTGCCACCGTTGGACCCAGTTGTAGGTCGACTCGCGGGGTCCCTGGACGCATCGCTCCAGGTCCTCGATGGTGGTGGCGCGGGTGTAGGAGCACTCGAAGTGCCTGACAAAGGCGTCGCGCATCTCCTCCTAGGAATCGATACTGTCCTGGGGGAGGGTGTTGATCCACTGCCTGCACGTCCCCTCCATCATCAGGGGGAGGTAACGGGCGGCTAGCAGGTCGGTGTGGCCTGCGATCCCCATCGCCATGAGGTATGTATCAAGCCAAACGGCAGGGTCGTACGAGGGGTCATACTTTTATATCTCCTTCGGTGCCTTGAAGTTTGGCGGGTACTTCTCGCCTCGGATCATTGGTCCGAAGCACTTGGGGCCGAGTCGACTGAGCGACCCCATGGGCTCGCCGTCGCGGCGATTGGTCAGGGTGTGTCGCAGGTCATCGGGCTGGCGTGCGCGCCAGCTTTGGTTGTTGATGATGTGAGTGCGGGCGTCGATGGGTTGGCCGTTGGCGGCGACAAAGTTGGTTGCTGGCCTGGGGTCGTTGGTGGAGAGTGCCGCGTTCGCGGGTCGGTGTTGGAGCTGCAGTGGCTCCGGTGGCGGGCAGTTGAGGGTGTTTGCCGCCATTGGGCGACCGCTTGAGGCCGCTCTGCTTCCCGAAGAACGCGAGTATACTCGACCCTGCGAGTCGACGCCCGCGTTTTGCTGCTCGACGGCCTTTGCGAGCAGGGCCCTGACGTACTGGATCTGTAGGGCGCCGTCTCCCGTGGCTGTGATGTTGTCGGCTGCTGCTCGGCCTGCCACGAGGTTGTCCATCGGGGTGGAGAATAGTGGGAGGCCGTTTGCGTCTCGCTCCCGTGAGGAGACTACTATCCGCGGTTGGTCCCTGGGAGGTGTGCGGTTGGGTGGAGGTGGGGCGCCCATCGCCGTCGACCCTGGCGGGGGTCAGGCGCTTCCTCCTGGTGGCGCGTTCTCGCAGATCGCGTGCTCGGCCACGCGGGCCGGGTCGTTTTCGTCGTCGAAGTTCAGGGCGCGCCCCTGAACGGTGGGGTTCAGGCGCGACCTGATCCGCTGCTGATGGTAGCGCGATAGTTCCTGCGCCGTCACCTGCTCGAGGCGAAATTTTTCGCGCTCGGCTTGTTCCTTGCGCACCGCCTCCGCCAGTTTCAGGCGGAGTTCCTCGACCTCCGTCACCGTGGCGTTAGGAGGAATTGGGGTGGAGAAGGGCTCCTCCGGCGGCTCGGTGCCGGTCGCCATGTAGGTCGCGGCGTGGCGACCGGTTCCGTCGCGGAGGTCGGCGGAGTTTTCCGATCCGGAATCGAATTCGAAGATCCCGAGGATGGAGGGGTCCTCGAAGTCTCCCACGTTGGAGACCTGGGTGATGGAGCCCGCGGGTGAAGCCGCGGTGATGGACCCAGCGAGTGACGCCGGGGTCGCCGAGTCGGCGTCGGCGTTGAGGGCCGCGTCTTCTGCGCCCGCTGAGTTTCGGCCACGTCGCTGTGGGCCGAGTTGTACTCGGAGGCGAGGCGATGGATCGTGCGGATCTGGCTCTCGGAGAGCCGATCGCGTGGCGACGACTCGCGGATGCGAGCCGAGTCCTCCGAGACGATGACGTCGGTGAGGCCGACGAAGAGGCTGATCGTGTCGACCGGCAGGATCACGCTGTGCGTGACGGGTCGCGCCCCCGGGACGTAGCTGCTCGACAAGATTTGGAGCATCTCGCCGATCGCTATCATGCGGCCGGTGGCGACCGTCTCGTTGATGGGAAGATTGGATCTCGCCGCAGAACACCGGCCAGACCGGCCAGGCCCCACGGTGGGCGCCACTGTCGTGGGAATGGTCACGGCAGATGCTGCGATCGGCAGCGAGTAGTAGAACGAGGGGCAAGGGCGGCCAGCCATCTGCGGTGCGAGATGAGGGCAGAGACACAGGGTTTTACCCAGGTTCGGCCCCCCGGAGGGTAAAGACCTACTCCTGCTAGATTGTATTATGAAGGTGGTACAATGGGCGAACTCGGCGGCTTGGCGGCGAGTCGCTTGGGTGTATGATGGAACGTATCTCTACACGTCCTACAGGGAGGTTTATATAGGCTCACCTCCCCTAGGGTTTACATATCTCAACCGAATCAGTTAAGGCTTCGGTACTCGTTTAACCTAATCCGACTGGGCCTATCTACTCACCTGGGCCTTCAGCTTCCAGTCACTTGGATCCACGCCGGGCCTTGATCCAGTCGCCGTCCTGTAGGCCCACTCGCCAGGTCTTGGGCCAGTCAGAAACGTCCTGCTGGGTATACCCCGGTAGGCGCATCCCCATCATAAAGTAATAAGTATTATAAAATCATATCTTATTATTTTTAAATCACAAAAATAACTATAATATACCAAAATGATCACAAAAATAATACCTATATGTTAAAAATACAATATTCCACTTTTAAGTTAAAGACAAAGTTAAACACTTTAATAACTTGAATTTAAACCTATTTCTTTAATTAATAATTCATATAATGTCAAATAAAATTTGTTAATATTTCTTAAATTAACCAATTAAATCTAATAAATAGTATTAATGTTAAATACTAATATTATGAAGTCAAATGGTTCAACACATTTTAAAAATGCAATTTTATTGAATTATCATTCAACCATAAGTGTAGATTATTTTCTAAAAATATTGCAATCCGATATAAAATCTCCAAGTATAATTTGTAATGAGATAAAACCCATTCTTTTACTTTAACCACAAGTTTATAAACAAACCAAAACACTATAGTGAGTTCATAAGTAGTAAATAATATTGTTTACTTATTCACAACCCTTAACCACACCCTTATTGGGAGATAAATCCCTTTATACATTTATAATGTAAAGAAACCACTACCAAATAAAAGTAATACCATTCTTAAGTAACTTTAAAGAAACATTATGAAGTGAACAAGGTATAAGTATAATAAACATTACGCCTAAGGTCCATCTATGTTTTAAAGTTAACTTTAGTCTACAAGACTTTAAGTACAATGCTAAAAACTTTATTATATATTTTATAGTTAACTTTGGTCTGTTATAATTAAGTTCTAAAGTATCTTAATACCAAACTAACCAAGTTAAAAACCAAGATAGATAAGTCTCAAATACTAATGATGCCATTATTCAAATGGAGCAATTCTTTCTTCCTTAAGGACTATAACTAGAAAGAATACCTCATAAGGTTAACTTAAAAGTTTAAATGCTTCTGCTTAGTTAAGTAAGATTTTCTTCAAATGTTATTCTTTTTGCCACTTCAAACAACAAATGACAATTAATAATAATCATATTATATTAATCCTTACTTATATACTTATGATTGTTAAACACTTAAGCTACATTTACATGCCAATACTTGTGAAGTAAGATTTGAAGGTAAGGCAATTCTTATATAAGTAGTTTTAAGTAACATTCCACAAATGTGTAACCCATTATTTTATGGTGTTATAATTACATGTTGTTTCACACACACTCACAAGCCTTAATAAGAAGCACAAGTGTGAAACTTATCTAAAAGGACAACACATTCTAAAGAAACCATTTCTAGTTTCCAAACCCTAGAACAACGTTATCCCCGGGATTCGCATTTATAAAGTGCATTACATTACTCATGCATAATAGCATCTTGCTTCTTTAAACATTAGTCCTTACCGGACCAGTGATGCTGATTTCAGATATTGGATCTTTTATATTGTATTGAAGACCGTGAGTGCATAATCTTGCAATCACAAAAGGCAAGTTCACACTTGCTCATGACCTTTGATTATTTTCTATAAAGTATTTTGCAAATCCAGTGTTGTCATCACCTGCATTTGAAGAAGGACAGAAAACACTATTTTCATAATAATGTTATTATAGGTTATTTACCATGAGTTAATAACCTACTATAAGAGTTCCGGTGGTAAAGGAACATATTATCTAGGACTTAACAACCAATGTCGCTAGTGATTCTTGCGCCGTATATCACGCGTTAACCATGAGATTTGGAATGGGACGAAAAAGTCAGCTGTATCTTTTCCCTCTCGCATGGAGCCGGATGTGCGGGTCGTGGCTGTTATCTCCATAGCGTGCATTTATTGGTAATTCGTAGGAGATATGCAGCATATGGGTGGGAGCCCTCAACGTCCCATGATAGTTCCGGCATCTGAACGGTCTGTACTGCCAATTGTCGTAATTCAATAGGTGGGCTGACATACACCAAGGAGACATGCGAGGTCGCGGAGAAGGCAGTGATTGGCTTGGGTCTTAGTCTGTGCCTCACACCAAGAAAGTGTGAACGGGTTCGCGGGCCGGATGTGCAAAAAAGCTAAGATCTCTCATGGGTAAAGTGATGCACCTCTGCAGAGTGTAAGAACTGTAACTTGTTACTCCCTGTTCCGGGAAGGAGCTGCGAACGCTGTGGGAAAGGAACTCCATGAAAGTTCTGGTAAACCCGTGAAGGCTGACTGACATAGCTTTTAAGAATAAAAGCAACCTTCGAAGAAATGTTTACGAAAACTTGCATTGCCTACGACCTATGGTCTGTGGATGTAGATATAGTGCATCAAACACTCCTTTTCTAGTGAACTTGTTGAGTACGCTCGTACTCAAAGTATCTTATTAACCCTTTCTAGGTTCTAAAGCCAGTACAGACGATGTCTACATCAAGTCATGCTCCAAGAATTATTGTCAAAAGCTAAAGTTCTTCAATGAAGTCAAGAGAGTCAACATATACAATAACTCAAGTGAAGACGAAGTTAATGATTGGATAGGAATACAATCTCTAGCCATAGAACCTATTTCTGTAGTGTATTGCGATAACAACAATGCCAGACCAACAGTTAAGATACTCGTCTTAATAGTATGATAGTTTTTGAGTTATTTACTTCTGATTCTTCTTTGTAAGAAGATTCTTTCTCTCTCTTTAACCTAGAGTATTCTCTGGATCTGGTGTAAAGAGTTGAGTTGTAACCTATAGTCATGTCTTGGACCTGCTGTGTTTCTGTTGTACCACTCTGAGGGATGTAATACTAGTGAACGGTGTTTCATTGGTGTTATGTCAACGACTATAGTGTACTACATCATGCAGTGGTATGCTGGGTCACCGCATAAGAACCTTAGTATTCTCATGTGTAAAACTGTCTTACACCCGAAATATGATCGTGGATCCAAGAACACCGGATCATCACGTGATGTCTTGAAGCGGCAAAACATAATCGATGCATACTTAAGGGAGAACACATTTTTATCTTGATATCTAAACGAGGGATCATCTTATTATGCTAATAAAACACCAAACACGCAATATATGATGCAACAAACATCATATGTGAAAAGTGAAATGATATGGTTCTTGCACTTGATCATCATCATGTGCATCGTGGTATGATCTCAATCATTCCTTTGTGTATAAGGCCAAGGTCTATGGAAGTTACACGTTAGGTGTGTTGTAAGAGTATCTACTATACATTTACTTACAACATTCCCATGTCATGACACCAACCCAACAACAATCTAAACTAGACGCTTCTAATTTATCCATTGCATGTTTACGTGGCTTAAGGCTTTCGAAGATAGAACTGTTCTTACCTACGAACATGGAACCACAACAAGGATAACCAAATTATTAACAACTTGTTGTAAATTAGATATTGACTATAGTAGGAGAGACAGACACATGCTAGCCAGTTATGCAAAACTAGTTGCATGTCAAGCGTGGAACAAGTCTCATGTGCGAGGGCATGTAAAGTTTGTTCGGGCCGCTTCATCCCACTATTATACCAATATACAAAGTACAAACAAGAGGCAATAACATTATCATCATCTCCCACATACTCATATGTGTACTATCCGTGCAAAACATCTACGCATAAACCTGGCTCTGATACCACTGTAGGGTTCGTAGCATAGAAAACAAAAATTTACCTACGATGGGAACAACTATGTACCAAGATCTATCTACTGGATACAAGCAACGGGTGGATATACATCAATAGATAACATACCCTTGTAGACCGACAAAGTTTAACGAGGTTGTACTCATGGATGATGTAGACGAACGCTTGCCGATCTCAAGATCGAGAAGAAGTCCAGCGCCGCAAATCGGCAATGCATCTGTGCTCGCACACATGTCCAAGCCACCGAGCCACCTCCGCCTCCTCGCTCCAGCGATGCAGCGTTAGCAAAAACCCTTTCTCAACGAAAAGCCACTGGGAACATGTATCTCGCTAGTCCGAGACCATGGGGATAAACTAGAGGGGGAGAGAGATCCTTCACGAGGAGGTGTGAGTGAGATGGAGTGAGAGCGGGGTTTATATATGAGGGAGGGGGCACCCTTGTAGGGTTCGTAGCATAGAAAACAAAAAATTTCCTACGATGGGAACATCTATGTACCAAGATCTATCTACTAGACACAAGCAACGGGTGGATATACATCCATAGAATACATACCCTCGAATACCGAATAGCGTTAACGAGGTTGTACTCGTGGATGATGTAGACGAACGCTTGCCGATCTCAAGATCGTGATGAAGTCCATCTGGTCCAGCCGGTCCAGCATGATCAAGTCCAGCACCTCAAAGCAGTGGTGCATCCGTGATCGCACACACGTACGGGTACCCCGACAACCTCCGCGCCCTCGCTCCAGCGAAGCAGCGGAAGCAACAAATCCTTCCAGAAAAAGCCACCGGGAACATGTATCTCGCTGATCCAAGACCATGGGGAAATTCTAAAGGGGGAAGAGAGATCCTTCGCAAGGAGGTGTGCTTTGAGAGGAGGAGAGGGGGGCCTTTTATAGGGGAGAGGGGGGCACCCAAGGGGCATGGCGCCCAGCCATGGGGGCTGCCCCCACCTCTTCCACATTCATGTGGGTGGAGCTCCCACTCAAAATGAAAAGCCTCCACTCCCATTAAAAAACCTCCACTCAAAAATCCACTCACATGCATTAAATTTCCACCAAATTTAATGCAAGCTCTCATTTAAATAAAACTCTTTTATTTATTTATTCAGAATTTTGTTAATTACTTTATTTAACAAACATTCACATAAAACCCCTTACAACATTTCAATTTCACATGCAGAACCAGTTTCAGCAATTTCAACCGAAACAGTTTCGGTGTCTAGTGAAATAAATTCTTGCGCTTTCCTTTTTCTTTCTCTGGCATATCATTTGCTCCGAATGGTGTCGGTATCCCTTAAGTGTGTCACCCTACGGTTCGCGAATAATGCAGACATGATCAAGACCCCTCTCCGATCAATAATCAGCAGCGGGACCTGGAGATCCGTACTGACTCCCACACATTCAACGATGACTTCTGTGATCGTGTGAACCTTTTACGCTAGTATCTTAATCCCTTTGTTTCACGATATATTACATTTCCGAGATTCGATCATCGGTATATCCATACCTAGTTTGATCTCGTTACCTACATGCACTCTTTTCTCGTTCCCGTGATATAACATTCTAGTGATCAAATCACTTGCTTGCAAGCTAATCAATGTGATATCACCGAGAGGGCCCAGAGCATATCTATCCGTCATCGGGATGAACAAATTCCACTCTCGATCCATGGGTCTCAACATAACTCTTTAGTAGTTCTGAAGCCATCTTTATAATCACCTAGTTACGGTGTGACGTTTGATGTCATCGAGAAATTCTTCCGGTGTTAGTGATTGACATGATCTCATGGTCTAAGGATTAGGATCACTTCGTAAGTTGTTGTAGCAATATATACTCAATGACTTTGATCGTAATGCTATACTTCGGATGAATGTTCATCACATCATTACACTAATGTCGTGACCTCTTTATTAACAACATCCAATGTCCATGATCAGGAAACCTATGATCATCTTGTTAATCAACGAGCTAGTTTATAAGAGAGGCAAAACTAGGAACTACCTTTTGTTTATTAAACACACATGTATTAACGTTTCCATATTAATACAATTATAGCATGTAAAATAAACATTTATCATAAATAAGGAATACAATAATAACCACTTTATTATTGCCTCTCGGGCATATTCCCTTCAGTCTCCCACTTGCACTAGAGACAATAATCTAGTTTGAAAACTTTGTGTATTAAACACCTATGGCTTTCTGGTGTTCCAAATACGCAAATGCAAGTGGTTAACATACTCTACGGATCTGACACTTTCAGGTCCGTGTGTATTTGCATGTCTTTGCGTCTTCACGCATCACTCATTCTCCAATGAGATGGCATTGTATAAAGTTGGTCTTTCGGTGAGACCTTTAGTTCCTTGGGGTTTAAAACACATCGATACTATTGTCATACAATATAGCTTTAGTGTTAGCCCGTTGCGAACCACACCTTAGTTTGATAACAAACTACTTGACACAAATTCCCTCCTTTGCTGCTACTATAGCAGTCATATACTTAGCCCTTTTGTTGTAGTATTCGTCACAATGTCTTAACTATGGATTTCATCCAAATCCATCATGGAAACTTTCTTTCCATTTCATTATGCCACTCATAGTTTAAATTGAGATAAACTTAATTTGTATCTTGTGACAAAACTAGTATCAATGTAACGCTTTACAATGAACTATTTGTAATTGTTTGTCACCTCTACACAAATATATTCTTAGTTCTTTCAAAAAGATCATAAGAATATCCTCACTATCGTCCAATGATCATTTTATGATTCATTCTGGTATATGCTCATAACACTTAGAGCATAGGACATATCTGGATGTGTACATATCATGGTATGATTGATCAAAACATTCTCGCGATTTCACTCATCAAGTGTCAAAGCACTTGAATCTTGTTTCACTTATCAAGTGTCGATACACTTGAATCTTGATTCAATTCCTTTCCATGCGACAAAAACCGTTTCTTGTTGTTTCTATATTGAACTCCTTAAATATCTCATATATGTACGTTTGGCACAACCATATTAGCGTCACAGTCTATCCACTATAGACATTCATGCTAAATATTCGGGTTTTACCTAAGTTTTTCATCGAAATGAAATTCTTAACCTTTGTCAATAAAAGATACATCATTTCTAATCAACAAGATGTCATCCACATAATGTATTAGAAATATGTCTCAGCGCTCCTACTTAATTTCTTGCAAATGCAAGCATCTTCATCATCTCCTGATGAAAAAATCCTTTTTCATTATGGTGAAGATTCCAACTCCGTGATGCTTACTTCAACCATTGAAGTTTGCATGCCCTTTTAGCATCCTTTGAATTTAACAAAACCCTTTGGACCGTGTCATGTACACGTCCTAGGTAACCATTTTATTAGAAGAACTTTGTTTTGTTTATTCATCTACCATATACCAAATTATATGTAGTGGTTGCTACTTTAATCCGTCCAGACTAAATATCACTATGAAAGATCAAATCTTTTCATAGTCAACTCCTTGAACATTGTCATAAAATACTTTACGACATGTCGACTATTTCATAGATGTGAAACATCCATGTCTGTTTCTTTATAGATCCAAATACGACCGATAGGTTTTTACACCTTTCTGAAGGGTCTTCCAAGTTCAAAACTTGATTTCTCGTGTATGGAACTATCACGGATTTTATGGCTTCAAGCCATTTGACGAAGTCAGGGCCCATCATCGCTTCTTTGTAGTCGGTTCATCATTGTCAAACAATAATGATTTACTCTCAAATCTCAATCATTTGATTGTTTATCCGACCTTCTTGGTTCAATAAGAACTTAGATCTCCGTGACCACAACCTTTGAGGCACATAAGCTATGAGAATTATGTCAGCCTTCAGAATGATTTTCGGCGCTGCGCAACTCAGCACATTTAGCTAAGGTTCGTTAATCTTATCAAAGTTCTATTGTCCTCCCACTTAACTTTTGCGAAAAATTCCTTTTTCAAGAAACTTCACATTTCAAGCGACAAACCCTTTTGTCCTTGGTTTTATGGAGGAATACCCAATTGTTATTCGAAATAACCTACAAAGACATGCTTATCCGACTTCGGTTGTAAACATCTTACTTATGTTTAGCATACCAAAATTTAAGAAATGACAACTTGGGTTTTACCCCAAACCATAACTCGTATGGTGTCATTTCAACGGATCAAGATGGAGCTCTTTTCAGTGTAAAAGCGGTAGTATCTAAAGCTTTAATCTTTTAAAACATAATGGCAGTTTTATCAATAACACATTTGATCCAACCATGTCAAACAAGGTTTCATTACAAATCTCAAACACTCCATATTCCTATGGTGTTTCGGGATATGTAAATCTAGGTGTTTTGCTAAACTTGTAACTCAAATAAATCCCTTTATGATAAAATCATAATTCATTTATTTTTCTTGTTACACTTGTAACTCAAATAAATCCCTTATGATAAAATCATAAACTATTTATTTTCTTTTTACAATGATTTTCCACTTCATCTTGAAAGTCTTTGAAACATTTTCAAATATTTCATACCTCATTCTCATTAAGTGAACATTCACTCAAATTTCCGGAGAAAGTATATGAAGTTGAAACCCATCGCTTACGACTATAAATAATGGACTACATACATCAATATGTATAAATTCCAATATTTTAGTCGTTCGTTCTTCTTTGGCCTTTGAACGAAGTTTTTAATTATCCCGAGGAAAGTCTCACAAGCGTCACTTGATCAAATCAAAGACTCCAAAAATCCATGAATATGGAGATTCTTCATGTTTTCTTTCCAATATAATTTAAACAGCGATGTCACTTCATAAGTGATCTTTCAATCATTTGTCTTGCGACATTTTAGCATTAAGTTTTATGGATGTGATTTCTCCAACTAGATTTGTAAATCATCCATCTTATATGGAATACGGTAATTATTTGAACAACCTTTGTTCTCATAATACCTGATTCAAATAACAATTATTAAAACAAATCTTGAAGTCACGCCTTGATGTCAACGAGAAATACAAACAACGGTTTGTTTGCTTTCGATGAACATCATCACATATTCTCTTGCTAGTTACTTAGGCCATTGTGGTTTATGAATTGCGTCGTTCCGTATGAAATTTCATACCAACCAATTCGGTATCCAATACCCAAGAACCACATTGTTTAACAAGCAAAGAATACAACCATAACATGTATATCATCCATATACCTAAATTGGATATTTCCAATCTTTTCTTTTCTGCCAAATATATTTTATAGATTCTCTTTCAGCATTTCCTTTTCCTTTTTAAAAGAATTTATCAACATCAACAGTGGCGCCATATACATGACACATAGTCCAAAGCGTGTATATTCAAATAATAATACCTTTGGACTTGCACTTTGAAATAGATCACCATCATCAAAATGATCGGTATTCTTTCAAAATCCATTCTTTAGTAATCTTTTAGTATAGTAAACACTTTACATACATCTTCTATTCATCCTTATCATGACGACTTTCATGATCAAGCTACTGTAGCTTATAAAGGTGAATCGTGAGTATAACATTACTTTCCAAAACCCTTTTTGGATGATTAGGATGTCTAACATCTCCAACCTTTGCAAATTCTCATCCAATATGAGAACATATATTATACTCTATCATATTGCAACCAAAACATTGTTTCAGATATCGTTATATCTGTTACACATGATGGTTTCTAAAACAATTCTTTCAGCTCCTAGATAAACTTGATATTAAAACAATCAAGAATCATGGAGGCAAACATGATACTTAAGATACTAACACTGGAATTGTTACTCTCGATTTAATACTAATTATCAAATTTCACGGAGTAAACAGAGTTTGCTGAAAGTTTGCAATAGGACTTTAAACTTTAGATTGACACTCAACACAATACGATACCAGTTCGTAAAGTATATATCCAGAATTCTATAGTTCTATTATTTCAATTACAACTATGCATAAGATGGTGAAGGAATGCCAATGACTACAACAAATTATGCAAATTCACTTTGATTTAATTTATGATAAATTGAGTTCTACTAATCCAAATTAGAAATGAACTCCCACTCAAAAACGACATCCCTCATGTCTTTTTGGTGATTACATGAACCAAATCCACTACACCAAGTCCGATCATCACGTGAGTCGGTGTAGCTTCAAAGGCGAGCATCCATATGGTCATCATATCAAAACATACTCATGCTTAACCTTTCGGTCCGTGTTCCGAGGCCATGTCTGTACATGCTAGGCTCGCCAAGTAAGAACCTTAGTATTCGCGTGTGTAACTGTCTTACACCCGAGATATGCTCGTAGATTCAAGTACACCCGATCATCACGTGATGCCTTGAAGCGACAAAACATTGTCGGTGCATACTTAAGGAAGAACACATTTTTATCTTGATATCTAACTGAGGGATCATCTTATTATGCTAATAAAACGCTAAACAAGCAATATAAGATGCAATCAAAACATCACATGTTTATAAGTGAAATGATATGGTTCCCGCATATGATCTCCATCATGTGCACCATGGTATGTTCACTATCATACCTTTATGTGTAAGGCCAAGGTCTATGGAACTTACATGTTATGTGTGTTGTAAGAGTATCATCTCATACTTCTACTTACAACATCACCATATCATAACACTAGCCCAGCAACAATCTAAACTAGAAGCCTCTAATTTATCCATTGCAAGTTTTACGTGGCTTAGGGCTTTCGAAGATAGAACCATTCTTACCTACGAACATGAACCACAACGAGGATAACCAAATTGTTGACAACTCATTGCAAATTAGATATTGACTATAGTAGGAGAGACAGACACCCGCTAGCCACTTATGCAAAACTAGTTGCATGTCAAGCGTGGAATAGGTCTCATGTGTGAGGACATGTAAAGTTTGTCCGGGCCGCTTCATCCCACTATGCCACCAATATCCAAAGTACAACTAAGAAGCAATAAAATGATCATCATCGCCCACATACTCATATGTGTACTACCCGTGCAAAGTATCTACGCATAGATCCGGCTCTGATACCACTGTAGGGTTCGCATCATAGAAAACAAAAAATTTCCTACGATGGGAACATGTATGTACCAAGATCTATCTACTAGATACAAGCAACGGGTGGATATACATCCATAGAATACATACCCTCGAAGACCGAATAGCGTTAATGAGGTTGTACTCGTGGATGATGTAGACGAACGCTTGCCGATCTCAAGATCGTGATGAAGTCCATCTGGTCCAGCCGGTCCAGCATGATCAAGTCCAGCACCTCAAAGCAGTGGTGCATCCGTGATCGCACACACGTACGGGTACCCCGACAACCTCCGCGCCCTCCCTCCAGCGAAGCAGCATAAGAAACAAATCCTTCCAGAAAAAGCCACCGGGAACATGTATCTCGCTGATCCGAGACCATGGGGAAATTCTAAAGGGGGGAGAGAGATCCTTCACGAGGAGGTGTGCTTTGAGAGGAGAGGGGGGCCTTTTATAGGGGAGAGGGGGGAACCCAAGGGGCATGGCGCCCAGCCATGGGGGCTGCCCCCACCTCTTCCACATTCATGTGGGTGGAGCTCCCACTCAAAATGAAAAGCCTCCACTCCCATTAAAAAACCTCCACTCAAAAATCCACTCACATGCATTAAACTTCCACCAAATTTAATGCAAGCTCTCATTTAAATAAAACTCTTTTATTTATTTATTCAGAATTTTGTTAATTACTTTAATTAACAAACATTTACATAAAACCCCTTACAACATTTCAATTTCACATGCAGAACCAGTTTCAGCAATTTCAACCGAAACAGTTTTGGTGTCTAGTGAAATAAATTCTTGCGCTTTCCTTTTTCTTTCTCTGGCATATCATTTGCTCCGAATGGTGTCGGTATCCCTTAAGTGTGTCACCCTACGGTTCGCGAATAATGCAGACATGATCGAGACTCCTCTCCGATCAATAATCAGCAGCGGGACCTGGAGATCCGTACTGACTCCCACACATTCAACGATGACTTCTGTGATCGTGTGAACCTTTTACGCTAGTATCTTAATCCCTTTGTTTCATGATATATTACATGTCCGAGATTCGATCATCGGTATCTCCATACCTAGTTTGATCTCGTTACCGACATGCACTCTTTTCTCGTTCCCGTGATATAACATTCTAGTGATCAAATCACTTGCTTACAAGCTAATCAATGTGATATCACCGAGAGGGCCCAGAGCATATCTATCCGTCATCGGGATGAACAAATTCCACTCTCAATCCATGGGTCTCAACATAACTCTTTAGTAGTTCTGAAGCCATCTTTATAATCACCCAGTTACGGTGTGACGTTTGATGTCATCGAGAAACTCTTCCGGTGTTAGTGATTGACATGATCTCATGGTCTAAGGATTAGGATCACTTCGTAAGTTGTTATAGCAATATAAACTCAATGACTTTGATCGTAATGTTATACTTCGGATGAATGTTCATCACATCATTACACTAATGTTGTGACCTCGTTATTAACAACATCCAATGTCCATGATCAGGAAACCTATGATCATCTTGTTAATCAACGAGCTAGTTTATAAGAGAGGCAAAACTAGGAACTACCTTTTGTTTATTAAACACACATGTATTAACCTTTTCGTATTAATACAATTATAGCATGTAGAATAAACATTTATCATAAATAAGGAATACGATAATAACCACTTTATTATTGCCTCTCGGGCATATTCCCTTCAACCCTAAGGGGTGGTAGGCGCATGGGGGGTTTCCCCACCCCTTCCTCCATTCATGTGGGTGGAGCTTACACTCACAATTTGTCCCTTCACTTCTCCACAAACCCCACTCAAAAATCCCATTAAAATTCCACCAAATTTAATGCAATCTCTCTTTAAATAAAACTTCTTTTATTTATTTATTTATTCAGAATTTTGTCAATTAAATTAATGGAAAAATATTCACATAAAACCCATTGCTAGTATTCTATTTCACATGCAGAAACACTTTCAGCAATTTCACCCAAAACAATTCCGGTGTCTAGTGAAATAAATTTCTACGCTTTGCAATTCTTTTTGTTAAGAAACTATTTGTTCCAAATGGTGTCAGTGCTCTTAAGTATGTCACCCTACGATTTACGAATAATGCAGACATGATCGAGACCCTCTCGGATCAATAATCAGAAGCGGGACCTAGAGATCCATACTGACTCCCACACATTCAATGATGACTTCTTGTGATCGTAAGAACCTTTTACGCTAGAATCTTAATCCCTTTGTATCGCGATATATTACATGTCGGAGATTCGATCATCGATATCTCCCTACCTAGTTTGATCTTGTTGCCGACATGTACTCTTTTCTTGTTCCCGTGATATAACATACTAGTGATCAAATCACTTGCTTGCAAACTAACTAATATGATAACCGAGAGGGCCCAGAGTATATCTATCATTCATCGGGATGGAAAAATTCCATTATTGATCCATGAGCCTCAACATAACACCTTCGTAGCAGTGAACCCAAATTTATAGTCACCCTATTACGGTGTGACATTTGATGTTATCAAGATACTCTTCTAGTGTTAGTGATTGACATGATCTTATGGTCTAAGGATTAGGATTACTTCGTATGATGTTATAGCAATATAAACTCAATGACTTTGATCATAATTCTATACTTCAGATGAATGTTCATCACACCATTCCAATAATGTTGTGACCTCATTATTAACAACATCTAATGTCCATGATCAGGAAACCTTGATCATCTTGTTAATCAACGAGCTAGTTTATAAGAGAGGCATAACTAGGAACTTTCTTTTTGTTTATTAAACACACATGTATTAACGTTTCCGTATTAATACAATTATAGCATGCAAAATAAACATCTATTATATACTTGGAATATACATAATAATTACTTTATTATTGCCTCTCAGGGCATCTTCCCTTCACTTTCACCCTAAACTCTCCCTGTCGCCACGCCGGAGGAATAAATCTAGATCTAAACCTCTAAACCTTTCTCCACCACCATAGCCATCTTCCACCACTTATAATAGTAGATCCCATCTCCAATTGGCGACATTGTATGACTATTTTCTATCAACTCTATGATCTCTATTACAATGTTTATGATTGTCGATTTCATCTCTATGTGTGAGTAATTCTCCTTGGGCTAAGGGCTTCGGCCTAGCCATGTAGATTTTGTGCATGTTATTTATCATGTATTATTGTGTATGATATGATGATTGTAGTACCCTCTCTTGCCTCAATCTAAGGACTTGTCAGGTACCCAAGACCCCGAGGATTGATCCAGGTAAAGGGAGTGTGAGCAATGACTGATCTGCAGGATAGGAATCCTAGTGACAGAAAGGGTAGTATGACTGTATGCGAGGAATTTACTTGGGATTAACGATGACATCACCATGCATATCATTAGTTCTCTTTCTTCTATGGATGAGACTAGTAGGTTATTGCCATAAGCGGTTGCGGAGGCGATGACAATTATGGATGCACTGCCCACATATAATTATCTTGCTCTAACAATTACACGAGTACTTTATTATTATCTATTATTCCCATCAGATGTTTTGCACAACTACTGGTGAAAACCGAAGACCATAGGCCCTCTCTCTCTCCATCGTCAACAACAACAAGATCACAAACTCTTGGTCTGGTGAAAACACAATAGGAATTCTAAAACTCTCGAAGGTCCATTTAAGTAATCTCACTTTGCTTTCTGCTTTCCGAGGATTCGATAAAGCTAGGTCTACTAGGGAAAAAGAGCTATACTACATCCGTAATCCGGATCAAAGGTATCAATCTACAACCCCCGCTGCCTGCTGGAATAAGGGATAGGAATGTCTTCATCAAGTATTGAACGTGTGACCGACTGCGGGAGCACTGCCGGAACGCGATGCCGAAAGGATATTCTTCGCGATCTTGAGATCGGCAAGTGAACGACTACATCACCCACGAGAGATCCGTATGTCGTTAAACGTTTTGAGGATTAGTACTCTATCAACTCGTTGCACCGATCTAGTAAATTAGATGTTGGCTTTTGTGTGTCCATGCGATAGTTTTTTTTTGCTTTTCATGCTATGAACCCCTACATCTCGCATGTTACTGTTTCGGCCTATTACTATTTCGGCCTCTTTTGGAAACGCCATTTTTTTGCAAAACAACGCAGGAATGTCAAGACGTCAATTAATAAACATGCAGAAATTTAAACTACTTATTACAAAACAATAAAAATTTATTACAACAAATCATTAGACAAGATCTGCATTTTAAAAGATTACAAAGTGTTGGTATCATCAATAAAAGATCGATACATGATGATTCGCTTCAATGTATCATTTGTCCTCTTCTTCAAGATTTTAGCTATAGATCTAAGAACAGTTACACCCTTTCTTTCTACATGCAATACAACCTTTATATATTTATCACCTGTAGTAGTTTTTCTAGGTGGACTGTTAGGTAGGTTGTTTGCTTCATAAATGCAATGGAAGGATGAATGGGAAGATGGATCACAACTTTTAGTCCTGCCTCTCGAGGACTCCTGCTTGGTTTTAACTACAACCTGGTAAAATATGGTGAAAGAGGTTAAAACAAATAAAGAGAAATAAGCAGTACCATAAAAAGTATAGATCATTTAAGTAAGTATAAACTTACACTAGCTAGTTTAGGCTGGCAATATTTTTAGAGCTTGCAGCCACATAGTGGTCTTATACTGCCACCTCTTAAAATGAACACTTGTAAACTTATCGGGCTTCATCACATCGGCCAAGTGTCCCATGTTTAACTCACGAAATTGCCTATAATAAGGTTTTTGGATTGTTAGATTATTAGACATAATTTCTACAGTTAATTACATTATATAAATCATGACAATAACAACTACAATCACGTGAACCTCTAACATACTAGATGTATTCATCAGCATAAACAATAGCATAGCACACACATTAAGAGCCATAGTATAGCAATATATCAGATCATAGTATACGTATTGATCGGTTGCCGATGAAGACGCCGTTGGTGTAGCGGTTGCTGAAGAAGACGATGTTGAAGACGAGTCGCCTGCGGACCAGGAGATCGCCCAGGAAGACACTTCATGATGATGAACTTAAGCAATCGCATGAAGCGCTTTCCAAAAACCTTATTCACAGGATCGTAAATGCGAGTGGTTCCGAAGACCTGCTCTCCCATCCGTCGGTGCACGCCGGCAAGTGGGATGGAGTAGAGTAGACTACGATGACAGCGCAAGCAGAGAGGAGGCAAAACCCTAAATTGGTTTTCGGTGTGTTTACGCGTGTGTAGCTCTTTTATTGTCACTCACTTATAAAGTGGTGCAACACTCCACCTTATAAGATAGTGTAACTCTCTTTCAACTTTCCATGTGGGACTAAAATTTAGTTCTTACCTCACTCCCATGTGAGCTGTCATAAACATGACGCCAAACACATGTGAGCTGCCACGAACTTAGGCTTTAAGATTTAGGAAAAATCTAAAATATACATAGATCTATTTAGATTAGCCCATTATTTCTAACATTAGGCTCGATAAAAAGACAAAATGGACAAAAATAGAAGATTCAAAAATTGCATGGTTCATGATCCAAGATCTGCATTTTCGTTATTTTTATTGAGGATAGAATATAAGGTATTTTATATAGAATATTTACACATAGGTAGAATAAACCATCAAATACATTCTGGTATTTTTGATATTTTTTTGAAGCTTTAAATCTATTCTAATCTCAAAATTTTCAAAAAGAGCTCCATGGAGCTCGGGTGCCAAAATGAGCACTCATCCATAGGTTCATTTAGGATTTGACGGCTTGATGCACTCGACCAAACACTCCTATGTAAACCTTTAAGTGTTGAACTGTTTAAGTGGATAAAGACAAGAGGAGGACAACAATAATTTTAGGATACTGTTTTAAAAAGCTGATCCGATGAAAAGAGTTAGGCAATACACTTATACAGTTTAACAATAAGGATGGGCAAAAACCGACACGTTCAAACCCTATAAACTGGCTGGTTAGAAATTACTCTCTCAGGCCCATATTAATTGACTCAAATTTAATATATAGGTTTATTCAAATTTTGATAAATCTAAGTCAATTAATATGGGCCGGAGGGAGTAGTTCATTTTCTTTCACAAGGCCATTCAAATATTCCAATCTAGTTACATTTTCTGACCCATATTAGTTAATTCGAATTTGTTTAGATTAAAATCAACTGACCGGAACCGTTTTTTCCCACCCCTATAAACCTGGTTCGTATGATATTTTCATATCTTCTTCCCCCAATGGAAAATTCAAAAGCTCTGGTTCGAACTTCGAACGTGCTCCGCGCATTTCTCTAGCAGGAGGCACACTTTGGAATCGACAGCCCTTGTCACGAGGGCCCCACACGTGCCGTCCGATGCTTCACCCGGCCTGGTTGACTGGGCCCACCCACTCGCTCGCATACACAGCGCCCAAGGCGAGATCCCATCGGACCCATCCATTATTCCCCTTCCCCTTCCCTTCGAAAAATTTCAAATCTCCCGTCCCCCGTCTCTCTCGACCCCAACGTCTCTCCCCCCCCCCCTCTCACTGTCTCGGCTGCGCAACCATGAGGTCGCTGTTCTCCAAGCACGCGCGCCACCCCACCACGCCGCCTCCGCCCGTCTCCGGCGGCGAGATTCCGCCGCGCCGTCGCTTCCCCAAGGAGAACGTGGACCCTTCCTCGCCGGCGCACCATCCCCACGCCGCGGACCACGCGTCCCCCTACCGCTCCCCTTCCTCCGCGGCCAAGCCGCTCGGCACACGCAACCGCAGCCTCCCCCCGCGGCCACCGTCGTCGAATCCCCTCAAGAGGAAGCTCGACGTATCCCCCGCCAGAGCCGCCGCGGTCCCGGCGCCGGAAGCCGCTCCCGCGTCCGACTCTGGGGTTCAGGTAGGGTCTAGGGTTTCTGAGCTGTCTGGATTTGGTGTGCGCGCTAGATCTGGCTTAACACGGAGCGTGTGCGTCTGATTTGGTTGCAGGTGGTGGTGAGGATACGGCCGCCGTGCCCGGTGGAGGGGGAGGAGGCTGGGGAGGATGGGCGGGGCCCCGAGGCGTGCGTGCGCAAGATGGCGACCAACTCGGTCGCGATCCAGGGACAGGACTTCACGTTCGACGCCGTTGCCGACGCGGCCTCCACGCAGGTGAGACTGAGGCTGCAATTTGGGGCTTAGAGGCGTTACCTTTCGCGTGGCGAAGGTTTCTGTGGGCTCGTATGGATTTGGGGTTAGCTAAATGTTCTGTGTTATTCAGTGGGTTTAGCACATTGGCGCTGACAGGTTAATCCTCACTTGATTCGAACCTGTGCTATACTTTCCTGACCTGCAGTGCTACGAATTACAGTCAGATTTGAGACAGTTGATACTTTATACCACATTGACATAATTGAGCTTGTGATTCTCCCTTGTGGATATATGCCAGGAATTTTATTTATTTGCTGCTTTTAGAACGCCTGCAGGGTGATTTAGCTAGCACCTTTATGGTCAGGTCTAGTGGGGTTCTAGTGGAAATTACTATGTTCAGTTGTTATGGCAGTAACATACTTACTGTTTGTTGTTCTTTCAGTGTTACAATTGATTTGCAAGAATTTTTTTGGGGGGAGGTCGGGGTGTGAGTGTGCAAATTTATCATTTAGTTCCTTTATTTTTTCTACAAAGTTTTACTAAGTTTTGCTTTAACTGTGGTTAGTTTTATTGTGTTGTTTTGCACATTTAATTTGATTGCAGTGTTGTTCTTTAGTGCTGTCAAGGTTTATGTCTGCACATTTAATTTATTTGTAATCTACAGGAAGATCTGTTCAAGCTTGTTGGGTTACCGCTAGTTGAGAATTGCTTGTCGGGGTTCAACAGTTCGATATTTGCCTATGGCCAGGTGGATTTACCTAAACTTATCATATATATCTTTTTATAACTAACTGTTGGAACATATTGACTAAGTTTTCTTTTTCATCTGCCCATCTTGGAAAGACCGGGAGTGGAAAGACATACACGATGTGGGGCCCTCTCTCTGCACTTTCAGGAGACTCGATGGGCTGCGAGAGGGGACTGACACCCCGTGTTTTTGAGCAGTTGTTCTCCCGGATTAAAGAAGTAATTTGACAGATTCCTAAGCTATTGTTCGTGTTGATAGTTTTCGTACTTGAAGCTGAAACTCACGATTCCATCTGCAGGAACAAGGGAAACACAGAGACAAAGAGCTAAAATACAATTGCACCTGCTCCTTTCTCGAGGCAATTTCTGTTCTTAGTACCTACTAGAACATATCTGCAGCTGTTGTTTGTTGTGATAGAAAATCTGATGCATCTTGATTTCTATGTACAGATCTACAATGAACAGATAACGGATTTGCTAGATCCCATTCAAAAAAATCTTCAGGTGACATGCAAACTTTGAAATATAGTACTAGTAGCATATTTATTTTTACTGTTATACTGATATGACCTATTCGTTGGCAGATAAGAGAGGATGTTAAAACTGCCTGTGTTTATGTTGAATCATTGACAAAGGAATTCGTTTTCACTATGAAGGATGTAACTCAGCTGTTGGTGAAGGTATGTGCATCTCGATATTGACATCTAAAGAGAATTACTGAGACATATGTGATCTCATATTTTTGTGCTATTGAGTATTGACTGAAAGTGTTGTGTTTGGTACTTATCAGTCTCAATTTCTCAAATATGTTTCTGGACCTCATTATAGTATTATCACTTATCAGTACTCTGATCTTGACTGCTTAATCAGCATGTGTTTTCTTAAGATATTACATTTATTATTTGCCCTAGTCTCGCATCTGGTGATATACTCTGCTATGTCAATTATGTGGATTGTGTACTTCGCCCTGGAGGCAGGCTTGCCATGGTCCCACTCCCACCGGAGTGCTGAGCCATTGGGAGGAGTATGACTTTAGAACCATGTTGGGTTTTGTTTCTTTGCTGTCTGTCTGTGGTATAATACAGTATAAGTTGCCCTGGTCCAAGATCTTCTATCGATTTGCTTCTGCTCGAAATGAATAGATGTGCTAATGCTTTTTGCACATTCTCTGGTTTTCTATGTGGACAAGTTCTGGTTGTTTTGGAAGTCAATAGTACTATCTTGGAATATTTTTATTGCAAGTACTTCAATTACAGATGCTCCATTCTCTTGTTTCTGCAAAATCTGATTACAAAAGTTGCACGGTTATTTCATCATGAATGATACTTTTCAGTACCCTCATATACCGCATAATCTGTCGTAATTTGATTTTGAACTTCGTGCAGGGACTGGCAAACCGGAGAACAGGGTCAACAAGTGCAAATGCAGACAGTTCACGCTCTCACTGTGTTTTTACATGTGTGATTAAATCTGAAACAAAGGTACTTGTTGAAGTGGGAAATATTACACTATAGTCTATTTAGTCATACCTATGAGATACAACTATTTTACTCCAGTAAATGTTCCAACTTTTGGTAGTCTCGTTGTCTAATTACATGTGTCATAAAAGTATGTCTTAAATTTGGGCTAATTACTTTGTAGTTTCATTAATCATGGCTGTGGGGCACAATTATTTTACCTGCAGTAAATGTTCCCATCCATTCAGCGGTGATGCTCTATCTTTTCCCCCCTTGCTTCTACAAGTGATAATTATTCTGATTCTGCTTTTACTGCTTCAGCTATGCCCTGTTATATGTGTAGTTTAAGTCATCATTGCAAATGTATGTACCAACGAAAGGAGCTTGTGTGCTCTATGATAGCTTCAAGTCACCATTCAAAATAGTTGCACTTTGTTCTGAATGGTGTAGGACAGGTGCTCAATCTCGCATTCTGTTTTCTTCCTAGTAATAGGACGAGTTATCTTGGGACACACTATTCTATCATAGTTGCTTCCTTTTTCTCGGAAACTGTAAACGGAAGTCTCAGTTCTGGCAGAAACATGGATGCGTTTACTCAAAAGCAGCACCAAATAAACTATTGCTTTTGTCTATATAAATATGATAAATTTGTTCCTGCAGTCCCCTCTTCTGTTCATATTAATATATTGTTAATGGTGCATTTGATGGTTGGTCTGTATGGGATCATACAATGATTTTGGTGGATGACTCGATTATCAATTTCGTACTAGCCTCGTTCTTAAGAGTGAGGAGGTGACGATGGACGAACTAATTCCATTGCACAAATAATACTAAATTCTTAACAATTTTTGTTTTGAATCATTGCTAGTTTCAGCTAGGATGCATCCCTTAGTTCATTAATGGTTTGTTATTGTTCTGTAGAACCTTGAAGATGGCTCAAACAGCATCAGAATAAGCAGGATAAATTTAGTGGATCTTGCTGGATCTGAGCGGCAAAAGCTAACTCATGCTGTTGGGGATCGCCTGAAAGAAGCAGGAAATATAAACCGGTCACTTTCAGCGCTCGGGTATGGTTCTATTTATAATAATAGCTAACTCAAAGAATTAAGTCAGATATTTGGTACCCAAAGGAGGTGGTGTATAAACTCAAATTGAAGGTCAATGTTTTCAAAGTTTGGCCAAGAATTTATACAAAAATATGAAGATTTGTAATACCATATCAATATCAGCAGACTCATCATAAGATATAATTTCTTTAATATATTTGGTCAAAGTTAGATAACATTGGCTTTTTGGCTAAGTTTATACACCACCTATTTCGGGACAGAGGGAGTAACTGTTAATTTCTTCCAACATGCTTATATTGTTGTATTTGTGAGACCTTTTTTTTAGACTTGGTGTATTTTCTGCTTGATCGCTGTACATATTGTTTGTTGTAAAAAGGAAAACTGCCTGTCACCTGTGCATGTTCAAATGGGGGTGAAATTAGGTTCTGATTGTTATGTTTTTCATCACTGCAGAAATTTGATTAACATACTAGCGGAAATTTCACAGTCCGGAAAACAGAGGCACGTACCATATCGTGATTCAAAGCTGACGTTTTTATTACAAGAATCCCTGGGTGGTAATGCCATGCTTGCGATGATTTGCGCTGTTTCTCCGTCAGAAAGGTATTATCCAAGTTGAGCCAGAAGTCATTTTCTCCCTTTTCTTCTGATGTTGTTTCATTAATTAATATATTCTGTGTTACTATACAGATGTAAGAGTGAAACATTAAGCACACTTAGGTTTGCTCAACGCGCTAAAGCTATAAAAAACAATGCGGTTGTCAACGAACAAAGAGAGGATGATGTCAATGCGCTTCATGAGCAGATCAGACATTTGAAGGTACTAAGTGTTCAAGTGTACATATCGGCAAGAAAATTCTCCATAATATTTTGTCCTTTTACTCAAGTTTCAGCACTAATCTCTTTGCAGGATGAACTGCATCGTATGAAGTCTAATGGAGGCTCGGAAGGAGGCAATGGCAGCTTTTCTACCGGATGGAATGCTAGGCGCAGTTTGCATCTGTTAAAAATGAGCTTGAATCGCCCCACGACATTCCAGGCTATCAAAGAAGACAGCGATGAAGAAATGGAGATAGATGAGGATGATGTTGAGAAGCCCAGTAATCATGAAAATATGGTAATATGCCCTGCTGGAGATAATGATTCCAAAATGTTCCGACCTACAGGGCTGACAGATGCTGGTTCTTCACATATTAATGCTTTTGATGGAGATAACAATTTGTTGCCTACAAAAAGATCATGTTCTGATGTTACTAAACTTGGAGATGAGAGATGCAAGTTAAACCTTGCTGCCAGTATACAGAGAGGACTTCAAGTCATTGAAAGTCACCATAACAATGGTGCATGGAGGAGAGCCTCAGTGGGGTTGAATGCTAGGATTAGGGATGTTCTGCCTTGCAAGGTTGATGTAGCGACTCAGACTGAGCCTGAAGAATCTGAAGCAAGAGATAACACTCTGGCTCTAGTTCCTACTGGTCTAGTTGAGATTTCTGCAAAGGAGAGCAATGGTCCAGATGCTTGCAGGGATCTGCAATTAGTACCAGCTGATGGAGCACTACCATGTGATGAACTAAAGCAGCAGCAAATTCTCAAAGTAAGTTCAAACAAAAGAAGTTCTTGTGCATGTGCACCAGTTGGTTAGAATAACGGCAGCATTTATTTGAACTTTTCTGTAGGCTGTGGAGAAGGTCCTGGCTGGATCAATAAGGCGAGAGATGGCACGTGATGAACAGTGTGCAAAGCAGGCTGCACAAATTCAACAGCTAAATCGTTTGGTGAGTGTTTTTCTCTCCCTTCATGAACAATAAACTGATTTCTGTCCCCATATAATGTTCTGTGATATTCCAGGTGCAACAATATAAGCATGAGCGTGAATGCAATGCTGTAATTGCACAAGCAATGGAAGGAAAGATTGCTAGGCTTGAAAGCTTGATGGATGGTACTTTACCGACTGATGAGTTTGTACACGAGGAGTACCTATCTCTTATGAATGAGCATAAGGTTGTCTGTTTCCTCTCCTATTAAAAACAATATTTTTCTTTCTAGGTCATCATTCTTATTACATGTGATCTAATTTTCTTGAACTGACAACTGCAGATCCTCCAAAAGCAATATGATAACCATCCTGAAGTGTTGCGTGCTGAAATTGAGCTGAAGGTACTCCAGCAGGAATTGGATTTGTGCCGGAATTTCATGGATGAGAAAGAAGTTCTACAAGAGGAGATACAGCATCTGAAAAGTCAGTTGCATTATATGGTTTCTTCGTCTGCATCAATTCGCAGGCTCTGGCCTCCACTGCAATTGCGTCAGAGCATTAATCCTTCACATGGAACAAAAGATGGTGATGGTGATACTAACATAGCAGACACTGCTGATTGTGCTGAAGCTGAAAGTAAATGGATTACTCTGACAGAAGAGCTCAGGGTTGACCTCGAATCAAATAAATCTCTTGTTAAAAGGTTGCAGACTGAATTGGATTCGGAGAAAAAGTTCTCAGAGGAATTGAAGGAGGCATTACAAACAGCAATGCAGGGACATGCTAGAATCTTGGAACAGTACGCTGAACTTGAAGAGAGGCATATTACTTTGCTTGCAATGAACAGGAAGATCCGCGATGGTGTCGAAGATGTGAAGATGAGGGCTGCAAAAGCTGGTGTCAAAGGGGCCGAGTTACGGTTCATCACCTCCCTTGGTGCTGAAATCTCTGTTCTGAGAGCAGAAAATAGAGGCCTTCAGGACCAGCTAAGGGATACTGCTGAGGCTGTTCAAGCTGCTAGTGAATTGCTAGTACGGTTGAAGGAGGTTGAGGAGGCGACAACACTTGCCCAGGTATGAACTTCCCACATTGCTCAGATGTAACACGATTTCTGTCATTTGAGGGAGATCTAACAACCATTTTTGGTAAACGTAACAGCAGGATGCATGGACTGTGCTAGACGTAGATAGCTGATTATAACATAGGTTATGTAACATGAGAAACTTTAGAATGAAAATGCGCACTGAAAGTGCTCAAACACCGGTTTTAGTGAGCTGATGGTTACATCGTCCTTTAGTTGCTAAAGTGCTGTATTACATTACTGAGATTACATTTTGCAGTTTTTGTGAGCTGATGGTTACATTGCCTTTTTCGCAGCACCGAGCCTTGTTGGCAGAGCAGGAAACGGAGAAGGCCTATCAGGAGATCGACAACTTGAAAAAGAACTACGACCAGGAAATCGTGTCGCTAAACCAACGCCTCACAGAGTACTCCCAGCAGAATGATGCTACACCACCGCCTGCTGCATCCAGCATTCTCGAGTCTCCTGCCAGGTATGACACGGTTGGTGGTAGCACCAGTGAGCAGCAATGGCAAGGGGAGTTGGACGCCTTCCACCAGCGCGGATCACTGGAGGTCACGAAGAGCACCGACCTCAACTCGTGGTTCTCCGGGTACGACAGGTGCAACATCTGATTGATGCCTGGCTCTGTTTGTTCAGTTCTCTCTTTGTAGTACGTTAGAGGAAGGAAAGGGCTAGTGGGCAGTATGTTGTACACCTTGTAAGCATCACAAAGGGCGATGCTTTTCTCTTCACCGTCTCTGTGAGGCGCGCGTCGTTACATATTCTTCAGATCCCAGGGAAGCTGTACTATTCCCCTATGTATATTCTTGGGGTGAGAGCGATGTCACTGTAATCTGCTGCTTGTAATATTTTATTTCAGAAGAACAAAGCCAGTAGCTGCTCTCGTGCTCTGCATATGGTAACGTTATGTAGTCTTAAGATTTATCATTGTTTTGGTGCCACATACGGGAGTGGATGCCAGACCTGCTGCATTACAGACGGTAGTTTTTGTATATTTGTAATGTCGGAAACGTTGAAATGAACTGTCTGCAAATTCTAGCTCATAAAGTAGCCATGGCTCAGGGATACTGAAACAGTCAGATCTGCACGAGCACTTGATATACTGAATCCAAACGCAGAGGGGAAAGTGTCTGAGCACGAGCACCACTGTGGCCGTTACTTTTTTTTTCCTTAATGAAGGAGGCAAAGCCTCCGGCCTCTGCATCTCAAAAGTTCATCATTACTCATAGACTAGTAAACTACATGTGCTTTGCATGTTTAGACTTTAGACTGAAAAAAAAAACAACTTTAAAATTTTAAAATGTATTGGTATAAAAATAGTATTGGTCAATCGTTGGTTGAATTTTATATATCCAACTATGTGAAGTAGCAACTTCACGTGGAATTGATTCAAAATTTTGACTAAAATTCTGAAAGACATTATAATTAAATGTTTCAGCGACCTCCATCTTGCACTGTAAGAATGACACTAAATGCGTAATGTATACTATAATCCCTGCCTCGTCTTCTTATTTATTATCTCTAAAAAATAGTGAGATGATATTTCTGGTAATCGGTTAAAGTACATAACTGTATCATGTTTTTGTGTGCTGTTAGGAAAGATTTTTGATGATGAATTGAGCTCGAATAAGCTAACTCGAATTTTTTTAGGCATACATATAAGGTGGGAGGTGGAGAACTGAACAAGACATACTTTCAAAAATATAAATAGTTACACATCAAGAAAGCAACAAACAGGGGATTAGTAGCCTAAAATCCTTCATCCAAACATAATAACT
Source organism: Avena sativa (assembly GCA_916181665.1). Taxonomy (NCBI): domain Eukaryota; kingdom Viridiplantae; phylum Streptophyta; class Magnoliopsida; order Poales; family Poaceae; genus Avena; species Avena sativa. Next base: position 279,546,368 of record OV702280.1, read on the forward strand.
GGATGAGCAATGAAAGCTGAAACATACTATTCCTAATAAGTTTCAACTTTCTCTCTTACGTGATCTTCTGTATTTATACATTGCAATTATAGTGAAACTTGCCCACAAAAGACTCTAAAGAGAGTACAGTGCTAGAGAGAGCCTAGGCAACACACGTCACATGGCATTCTAGAACAATCGGCTGACAGCTAGATGTTTTCCGGCCGGAGGTGCTGCGCTGCGCACAGGGAGAGCGAATCCAACCAATACTGATCGTTAGATTCCTCTCGCTAGTACCTTGATGAACGACAGATGTTCAATAGTTGAGCAAAATCAAATAGTCTCTCTTGATGTGTTTTGGCGGGAAATCTATGGACAGAGTGGTAGATTCAAATTTAAAGTGTCATATTATAATAGTATAGAAATATGAATACAAAACGCACTTATGCATTACCCTTGACCATAGAGCCATATAACGGCAAACAAGCAGACATATAAGCTGATAGAAGCAGTTGAAAGAAGATTTGTAACGCTGAGGCAGGGCACCACGGACAAAAAAGGGTGATGCTCCACATACTTTCAATCTTAGCTGACTGTGTCTGATTGGACGTCGCTGTGATATCTGGCTAGGGGGCGGTCGCCGCAGCGAGATGTAAGGACCGGCACTGTGCTCATGGATCGATTTGACGAAGACCCCCCACCTAACCAATCAAACCACAAAACCCCTCCTTTGCAGCGACCACCAAGGAGTTACAGTACTTTTCACGTTTAAACCTTCTCGCCCTGTATTCTCGGATGCACATATGGCAAGTAAAAATGATGCAAGGCAACATAGTTAAATCACGTTTAAACCTTCGCAGCCTTGAGTGCTCAATCGACAATGGAGGGTAGGTGCTCAAGCAGCCAGTGTCGGCCGCAGCGACGGTGGCCGGTGTTTAAGCGGCTGCCGGCAGTGGCGGAGCTAGAACAGGGTGGATCATGGTGCACACATGGTGCCACGCCAGGTAAAAACTTTTGTTTCAGGATACACACAGTAAACATCTGCCATTTAGCAAAAAAAAAAAATAGAATTTTTCCTGGATCCTGTGCACCCCTTGGCACTACATGGATCCACCCCTGGCTGCAGGTGATGCAGATTGTCAAGCACGCCATTGCTGCAATGCTGCCCGTGCTATTGCTTCACACTCAGCTGTTCGTTTTGTTGCTGTGTACTTCGGCGAGGAATGATTGTGACTAGATGCATGTAGTTAAGCTAATGCGGGTGGTGTATGTTATTAGTTGTAAGCACCGATGTATAGGAACCGATGTATAGGAGTATTAGTTTCCTGATGATCTCAATACATGTGAACTCATGAATGAAGTTGAATCAGATTACCTACCATACATGATTTGGAAAATAAAAAAAGTGTATGGAACATATAAAAAAATTCACCAGTGGAGTAACAAGTCCTTGGTACAAAGCTTGCAAAACAGTTACATGTCGGCGTTCAACGATGAAACCGAGTGGTCAAACCCATGTGTTAGAACTTAAAACACCCTAAATATTTAAGAGGGGTAAAAATTGACAAAACCGGGTAATTTGGATGAAAAATTGTTAAATGAGGTAAAATAGTGTCACAAATGACAAATTGGGGGGTAAAAGTTGGAATTTACTCTTAAATCATTAACTTTCTAGCTTAGTATATGATATAGATCATAGATGAATAACCATGAAAATAGGAAAAAAACTTGTAACCAAATCGCAATCTTTCAGCTACACTTTTAGAAAGGGAGAGTACTTTAGCCTTGTGGAGGCCTACGAAGGCCATGCCATTTCATCCTGGATTCTAGGTCCAACCAGCCAGAACATCGCTACTCTTAGCAAGAAAAGGACACACGCGTTTTGTTGACGGGTCCGACCGGTGAAGGTTAGATTACACATTTTCATCTTTGACCAATTTCAGTCACCATCTCGATAGCGGATCTTCTGAGAACTGTGTCACCCGTAACACTCCTTGAACCCGCCGAGGTGTATTTCGAAGCTAGCCCATCGGAGGCAACCACGGGCCGTAGGGGCGAGGCAGAGGGACGCTCGCCCCGGAGGGTCCATGATTGAGGGGCTTGGGTCCACTTGTTTGTTATTAGTTTATCTTTACGTCTAACAAATGTAAAAATAATTCTTGAGAATATAAATGATTGTCTAAAAAAATATAGATGGTTCATGTTGAAAATATAAGCAAATTACCATAATATTTAATCCGAAATAAGCAAAAATAAAACATGACTATAAGTGCAAGAATTAACCTAATCATGTATACTAGTAAAATAGACGAACAAATCACATTCAACCAAAATAAGCAGATCGCATCTATTTCAAAAGCTAGTATAAGAAACTGCAACAGAAATTGAACTAGATAGGAACATGTAACATTCCAAAAATACCAAACTTAGATCATCAAACACTAATCATCAAGATTAGGGTTAACAAAAACTTTTCTAAATAAACTCATGAATGCATGTATATGTGTATGCATGGATTTTTAATTTCTTTAAAAACCACCTTGTTTGTGTGATCCATTGCTTGTAAAATGTTTCTTAGATGAAATGAACATCATCTAAAACAATTCCCACACTTTTCCTAAAGACAAGTAAATCAAAACAAATATATTAAGTGAATGGTCATTTTGACCAATTTAACTCCCATGCCTACTTTGGCTGTCTCAAACTTTCAAAACCTAACAGAAACTTTTCTGGATCTTTGCACCCCTTGAATGTACTCATAACAAAGTATCAAGGCCCACTTTGTGATCATCCAGAAACTTTCAAATGCTTAGTTTAAATGACAATTCAAAATTAAATCTTTATCATATGGGAAGATCCCACTTTTCCAAAACCCACTCCAACAAGCTCAACTTTCAAAACCCAAGCATCTGCAGACTCACCAGCACCAATCTAGCAAACCCACCAAAATTCATTTCAAAATTCAAAACTTGATTTCATGCGGCCATTTCATCAAACAGGTTGCAGACACAAATCAAACAAAACATCAAACACTATAGTGTGCAGTGATTCTTGCCTAACTTGTTCCCTAGTTAGCTCACACACAACTCAGTAGATCATCTAGAAAGATTAGCCAGGCACTAGCACCACTGTGAGCTTGCCATTGTCATCAATGGTGAACAGCCGAGCACCCCAATGTCACCCCATTGTGGACAACAGGCTAGAGGAAGAACTAGCCGTGCCAACCTTGTCTGGGAGGCAGCCCACCGTCCACCGCCACTCCCTGTCCCAGCCGCGAGCGTTGCCAAGCCCTGGACCACGCGCACAAGCCGCGCCCAGACCATGCCGAGCGTGCGCCAGAGCGCCACTCTCGACCAGCGTCCACAGACCGCGCGCCGCCCTCACCGCGTGCACACACGATCACCACCGACCCATAAGACCGCCAGACATCCCCGTTTGCCGCCCCGTGCCATACAGCCACCGCCCGCCGTCGAAGATGCCGCCTCTGCCGTGCAGAGCACCGGCCGTTCCAGACCAAACCACACCGCCCCATGCCTCGCGACCATGTCGTTGAGCATCGCCAGGAGACACAGCACCGTCCCCTACCCTTGCCCATGCCATTAGCCGCCTGTAACGTCGCCCCCGACAAGCTCACTGTGTGCCCCGACGGTCCCCTCGCTCGACTATAAATAGAGGCCACCCCGCACGATTTCTTCACACCATCTCACTCCCCTCTCCTCACTGATCGTGCCACACCGTCCTCAGAGCAAGGCGAGCACCACCTCGCCGGAATTTCACCGGAGCCCGCCGCCTCTGGAGAAGAAGGGAGCCAGCGATTGGAGCCGCCCCAGGAGAAGCCACCGGTACCAGGAGGTTCGCCGTCATCGACTTCGTCGTTCGCCCGCCTCGCCGACCCTCGCCCGTACCCCGGTGAGCCCCCAGCACCCCTCACTGCCCGCGCTAGGTTTCGTTCTCGCCGGAGTTGTCTTGCGTCGACGATGACTCCCAGCCGTTGGATTAGAACTAGATCGAACGATCCACGTTGCCCCATACCGCTTCGCCCAGCCCCGTGTCACTGACGAGTGGGGACACCCACTTAAGCAGCCCACGAGAGCACTGCGCTTAGCAGGCTGGCCCGTTATAATTTCCCGCGCAGCCCAGCGATTCAAATTAAATCTTTTTCTATTTCAATTCAAACACACTTCAGCACTCAACTTCAAAAATCAACCCAGATCGATTCAGTGCACCAATTTGAATGAAACCAATTTTGTTGGAAAGGTCTGTGAATGCTTAATCCAAGCCCGTTGGATTCAAGTCATTTGGATCTCTAGATCACCCCTAGTAAAAATAACAAGGCGGAAGCTTTTCTGCATTCAAACTTTTTTCAAATTTAAACCATAAAAGCTTTTGAGTTGTTTCCAACTCTCAAAAATCACATTTAACCATACCTTTCAGAATATATAAGAAAATATATAGGTTTACTTGCAGAAATACTATTCAAGTAATAAAAGAATGCTTCATAAGCATTTCTAGCCACTTTAATTAATTAAAATAAAAGGGTAAAACCTTATTAAATTGTGACACCACTTTAAATCACATTCCCATGGACTACAATATGTGGTGATGACATGTGTCAACATGATCCCATGTTTAGTTTGGAGAATATTAAATCTTAAGTAATTTTTCAATGAGTAGAATTACTTTTCTAAAAATAAAAAGATTTAAACCAAGCCTTAACCTTGTAATGTTAGAGATGATGCTAGATCATCTATAGGACCCTTGTGTGTGATGATTGCAAGTAGTTAAGTATTGTTTGGTGATTGTGTACCTCGTACTTATTCATAGACGCTAGTACCGACCAAGGATACGAGGAGGAAGGAGGATACTACGAAGAGGAAGCCGAGGAGAACTTCAACCACTGCTCTGCACAAGGCAAGCTAACACTTGCAAGATACTATATCTATGCAAGCTTATACTGATATTGATGCAAGCTAACCCTTGCCAGATACCCTACTGATGCCACAAACCCATACTTGTGATATGACTACTATATGCCTTAAGCATATGTGATCATACCCACTTGATAAACCAAATCCTAGTTTTATGTGCAAGCTTCTTACTTTATTTCTTTATCAAAGCTTACTTAGAGTCTACCTAAGAGTTTGGTAGATACTAGACAGTTGTGCTGAAGGTTACATAACGAGCATAAAATTTGGCCTAAGCTAGAAACCTTGATATCAGCCTAAGATATAAGGTTGGACTTAGTGAAACTCCACTAGTTACCACCCCTCATTAGTACTACCCCCACCTGTAGATGCTAGTGCTAAGCATAAAACTTGATCAACTTTTAGATGAGAATACTTGGTGGAAAAATGGTTATGAAAACCTTGGAATGATGGATCATTCTATTGAAATGTTTTGGACATGTGTTTCCAAACACTTGATGATTTTGGTGATGAAAATGTTGAGGCATGAGCCTTAGCCCTTTATAAAACTGATGATTGTCTGGATATGATACCATTCCAATTTTTGCGTACAACCACAATACCCGAATATTGGGTAGGGCTTGACTAGAAACTTATATACCTTAGTATTAGTTCCCTCCCGGCCAAGGTCTGAGCTGAGGCTACCTTGTGAAGATTTTCCACCTGTGCAGTACCCAAGATGACAGCTGGTCATGGTTGGGAGGCCAAACTCACAGGAGAGGTGCTTATACTAGGGCGTGTAATTGAAAGGTTAGGATTGATTATCCGCATACTGAGTATGGTGAATTCAGGATTTGTTCCTAACGGATGTATCGAATGTTGTGGTGAAAGTGTACAATCTCTGCAGAGTGTCAAACTATTCGAATAGCCGCGTCTGCGGTTATGGACAGTTGGAGTGGCCATACTGTTCCCCCGTCAGACTTTTTAAAATGACTTGTGAAATGAATTGAGACTTTGACTTGACCACAACAGAGTTGTGACCTGAATTACAAGATCCCACTTAGGAGTTATAAAATTGTGACTAGCTTTGGAACTTAGTAGAGATAAACCTGGCTTTTTGCAAAACAACCCTAGAGCCTAGTGTCCTATTATCCAAAAAAAACCCTTACCTGTTAGTATTAGTTTGCGAGTACTTAAAGAGTACTCATGGCTTTGTCCCTGGCTATTCCCATGGCCGGACTATGAAGAGGAGTACCTGGAAGATGGACCCCAGGAAGGTTACGACAACTAGGATCATCTCCCATCGTCAGCATTGCCTGTGACCCCGAAGATGGAGCTTCGCCTATGCTACCGTTATTATTACGTATTCCGCTGTTTGATGTTGTATTAAGAACTGGATCATAGGATCCCCATTTGTGTAAGAACTTATGTATCGTTTGTAATGGATGAAGTACTATGGTATCTAATTCTGTTATGTCTCGCAAAAATGGTAATCCTGGGATTGCGATGTATGGCATAACAGGCATCTAGGATTGAAAAATCCGGGTGTTGACAAGTTGGTACCAGAGCCATCCTGACCATAGGAGACCCTAGTTAGATTGGACGTTGAACCAAAAACTTAGTTTCAAAACCAAAGAACAAATATTTACGAAAACTTATTCTCATTCTTACCTCTTTAATTCTTTAATAAAACTTCATGTTCCTCAAAAACTCTTGCAAAATAGATAAAATTTTGACACACTTGATCACTCTGCTAATCTACCCATCCTCTATTTTTATAGATGGACGTGAAGTACAGCAAGTTTTACCAACTTGGGAATGGAGGAGACCTTATCTTTGAGAGGGATCTGGATCAACTTTCGGAACTTCTGGAGCGTCCGTATCCCGAGTTCTTCGGAGCTCAGCTCAATGATCAAGGAGGAGAAGATCTGCAGTGGCTAATTGTTGCAAGTCTCCGAGGAAAGATTGAACCTCCCACTGCGGAGGGAATTCAGTTTACCTTAAGGGAAAACAACTGGCTCGATGGACTTGCCAGAGCAATGTAGGAAGCTCTTTCCCGTCTGTGTGGGAAGAGCATCAATCAGATCAAGGGTACTCGCTTTGAGTTTTGCCCAAGGCGTGATGCAAATGGTCAACCATTGGAAGCCCCATACCACCCCGAGCTGAAGACTCAATTGGACCACCTTAGCTTCATGATGTATGATCGTCAGCAGGAATTGGACAACTGCTGTGACTATTGCAACCACAAGTCTGCCATCATCAAGACGAAGGACCAGACCATCGCCATGCTAGCAAAGGATCGCAAGTCTCGCCGCCGTCAGCTCGACAAGAAGGAGCGCATTATTGCCCGTCTTCGCCATCACATCTCATCTCTGAAAGAGACCATCCACGAGAGAGACATGCAGTTAGAGGAAAGGGAGAATGCCGGAGAGGATCTTCGTGGAGACCCTTACTCCTATCTCAGCGATGACGATGATTTTCTGGAGGATCAGGCCATGGACTTCTTCACCGATGAGGATGATTTCGCCTTCATCGATGATGCTGAAGATGATGAAGCCACAGACTCCGAGGAGTAGTAGCACTGAGCACTAGCGTAGTGAGTAGTAGTCGGTCCCACTGTATCGTAGTTTCCAGAATGGTTCTTAAAACCATTTGTTTTTCCTTGTTGTGGTGTGCGTTGTATCGAGTGATTGAATGAATGAAAAAGCAAGTTGCTAGAAAAACCTGAGTCAAACTCTAAAAACTTTTCAAAAACCCAAAACCTTAGAAATTTCCCTCTTTTCTCATGATCTATATCAATCTTCAGATGCCATGTGGAGGAAGTGGTTCAGCCCCGGACCCGATGTTGCAGATCCTGCAAATGTTGACCTCTGACCGCGAAGCTGAAAGAGCGGAACGTCAAGCCAACCTAGCCACTCTGCAACAGATAGCCCAGCTAGCCCACAACAACCAAGGCCATGGAAATCAGGACCACCACGGATCTAAGCTCAAGAATTTCCAGAATACCAACCCACCCGTTTTCACCAAGTCAGAAGAACCCCTAGATGCTGATGATTGGCTGCAAACCATGGAAAACAACCTAGAAGTCGCCGGAGTGGAAGCCAACGAGAAAGTCCTGTTCGCTACCCATTATCTAGCCGGAGATGCCAGGGCATGGTGGAACAGTGTTCGTGCAATGACGGGAGGCCAGATGATGACCTGGGAGGAATTCAAGGTCAAGTTTAGCAGAACCCATGTGCCACCAGGTCTGATTAAGAGAATGAGAGACGAGTTCAGAGAGTTGAAGCAAGGAAGGATGACTGTAGTGGAATACCGTGACAAATTTTTGTCATTAGCTAGGTATGCCCCGGACGAGATAGACACCGAAGCCAAGAAGAAAGAAAGATTCCTGAATGGTCTGCATGACGAGATGCAGACAGTGTTAGTAAATATCCCCTTTGTTGATATTGAAGCCCTTGTCGACTCTGCTATCCAGATGGAAGGAAAGATCAACCAGGCCAATGAGAACTGCAAGCGTCGCATGATGCATCAACCAGGAACCCATCAGACCCCAAAGTATCGCCCCAACCCATCTCCAGGATTTGCCCCAAGAACCAACAGACCCCCTATGACCCGTCCAACCTATCCCAACCGTGGAAACCCTAGACCCGGCGGAAATCACAACAACCCCGGCAACTCTAGCAATTTCACCCGTGCCCCACCCAAGTTCAACACCAACAATGCTATCGCCAACCCCAACACTGCCCCGAGGACTGGAAGCAATGCTGTGCCTGTCGCAGCCAAGGACAAGTCACAAGTGACCTGTTATGACTGTGGAAATAAAGGCCACTATTCTAACGAGTGCCCCAACAAGAAGAATGCTACAGCCCCCAACGCCAATGTCCCATCTCAGCAGCAGCGTCGTGTCCAGCCAGGGAGAAGATTTGCCCCAGGGAATTCACTCAACCGCAATGGCCGTCTTTTTCTCATGCATGCTGAAGAAGCTCAGGAAGCGCTAGACGTCGTGCTGGGTATGTTTTCTGTTAATTCAGTACTTGCAAGAGTGTTGTTTGATTCTGGTGCATCGCATTCATTTGTCACCGAAGAATTTGCCTGCACTAGTAAAATTCAACCAACCAAATTGAAGCATGTGATGATTGTACAAATTCCTGGATCAACCACCAAGGCTAGGCAAATTTGCAAGGCCGTCCCTATCCGAATCCATGGCATAGATTTTTATGCTAACCTAATAGTACTCGGAACTAAAGGTTTGGAAGTAGTACTAGGAATGGATTGGATGTACAAACATAAAGGATTGATTGACTATGCCAAGAAAGCCATCACCATGACCAGTACCACCGGAATATCAGTCGAGCATATATCTGAAACCTTACCTCGCCAATTCAAGTGTAACAAGAGTATAGCCCAACCTACCATTGACCAAGTCCGGATAGTCTGCGAATACCCTGATGTATTTCCAGATGTTTTGCCCGGTATGCCCCCAGATCGGGATATCGAGTTTATCATCAAACTAATCCCCGGAACAGGACCCATAGCCCAGAGACCCTATAGTATGAACCCGTCAGAACTAGAAGAACTGAAGAAGCAACTGGATTCCATGTTGGAAATCGGATTGATTCAACCAAGTGCGTCCCCATGGAGATCACCTGTCTTGTTTGTGGACAAGAAGGATGGAGGTAACCATTTGTGTACGGATTATCGAAAGTTGAATGATGTCACCATTAAGAACAAGTACCCCTTGCCTAAGATAGAAGATTTATTTGATCAGTTGACCGGTGCCCAGGTGTTTTCTAAGATTGATCTTAGAACTGGCTATCATCAACTCAAAATTCATGCAGAGGATATCCCAAAGACTGCCTTTACCACCAGATATGGATTGTATGAGTATACAGTCATGTCTTTTGGATTAACCAATGCCCCCGCTTATTTCATGAACCTCATGAATAAGATTTTTATGGACTTCCTGGATAAGTTTGTCGTTGTTTTCATTGATGACATTCTGATTTATTCCAAATCAGAAGAAGAACATGAGCTACACCTAAGGACCATTCTTGGAACCCTTAGAGAGCATCAGCTGTATGCAAAATTTAGCAAATGTGAATTCTGGTTATAGGAAGTAGGATTCCTCGGTCACATTGTATCAGCCGGAGGAATTGCCGTTGACCCTGCCAAAGTGAAAGATGTAGAAGATTGGCAAGCCCCAACCACTCAAACCCAAGTTCGTGCTTTTCTCGGATTGGCGGGATATTACCGCAAATTTGTAGAAGGATTCTCTAGTATCGCCAGACCCATGACCCAATTGCTGAAGAAGGACAAGAAGTTTGAATGGACCGACAAATGTGAAGCGATTTTTCAAGAACTCAAAAGGAGATTGATTTCAGCCCCAATCTTGATCATGCCGGATATCACGAAGCCCTTCGATGTGTATTGTGACGCATCCAAGATTGGTCTCGGATGTGTGCTAATGCAAGAAGGCAAAGTTATATCTTATCTATCGCGACAATTGAAGCAACATGAACAAAATTACCCAACCCATGACCTAGAACTCGCAGCCGTAGTTCTAGCCCTGAAGACATGGAGACATTACCTGATGGGAAACCGTTGTGATATTTATTCGGATCACAAGAGCCTAAAGTATATATTCACTCAGAAGGAGTTGAATATGAGGCAGAGAAGATGGATTGAGCTAATCAAGGATTATGACCTGGACATTCACTATCACCCTGGTAAAGCCAACGTGGTAGCCGATGCCCTTAGCAGATTGCCGTGCCGCTTGAACTCCATGATTTTGAAGGAGCAACCAAGTTTGCACAAAGAGATGGAAGATTTTCGAATGGAATTAGTAAGTGAAGGATTTTTGGCTAGCATAGAACTTCATCCCACTTTGATCAGTCAGATTAAAGAGGCGCAGAAAGGAAATGACAGTATCGACGGAATCAAGCGTCGTATCGGTACAGGCAAGGTACCCGGATTCACCGAGGACGAAGAAGGAGTTTTGTGGTACAAAGGACGCCTTTGTGTACCATCAGATTCTGAGTTAAAAGAAGTTATCTTGAAGGAGGCTCATGATACTCTTTATTCTATCCATCCCGGAGGAACTAAGATGTATCAAGATTTGAAAGAGCAATTTTGGTGGCATAAGATGAAGAGAGAAATCGGAAGCTATATCGCCAAGTGTGATATATGTCAGCGAGTCAAGGCCGGACATCAAAGACCCGCTGGATTGTTGCAACCTTTGCAAATTCCGGAATGGAAATGGGATTCTGTAGGAATGGACTTTATCACTGGACTACCTACTTCTAGTAGGGGAAATGACTCTATTTGGGTCATAGTGGACAGATTGTCCAAAGTCGCCCATTTCTTGCCCGTCAAAACCACCTATCAGAGTCCGAAGCTAGCGGAGTTGTACATCGCTAGAATCGTTAGTTTGCATGGAGTCCCCAAGAACATAGTATCGGATCGAGGAACTCAGTTTACCTCGAGATTCTGGAAGAAAGTCCAAGAAGGTTTAGAAACCCGCCTAGATTTCAGTACCGCGTATCACCCTCAGAACGATGGACAAACGAAGAGTAAACCAAATACTCGAAGATATGCTTAGAGCATGTGTGCTAGAATATGGATCCAAGTGGGAAGACTGTCTGCCATTTGCAGAATTTTCATACAACAACAGTTACCAAGCCAGTTTGCAAATGGCCCCATTTGAATTCATGTACGGAAGAAAGTGCCGCACCCCTTTGAACTGGTCGGAAGTAGGAGAGAGTCAGATTTTCGGACCCGACATCCTACAAGAAGCAGAAGAGAAGGTTCACAAGATTCGTGAGCACCTCAAGACAGCCCAATCCCGACAGAAGAGTTACGCCGACAAGAGACGTCGAGACCTCGCCTTCAACATAGGAGATTTTGTTTATCTGAAAGTGTCGCCATTGAAGGGAATGCAGCGTTTCCAACTCAAGGGAAAGTTAGCCCCCAGATATATCGGACCTTTCAAAATTCTGAACCGTCGAGGAGAAGTATCGTATCAACTGGAACTACCAGAAGAGATGTCAGCTGTGCACAATGTGTTCCATATCTCGTTACTTTGCAAGTGTCTCGAAGTCCCCGAGAAGACCGAAGTGTTCAAGAATATCGATCACCGGACCATAGAGATCAACGATGACCTGACCTATCCCGAAGTACCCATCCGCATTTTGGAAGAAGCCTTTCGAACTACCAGAACCCGAAGCATCAAGTTTCTAAAGATTTAGAGGAGCAACCACACAGAAGAGGAAGCTACCTGGGAGCGCGAAGATCACATCAGGACGGAGTTTCCCGATCTCTTCAAATCCTAGGTAATATTTTCGTCCTTTTTCAAATCTCGGGATGAGATTTTGTTTAAGGGGGAAAGGTTTGTAACATCCTAAAAATACCAAACTTAGATCATCAAACACTAATCATCAAGATTAGGGTTAACAAAAACTTTTCTAAATAAACTCATGAATGCATGTATATGTGTATGCATGGATTTTGAATTTCTTTAAAAACCACCTTGTTTGTGTGATCCATTGCTTGTAAAATTCATATTAGGTGAAATGAACATCATCTAAAACATTTCCCACACTTTTCCTAAAGACAAGTAAATCAAAACAAATATATTAAGTGAATGGTCATTTTGACCAATTTAACTCCCATGCCTACTTTGGCTGTCTCAAACTTTCAAAACCTAACAGAAACTTTTCTGGATCTTTGCACCCCTTGAATGTACTCATAACAAGGTATCAAGGCCCACTTTGTGATCATCCAGAAACTTTCAAATGCTTAGTTTAAATGACAATTCAAAATTGAATCTTTATCATATTGGAAGATCCCACTTTTCCAAAACCCACTCCAACAAGCTCAACTTTCAAAACCCAAGCATCTGCAGACTCACCAGCACCAATCTAGCAAACCCACCAAAATTCATTTCAAAATTCAAAACTTGATTTCATGCGGCCATTTCATCAAACAAGTTGCAGACACAAATCAAACAAAACATCAAACACTATAGTGTGCAGTGATTCTTGCCTAACTTGTTCCCTAGTTAGCTCACACACAACTCAGTAGATCATCTAGAAAGATTAGCCAGGCACTAGCACCACTGTGAGCTTGCCATTGTCATCAATGGTGAACAACCGAGCACCCCAATGTCACCCCATTGTGGACAGCAGGCTAGGGGAAGAACTAGCCGTGCCAACCTTGTCTGGGAGGCAGCCCACCGTCCACCGCCACTCCCTGTCCCAGCCGCGAGCATTGCCAAGACCTTGACCACGCGCACAAGCCGCGCCCAGACCATGCCGAGCGTGCGCCAGAGCGCCACCCTCGACCAGCGTCCACAGACCGCGCGCCACCCTCACCGCGTGCACACACGATCACCACCGACCCAGGAGACCGCCAGACATCCCCGTTTGCCGCCCCGTGCCATACAGCCACCGCCCGCCGTCGAAGACGCCGCCTCTGCCGCGCAGAGCACCGGCCGTTCCAGACCAAACCACACCGCCCCATGCCTCGCGACCATGTCGTTGAGCATCTCCAGGAGAAACATCACCGTCCCCTACCCTTGCCCATGCCATTAGCCGCCTGTAACGTCGCCCCTGACGAGCTCACCGTGCGCCCCGACGGTCCCCTCGCTCGACTATAAATAGAGGCCACCCCCACACGATTTCTTCACACCATCTCACTCCCCTCTCCTCACTGATCGTGCCACACCGTCCTCAGAGCAAGGCGAGCACCACCTCGCCGGAATTTCACCGGAGCCCGCCGCCTCTGGAGAAGAAGGGAGCCAGCGATTGGAGCCGCCCCAGGAGAAGCCACCGGTACCAGGAGGTTCGCCGTCATCGACTTCGTCGTTCGCCCGCCTCGCCGACCCTCGCCCGTACCCCGGTGAGCCCCCAGCACCCCTCACTGCCCGCGCTAGGTTTCGTTCTCGCCGGAGTTGTCTCGCGTCGACGATGACTCCCAGCCGTTGGATTAGAACTAGATCGAACGATCCACGTTGCCCCATACCGCTTCGCCCAGCCCCGTGTCACTGACGAGTGGGGACACCCACTTAAGCAGCCCGCGGGAGCACTGCGCTTAGCAGGCCGGCCCGTTATAATTTCCCGCGCAGCCCAGCGATTCAAATTAAATCTTTTTCTATTTCAATTCAAACACACTTCAGCACTCAACTTCAAAAATCAACCCAGATCGATTCAGTGCACCAATTTGAATGAAACCAATTTTGTTGGAAAGGTCTGTGAATGCTTAATCCAAGCCCGTTGGATTCAAGTCATTTGGATCTCTAGATCACCCCTAGTAAAAATAACAAGGCGGAAGCTTTTCTGCATTCAAACTTTTTTTAAATTTAAACCATAAAAGCTTTTGAGTTGTTTCCAACTCTCAAAAATCACATTTAACCATACATTTCAGAATATATAAGAAAATATATAGGTTTACTTGCAGAAATACTATTCAAGTAATAAAAGAATGCTTCATAAGCATTTCTAGACACTTTAATTAATTAAAATAAAAGGGTAAAACCTTATTAAATTGTGACACCACTTTAAATCACATTCCCATGGACTACAATATGTGGTGATGACATGTGTCAACATGATCCCATGTTTAGTTTGGAGAATATTAAATCTTAAGTAATTTTTCAATGAGTAGAATTACTTTTCTAAAAATAAAAAGATTTAAACCAAGCCTTAACCTTGTAATGTTAGAGATGATGCTAGATCATCTATAGGACCCTTGTGTGTGATGATTGCAAGTAGTTAAGTATTGTTTGGTGATTGTGTACCTCGTACTTATTCATAGACGCTAGTACCGACCAAGGATACGAGGAGGAAGGAGGATACTACGAAGAGGAAGCCGAGGAGAACTTCAACCACTGCTCTGCACAAGGCAAGCTAACACTTGCAAGATACTATATCTATGCAAGCTTATACTGATATTGATGCAAGCTAACCCTTGCCAGATACCCTACTGATGCCACAAACCCATACTTGTGATATGACTACTATATGCCTTAAGCATATGTGATCATACCCACTTGATAAACCAAATCCTAGTTTTATGTGCAAGCTTCTTACTTTATTTCTTTATCAAAGCTTACTTAGAGTCTACCTAAGAGTTTGGTAGATACTAGACAGTTGTGCTGAAGGTTACATAACGAGCATAAAATTTGGCCTAAGCTAGAAACCTTGATATCAGCCTAAGATATAAGGTTGGACTTAGTGAAACTCCACTAGTTACCACCCCTCATTAGTACTACCCCCACCTATAGATGCTAGTGCTAAGCATAAAACTTGATCAACTTTTAGATGGGAATACTTGGTGGAAAAATGGTTATGAAAACCTTGGAATGATGGATCATTCTATTGAAATGTTTTGGACATGTGTTTCCAAACACTTGATGATTTTGGTGATGAAAATGTTGAGGCATGAGCCTTAGCCCTTTATAAAACTGATGGTTGTCTGGATATGATACCATTCCAATTTTTGCGTACAACCACAATACCCGAATATTGGGTAGGGCTTGACTGGAAACTTATATACCTTAGTATTAGTTCCCTCCCGGCCAAGGTCTGAGCTGAGGCTACCTTGTGAAGATTGTCCACCTGTGCAGTACCCAAGATGACAGCTGGTCATGGTTGGGAGGCCAAACTCACAGGAGAGGTGCTTATACTAGGGCGTGTAATTGAAAGGTTAGGATTGATTATCCGCATACTGAGTATGGTGAATTCAGGATTTGTTCCTAACGGATGTATCGAATGTTGTGGTGAAAGTGTACAATCTCTGCAGAGTGTCAAACTATTCGAATAGCCGCGTCTGCGGTTATGGACAGTTGGAGTGGCCATACTGTTCCTCCGTCAGACTTTTTAAAATGACTTGTGAAATGAATTGAGACTTTGACTTGACCACAACAGAGTTGTGACCTGAATTACAAGATCCCACTTAGGAGTTATAAAATTGTGACTAGCTTTGGAACTTAGTAGAGATAAACCTGGCTTTTTGCAAAACAACCATAGAGCCTAGTGTCCTATTATCCAAAAAAAACCCCTTACCTGTTAGTATTAGTTTGCGAGTACTTAAAGAGTACTCATGGCTTTGTCCCTGGCTATTCCCATGGCCGGACTATGAAGAGGAGTACCTGAAAGATGGACCCCAGGAAGGTTACGACAATTAGGATCATCTCCCATCGTCAGCATTGCCTGTGACCCCGAAGATGGAGCTTCGCCTACGCTACCGTTATTATTACGTATTCCGCTGCTTGATGTTGTATTAAGAACTGGATCATAGGATCCCCATTTGTGTAAGAACTTATGTATCGTTTGTAATGGATGAAGTACTATGGTATCTAATTCTGTTATGTCTCGCAAAAATGGTAATCCTGGGATTGCGATGTATGGCATAACGGGCATCTAGGATTGAAAAATCCGGGTGTTGATAGAACAGATTACGTACGGTGCTGGAGGAGGAATCGGGTTCGCGTTCAGGTTGGGGTTGAGGTTCGCGTTGACACCAGTGTCGTCAGCCATGTCGTCGATGTAGAGGCTGCTAATGTCCGGAAAGAAGTCCTCGTCGGGGAAGGAGTGGTCGGTCGATGTGATGCCGTCAGTAGTCGCGCAGACGCGCTCTCCAAAAACCTAATCGCCCCTCACCCGTACAGGTTCACGAGAGGCGGTGGTTCCGGAGGCCTACTGTCCCGTCGTCCGGTGCACGCCGGAAGAGGGGATGGAGAAGGTGTAGCGGCGGCGCAATGTTCTGGAGGCAGAGAGATCTGTGTAACTCGTGTTAGGATTTTCGCCTGAGGCCGTTTATATATAGCGTCAGTCGGGTAAGACGTGGGGCGCTACCCACGTCCGAGCAGTAACAGCCCATGTTTCCGGAAAGACCGGAAACAACTGACAGATAATAAATCGCACAATAATTTTTCCCGAGCAGCAAAAAGATAAAGATCGGCACCGAGGAATTGCGGCGTGGCGAGGCGGGCGGCGGAGGAGGAGCGCGCGTGTATGCCACTCCTTTTCACTCTCTTTAGGAGGTAGTAAAACACTCCACTGTATATATATTGGTCCAACTCCCTCCAAACTAGCAAGGTGTGACTAAACTTTGATGCCATCCCTTGCTAGGCATGAATGATCCATGAGAATTTCAGAATTTGTATTAGGCTATGGGCCAATGCCCACACCCAAATTCCAGCAGTTCAAGCCATGCTTATACCTATTATGACTCTACTCCTATAAAAAAAATACTCTTAACATTTTTGAATATTTTTTCCGATGCCATAATTTCAGTGGTCTCTCCAAATGTGCAGAATAACACCAGCCCTCATATAATGAAGATTAAGGACACAATCACATAGCTATACTATTCCGCAAACAACTCTTCTCTGATTCCCAATGATTCTATTTGTCCCTGTCATACTTGTTAGAAACTATTTCCATTCCTTTATTAATTCAGTGTCTAATATGTTTACTCATCTACTTATTTTTTGCACAAACCTATGCACAAAAGCAATAATTGGTACAATAAGTATGGTGGTATATAGTTCGTTTGATCAATAGAAATAAGTGGTTTCGAATGTCTTTACCGTGATATAAAATATTATGGATCTATTAAATATACAGATTATTTAATTTTTTATTACATTAACATTTTTAAAATACTAATATTTTAACGTCTTTTCCATGTAAACAAGTGACAGAGCTTGACATGCATAGTTGAGATGTCCAAGAACGCTAATTATATATATAAATTTTGAGTAATATTTAAAATTATATATTAAATATATCCCTAATATTTTCTGTGGTAAGGGAGCCATTGTCTCTGCCCTTTATCCTAGGAAAGCTCTAACACCTTAAACAAGGGGTCTTTAACTTCATATTCTAAAATCTGTGAATCGGCACTGACCACCGGATCTCTTCTCAAGCATATCCTTTATGAAAGCCACGCCGGGAACTTGGATGTAGTTTGCTCGTCCTCTCGGCAATAGGGTGATAGCCGCTTTGGCTGCATATCAGTTAGGTGGATTTTGCGGCAGCTATATAACTTGTTTCGCGGTTTTGTGCGGTTAAACGGTGCCGTCACGCTGCTCCGCGTTAGGCAGTCCCTCACGCGCTACGTGCTATATATGCAGCTATCTCATTGCTTTGTGATGTTTCCGTCGTACCCTGTTGCAATTATTGACGGAATAAAGACAATGACTAACTAAGCCAAGTAAATAGCCGCATGCAAAATCAACACGACGACTGTAGCTGTCGGCAAAATCCTGAATATTATGACAACATCATGTTGACCGGAGGTGACACGTTAGATGTGCCCTGCATGTTAGGATTCCTCTGTTAACCGATAGAGGCTATTTAATTTAGTCCTACCTCGTCTACATGAAAAGGTCACACCCAACTTATAAAAAAGAGAGATTTTTTATTCCCTTTAGAGTATTTTCACTAGGCTATCCAGGATGCCGAAAATAGGTTTGGACGTCAAAATTTCGCCCAGTCGCGTATTTAGGAACCTGTTTTCGTCCGAATTTGGGCCAATTTTGGTCCAGACTATCCAGGCCATACCCAGGATTCTGGGTACGCCCTGGGAACGCCGGACGAAGCGAATTCGGCGAGTAGACCCGTCCAGTCAGCATATATTCGCCCTTATTCATCAAAAGTTTGTCCATATTCGCCCAAAGTTCGGCCATATTCGCCTAAAGTTCGCCCATATAGACCATATTCATATAGAACATATTCGCCCAAAGTTCACCCAAAATTCGGGCATATTCGCCCAAAGTTCGTCCGTATCGCCCATATTCGTTCAAATTTCGCTCAAAGTTCGTCCATATAGACCATATTCGCCCAAAGTTCGCCCAAAATTCGGGTATATTCGCCCAAAGTTGGTTCGTATCGACCATATTCGCCCAAATTTCGCCTATATAGACCATATTCGCCCAAAGTTCGCCCAAAATTCGGGCATATTCGCTCAAAGTTTGTCTGTATTGCTCATATTCGCCCAAAGTTCGCCCATAGTTCGTCCATATCGCTCATATTCTCCCAAAGTTCGTCTGTATCGATCATATTCGCCAAAAGTTCGCCCATATTCGCCTAAAACCGCTTATATTCGCCTAAAAGTTCGCCCAAAGTTTGTCGAAATTTATTAAATTTTAGCCAAACGCGAAAACTCCCTGGATACGAGAGTGGGAAACTGGGCGTACCCAGGCCAAAATCAAGTTCCGTCCGGTCAAAAAAAGGTCCGGATTTTGGCCTGGGTTGGCCCAACGAGTGAAGATGCTCTTAGTCCGAGTTTTTAAAATAAAGTGAACTCTATTCATATTATTAAAAATGTATACGTATAAACGTATAGAATATAGGCTAAGCGCTAGACTGGCCAAGTAAACGTTACCCTGCAATTAGACTGCCGCCTGGCTTTAGTTGAGGACGACAACCTGCCGCGCGCCACCTAGCTGCTCCAGCTAATTAGCACCGTTATTTGTCCGCCCGGCTGGGAATTTTACGTGTATAGAATATGTGGCAATATCTAGCTCGATCAATTCTTGTACTTCTGTTTTAAAATAGATGTTGTAGTTTTTTAAATTTTTTGATGAATCTATATATTAAATAATGTCTAAATGTATCTAAATTTTAATAAATCAGTGATATCTATTTTAGTATATAGATTTATTTAAATTTTAGAAAATCTAATGGAGGGAGTATAAATTTTATCGCATACAGTGGAGATTATGCGACAGTGTCCATATTAGCCACGAAATTGAAGTGGGAACCGATCCACCGATCGAAGGGTAGTGCTAGCGACGAGTTGCACGAAACTCACCACTGACCGCCGGGAAGTAGCACTACAATGCGGTAGTTTTTTTTTTGGCACTTCAAAGTGTCCTTATATGTAATTAAAATGTTTTTAAATAACTTTAAAGACATTTTAAAATATGACACTAATACTCATGTCGGTAAAAGTTTTAGGGGTATTTTGATCAAAATGTTCCTAAAACACTAAGAGACATGCTGCTAAAAAAATAGATGCTCCTACAAATAGTATATTTTTACCATCATGTCTGTCCCTAAAGATAGTATTTTTTTAAGAGATAAGTTTTTAGCAGCATTTCTGTCCCTTTCCTCGGACCTGACCGGCCAGCCCATTATACAGGTACTACCTCCTTTACAGGGCGCTTTAAAAAATCTCACGGACCTAGACGCAAACGTGTTGGCTGAAAATTAGGTCTATTAATGAGTGGTTAAGGCGTATGCATTGGTGAGAGACTATTGCATGCATAGAAAGTTGGGAGGAAAGCTGCCACATTAATCAATAATTAATTCTTATACGCCTAGGAACATTGTAGTTTTGGAAATACCCAAATTTGATTAGACGCCCTGCAAACAGTGAAGGAGGGAGTATTTAAGCTGGTGATTCTCTTATTAACTTATCGAGGTGGGACTAATACAAAAAGGTATAGAATCACGCTGTCCCATGTACGCGCATGAATCCAGTCATCCAGTCAAAAGCTAAGTGTGCGTGTTTCTTCTAGCTAGCTGCGCGTGTGCGTGCCTCTTCACATGTGCGTGCTGCTCGTTCGTGGAAACAAGGCAGCTAGGCCATGTCTAACAGTTAGCTGCTCTTTCAAGTTATTAATTATGTGCTAATTTCGATATATTAAAGTTAGTTAGTTAAGGGAAGATTTTTTGCTGAGCCATACAAAATTGTAATCATATTTAGACTACTTGAAACAAAATTTAGCGTCTGCAACATAAATCATAACTATAAGGACAAAAAAGACGTGGACTAAGGGGAACTAAATTTTGGCACATGAAAAATCCATAACTTCTTGACAGAACAGAAAAAAAGAGAACAAAATTTTGTATCATTCACACGAAGAAGTGGAACGCCTATTAGACTGAATGGAACAAAACCAGGACTAATGACAAGACTATAGTCGCCCCGAGTAATAAAAATCACATGTACAAGGAACAATTTCCAGAAAAAATATCCCCAACAGAATACAATATTTAGACAAGAGAAAACAAAATTGTACCATCCAAGGAACAAATTAGATAGGTGGATAAAAAATGGTAGAGAAAAATAATTCCAAGAAACAATCTAAACTTTTATGCTGAAGTGGAACAGAAATATAAAATAACACAAAACAAAGAAAAGAAAAAGAATGAAAACTAAACTAAACGAAAAAGGGAAAGGAATCACAAAAAAAGAAAATAACGATAAAAAGGGAACAATATTCAGAAAAGAAGAATAAGCGAGAAAAAACACCCAATTAAAAAAAACTCAACGAAGATCTAAACACAATTTTGTATACCTAAAAGTGTAATGCGGCTCTACAGCTGGCTACGCGTGCTCAAAGCCGACTCCGCTAGCGCGAAAAACAACGGCTCATGGCACAGATCTCATCTCCTATCGAAGTAAGCTAGAAGCATTAACGGGTCGAGCCCATGTCCATAATCCTTGAGCGAAACAATATCTTCAGGACGCTCGGGTGCTACCGAGCAGTTTCCACCAGGAGCGCTCGCGTGTTAGGTATCTTACCTTTCGCTCAAGGATCTGCTGCTGAATGGGCCTTTTGTTTGCCGCCTATTTATTTTAGGCACATCTTTCGTGCGGGAGCTGTGTCGTGCATGACTCATCTGCACGAATGAAGGAACAAATACTAATGCAACTAGGAACATAATAATACATCATATTGAACAAAAAGTGCGCATAGGAACAAATTTTAGTGCAACAAACTTTGTAGGGTATGGACAAATATTATTTAATTAAGGAACAAATAATTATACATGAGGGGAAAAAGGAACATCCTTAGAAACAAAAAAGAATCTTGGAAATTTTTTTTGTGGAGCTAATTTTCAAAAAGGGGAACAAATATTTCACAATAAATGAACAATTAATTATGCACTTTGGAACAAAAAAAAACATCAACAAACACTCAGGAAGAAATCTTTGTGAAACTAATTTCCTGAAAATAAAAAGAACATATTTTGTAGATCTAGGAACAAAACATATATCATAGAGAACAAAAACATAAAAAATACTTAAAAAGGAAAAAAATGAAAAGGTAAAGAAAATAGGAAAAGTACAAGGAAAAAAGAGTGGGAGATACATATGAAAGAAAAATAAAAAATAGAAAAGTAACTAGATCGTTAGAATGGAACACATACCCGGTACCTACGACCAACTTACAAGGACGGAACGCTTAGGTCAGGAAGAAAAACGACGAGGTTGAACGCTATGCTCGGGAGATCTGTACGCATGTTCCCATCGTATAGTAGTTTCGAGCGTAAACGGGCCGATCCCATCATTGGAAACCTTAAGCGAAACTAGGACATCCACACATGAGCTCAACGGGTTGGACGTCCGCGCGCCGGACTCAAGCGGGGCGGGCACCGCCGCGCAGGTCAGGTCGATAGAATGAGACTGCGCACCACTTCCGAGCAAGACATGTATATATACTGGTTCAGTGACAATTGTTATGTTATTTGAAAACTGCTTGCAATGTTTGTTGTCAAGTATTGCTGTGATAGTTTATGTTTGATGAAAATTTCTCCAAAGGTACTATATTTTAGGGGCACTTGGCAAAATGACTCTAAAGCTAATATCTTTAGGGGCACTTCGATGAAAATACCTCTAAAGGTAGTATCTTCAGGGGAACTTGGCCAAATGACTATAAAGTTAGTATCTTTATGGACACTTCGATAAAAATACCTCTAAAGGTAGTATCTTTAGGGGCACTTGACAAAATGCCTCTAAAGCTATATCTTTAGGAACACTTCGATAAAAATGCCTCTAAAGGTAGTATCTTTAGGGGAGCTGGACAAAATGCCTCGGCATTTTTAGGAGTCGTACATCCAATTTGCATCTATATCATAATTTGCCTTTATTCATTGATATATTCCTTATTAAAAGGTGATAATTATGTCTTTTCATCTGTTTTTGCATGTTCGAGGATTCTTGGAGGATGAACTGACGGAGTCAGGATTCTGATGGAAAAAGCGGTATTTTGATGCAATTTCGCGAAGATCAGAAAAATACCAGAAAAACTACAGAAAATTATATTTTTCCAGAAGACGAAGGATGCCAGAAGGGGAGGCGGAGTTGGGCCACAGGGGGCCCATACCCCCCAGACACGAGCCACCCTGGGCTGCGCCTACAGGGGGTGTGGCCACCCTGGCCCACCTCTGGCTCCGCCCTCTCGCCTATATCTTCTCCTCGAAACCCTAATACACGGGGAGCGACCACAGAAAGATTCCGCTGCCTCTGCGGGGCGGAAAACACCGAGAGAGAAAGAGCTCTCCGGCAGACAAATTTCTGCTGGGGAAATTCCTTCCCGGAGAGGGGAGATCGTCGCCATCAACACCATCATCAAGCTAGACTTTATTGGGATCATCATCATCATCGACACCATCATTTCCACCAGCACCATCATCTCCACTCCATCCTGTTGTAACAATTGTGTTGAATCTTGCATAGTTCTTAAGGAAAACTTTCCCGGTGTTGATTACTATTGTAGTTGATGCTTGTGAGTGGAACCATTGAATTATTGTTCATGTTCAAATTTTTATCCATCACCATATCATCTATGATCTTGATCCATATGATGTCTCATGAGTAGTTCGTTTAGTTCTTGAGGACATGGGAGAAGTCATGTTGTTAGTAATGGAATTGTGTTGAGGTATTATTCAATGGTTTAATATTTAAGTTGTGGTGCTATTCTTCTAGTGGTGTCATGTGAACGTCGACTACATGATACTTCACCATTTATGGGCATAGGGGAATGCATTGTGTATTTGGCTACTAATTATGGGGTTACCGGAGTGATAAAAACCTAAACCCCCGTTAGGAAACCATTGCACAAGGGAGTGTAGGATCTCAGAGTTTAAGGATGTGCTTAGGTTTTTATCTTAATTGCTTTCTTGTATTTGCAGATGCTTGCAAGGGGTTATTAGTCCAAGTAAGGTCGGTACATTAGTACAGGTTCACCCACACAACACTTATAAAACCAAATAAGATTAATCAACTATATGAAACGAAAGCACTTGACAGTATTCTCATGTGTCCTCGAGAATGTTTGGTCCTCATTAGTATTTCCACTGGCTTGTCCTTTGCTAAAAAAGGATTGGGACACTTGCTGCAATTATTTGCTGTCTTTATTTACTTGCACTTTATTTCCTTGCTTTATCAGAAAACCCCTAAAAATCCGTTTGCTAAGTATTTATAGAGATTTCCTGCTCCATACCACTAGTCAACACCTTTTGCTCCTCGTTGGGATTGACACTCCTATTTATCGGAAGTACTACGATACACCCCCTATACTTGTGGGTCATCAAGGCTATTTTTTGGCGCCGTTGCCGGGGAGTGAAGCGCTATTGAAGAGTGAAACTGGTAAAGGAAACTTCTACTGTGAGTATTGTTTTTATTTCTATTTGTTACTTTGTTTCCAATATGGATAACCCACTTGGTTTCCTATTTGGGAAAACTACTACCACTGTTAGGGTAGTAGATGAATCACCACCTGTTGAGATAGATCCTTTTAAGATACCTACAAGTATTGTTGATTGTGTTATGGATAATTATTATTTAGCGATGGGACTGTCCATCCTGGTGATCACTTGCTTTTTATCCACAAATTATGCGGGTTGTTTAAGTGTGCAGGTATCACAACTGAATAGGTGAAGAAGAAGTTACTCTCTATATCATTGAAAGGAAGAGCTGAAGAATGGTATAAGCTGCTGAAGAATGGACAAATCATGGAATGGGAGGAAATAGTACCTCTCTTTTATTCTAAATTCTATCCTCCCAGTGAGATTCATAAGCATAGGAATCAAATATATAACTTTTGGCCTCGTGATGGAGAGAGTACAACTCAAGCTTGGGGTAGGTTGAAGTTACTAATGCTTAAATATCCTATTCATGAACTCCCTAACAATATTATTATCAATAAATTTTATGCAAGACTTTATCTTCATGATAAAGATTTACTAGATGCTTCTTGTGCTGGATCATTCACACATATGAAGGAAGAAGCTAAATTGGATCTCCTAGACCATATTCAAGAGAACACTGAAGCTTGGGAGAATGACAAAGGAAGAAAGTCAGGTATAAATTATGATTATGAATGCATTAAATCTTTTATGGAAAGTGATGACTTCCGTGATATTAGTACTGAGTATAGTCTTGATTCTCAAAGTATTGCCAATTTTTTTAAGGCTTTTGCCTATTATATAGAAATTCCTAAAAAGAAGTGGAATAAGTACCATGCACCTTATAAAGATATTGTTACCCGTGTTCCTGCTAGTATTGAAGTTTATACTATTGATCATATTTTGCCTGAACCTTATGTTGAGAAAATTCCTTTTCCTGCTAAGGTAAAGGAACATTCTATCATAGCTAATGTGGTTAGCAAAAGTGCAAAGGAAACTGTGGAACCTAATGAGCAAATAAACATTGAACCTGTAGTAGCCATTGTGAAAGATCTTATCACTAAAAATATATAGGATGAGCACATTGTCTTCTTTGAAGACGCTTCTAATATTATCTCGCATCCTAGAAAAGCTAGAAAAACTAGTGTCCCTGTGCTTTCTGATAGAATTGGTGATCATTGCTATTATGGTTTATGTGATATTGGTGCTAGTTCTAGTGCTATTCCTTATGAGCTTTACAAAGGAATTATGCATGAAATTGGTCCTTGTGAGCTTGAGGACATTGATGTGGTTATTCACCTTGCTAATAAGGAGACCATTTGCCCTATCGGTATTGTAAGAGATGTGGAAGTCCTTTGCGGTAAGATTAAGTATCCTCCTGATTTTCTAGTGCTTGGTTCAGTAGATTGTAAAACTTGTCCTATCATTTTTGGTAGACCCTTTCTAAACACTTGTGGAGCTATTATAGATTGCAGTAAGGAGAAAGTTTTAACTAAGTTTGATGGAGATTCTTATGAGTTTAACTTTTCCAAATTTGCTAAAGCTCCTTATGAAAATGAATTGCCTAATGAAGATTTCAGGATGGAACAACTTGCTTCTATTGATCCAGTTTATAACCTTAGACCTCTTTTTGATGATTGTAAGTATGCTCATTCTAATGATATAGTTTTTTCTTGTGACAGTTATATTGTCAAGTTTATTCAAAGTGCCACTGAAAGTTATTATGAGAGAGGGAAACATGGTTTTATGCATCTCAATAATATTAAGTTTTCCCATTTTATGTTGAAAGCTTTAAAGTGTCATTTGTTTTGTCTTCCTATGCTAGTGTCCTTTTGTTTCAATAATTTGTTTTCTCATGAGACTCCCTTGCATAGGAAGCGGGTTAAACTCAAATATGTTGGATATTTGCTTCTTGATGCTCTCTTCCACTTCAAATCCATATCTCCTATGTGAGCATCTTTGAAATTATCATGCCCATCTTAAAGGCTATAAAGAAAGAGCTTTTGGGAGACAACTCATTTTAGTTGCTTTCGGTTCTTGTTTTGTTGAGTCTTGGAAGTTATTACCTTAGTAATAACCGCTCCTTATCCTTTTTGTTTTTGTTTTTTGTGTAAAGATCAACTACTTTTGAGAAGTAGAGGAGTTGTGAAAAGTGGCTGTCCTGGGACAGATTTTTGTGCTGCATTGTATAAATTGGTGAAGGAGATCAGTACTTCGGATGGAGCTGTAATTTATTGTGCTTGTTCCCCAAGTTGCTATCCAAGTTTCATTAGTTTTGAACTTTTTGATTTGAGCAACATGAGTTTTTCTAAAAATCAATTTTTACTTGCTGGTATGTTTTGACAGATTTCTGCCATCATTTGCATTTGCCTCTTAAATCGATTTCCTTTCGGATTCTTTTGGGTTTTTGGAAGGAGTTGTTTCAGTAGCTTTTGTTTTGTTGGATTTCAATTGAAATGTGTACCTAGAGTTTTATTGTTTTTGCATACACTAATGTTGCCAATGAGGTTTGTGTAAGGCCTTGTATGAAAGGAATTTTCAGGAGATGGAGAGAAGGAATCTGCAGAGTCCGTCTTTAAATAGGTAAAAGTGCTGCAAACAGAAGGTTCGCAAAAAACCTTTTTCTTTACATTTTTGATGTTTTATTACATATGGAAGGTTACGAGATGAAACAGAGGAGGAAACGGAGCCCAGGTGGGCCACACCCACTAGTGGCGCGGGCCCTAGCTGGCCGTGCCACCAGGGGGTGTGAGCCCCCTAGAGTCCGTCTCCGCCTTGTTTTCGCATAGTACCTTCCTTATGCAGTGAAACTTCATAATATATACCCCCCGGATCCCCCGAGGTTCATATATTGTGTTCTCGTCGTGTTTTTGTTTCAATCTGTTTCTGTCAGGCAGATTCTCAGTTTTGGAGCCACAATGTCTTCCTCTGGATCACCCATGGAGGATTCCTCCACGAATGCCATCAACCCGTACATGTATGAGTTGATGGTTCATCCCAAGGAGTTGTTGCTTAAGGATGGGATGGTATAGATTAAATAAGTACATGACCCGAAAGGAGAAGGCAGCCTGGAAGATAGGATGGAAGAACTGGAGCAGGAAGTTTTTAGGTACAAGAAGATGGTGGAATGCAAAGTGGACGTCATCCATAAGATGAGTTCAGAACTCCTCACCAAGCACAAGGATGAGGTTGCTGAAATTCGAGACGAAATCCTCTCACTCCATCATACTACCAATCAACTGCAAGCACAACTCTACGACATACAAAATCAAAACTGTGAGTATGAGGCTAGGTTTAAACACATAAGCTCTGCTGCTAGTTTCTGGATATTTGAGACCAAGACATCCTTTGTGGATGGAGAGCCTTTACCTTGGAAGTATGACAATAACAAGGGAACACCACCACCACCACCACTGAAGGAGTAATTCATCATCAGGTTTGGCATATCCTTGGCTTGTTCCAAGCTTGGGGGAGTGCCACGGTATCACATCATTATCTTTTATCCTTTTAACTTTTTAGTAGATTCATATCTTGGGTAGAGAAGTTATCTTATAGGTTGGTTTGCATTGTGGAAGTATCTCTCCTTTAGTTGGTTATCTATGTATCCCTTGGTGTCAGTGCATTTATGGAATATTAATGAGAAGTTTCATATTTTACTTTTTGCACTTCTTATTTTAGTTTGCAATCTCTATTATATGATTGATCTTGTTGATCAGTATTGGTATCACTGTGGGAGCATCAAGTAGATATAAATTGGTTTTGGCAAACCGAGCTCTGGTCAGTAGCAACACTTTTTGAGGTTTGGAAGGAAAAGAGAAAAAGCTTACATGTATTTTGTATCATTTATTTTCTTTCTTGATTGGCTCATAAGCTTAGTATTCTTTACTTAAGATCTTTTGTGTCTTCAAGGAAGATTGCATGTTTGGCTTTATCACTTGTATATTTGCTTGTTTCCTTTAACTCTTTTGCTTGCTACCCAGCCTTGCTAGCCAAAAACCTGTATTGAGAGGGCATACTTCTCATGCATCCAATCCTTTAAACCAAAACCTATGCCATTTGTGTCCACCATATCTACCTATTAGCATTTTTGCTATTCCAAGTAAATTCTCAAGCTTCATCTATATTTCGAATTAAAAATTCTTTTATTATGTGAAAACTAGTTAGTAAAGCTTTCACGAACTTGATGGCACACCTTATTTTCTTGCCCCTAATAAACTTGAACCATTGTGTCATCGAAGTTGTATATGCTTGCACCTATATGTTGGGATTAACAGAACCGTGCTGTCACGGGGAACACTTTCAACATTGCACATGTACATTGTACATAGTTGATATCATGCTATTTTGTTTGCGGATGCCGTCGGTGCGAAATAAAAGGGGAGCTTGTAAGTCCATGGAGTTATGTATGTGTGTTAGAAAAACTCCCGGGCTGCTAGCCTAATCCATGCCTAATCATGGTGGAAACTTGCAGCGTAACCATAGTGAGCAATCTGTGAAGCATCCTCAATAAAAACCTATGCAAATAGCAAATAAAAAGATCGCTGAGATGACTGTCTGCTTGCCTTGTCCTTTTGTTTATGGGATAGCTCCTGTATCATGTGCAAGGGGTACCCCGTTGGCGGTTCTTTGTGATACACATGTACTTACAATGGCAAGAACTTACCAGCAACTAAAGTTGAGTAGCATGAGGAGCGGCCCTCATACTTAATGGACATGAGATTGCCAACTTATATTTCGTCAAGCATATACTCCATCTTTGTTCACTTTAACCTTAACCACCTCAAGATGCTTATGATAGGGGCAATGAGATCTCAAAGCTAATAAGTACAATATAATTTTGAAAGCTATTTATGAACTTGAAATCCCCGCTTCCCTCTATGAAGGGCCTTTCTTCTACTTCCAAGTTGAGTCAGTAAACCTATTCTTCTCTATCTCCAGCAAGCATTTGAGTTGTTGTGTTTCAAGCATTCATATGATTATTTATTCCATCATGTTCTCTATCTTCCTTGTTTGCACAAGACTCTTATCTAAATGAGTATTACTCTGAAAGCCATCATTGTGAAAAACCTTTTATGTTTGAGCGAAGAGTACTCATGTTGTAAACTTCTTTACAAAAGCTTTACTTGAAAACTGTTTGCCAACTGTTCTCTGACCAAAAACAAAGTTTGCCAATCCCAATTATGATTTATCTTTATGCATCTTTATTGTGACTCCCATACTTGTTACAAGCTAAGTTATATAATGGTGAGTTGCTTTCTACTAAGAGTTGTGTATTGGTAAGTGTGATGCTTCTTGTCCGTATTCTTTTTATCGACATTTCACTCCATAAACCTGTGGACATGTTTACTGAGCTCAGTTTTTGCTTGGGGACAAGCGAGGTCTAAGCTTGGGGGGAGTTGATACGTCCAATTTGCATCACCATTCTATATCATAATTTGCCTCTATTCATAGATATATTCCTTATTAAGACATGATACTTATGTCTTTTCATCTGTTTTTGCATGTTGGAGGATTCTTGGAGGATGAACTGCCGAAGTCAGGATTCTGATGGAACAAGCGGTGTTTTGATGCAATTTCACGAAGATCAGAAAAATACCAGAAAAACTACAAAAAAATATATTTTCCCAGAAGATGAAGGATGCCAGAAGGGAATGCGGAGTTGGGCCACAGGGGGGCCCACACCCCCCAGGCGCAGGCCACCCTGGGCCGCGCCTACAAGGGGTGTGGCCGCCCTGTCCCACCTCTGGATCCGCCCTATCGCCTATATCTTCTCCTTGAAACCCTAATACACGGGGAGCAACCACAAAAAGATTCTGCCGCCTCTGCGGGGCGGAAAACACCGAGAGAGAAAGAGCTCTCCGGCAGACAGATTTCTGCCGGGGAAATTCCTTCCCAGAGAGGGGAGATCGTCGCCATCAACACCATCATCAAGCTAGACTTCATCGAGATCATCATCATCATCATCCACACCATCATTTCCACCAGCACCATCATCTCCACTCCATCCCGCTATAACAATTGTGTTGAATCTTGCATAGTTCTTAGGGGAAACTTTCCCGGTGTTGATTACTATTGTAGTTGATGCTTGTGAGTGGAACCATTGAATTATTGTTTATGTTCAGATTGTTATCCATCACCATATCATCTCTTATCTTTATCCATATGATGTCTCATGAGTAGTTCGTTTAGTTCTTGAGGACATGGGAGAAGTCATGTTGTTAGTAGTGGAATTGTGTTGAGGTATTATTCAATGGTTTGATATTTAAGTTGTGGTGCTATTCTTCTTGTGGTGTCATGTGAACGTCGACTACATGAGACTTCACCATTTATGGGCCTAGGGGAATGCATTGTGTATTTGGCTACTAATTGTGGGGTTGCCGGAGTGACAGAAACCTGAACCCCCGTTAGGAAACCATTGTACAAGGGAGTGTAGGATCTCAGAGTTTAAGGCTGTGGTTAGGTTTTTATCTTAATTGATTTCTTGTAGTTGCATATGCTTGCAAGGGGTTTAATCAAAAGTATGTATTAGTCCAAGTAAGGTCGGTACATTAGCACAGGTTCACCCACACAACACTTATAAAACCAAATAAGATTAATCAGCTATATGAAACAAAAGCACTTGATAGTATTCCCATGTGTCCTCGAGAACCTCATTAGTATTTCCAATGGCTTGTCCTTTGCTAAGAAAGGATTGGGCCACTTGCTGCAATTATTTTTCAGTCTTTATTTACTTGCACTTTATTTCCTTGCTTTATCAAAGAACCCCTAAAAATCTGTTTGCTAAGTATTTACAGAGATTTCCTGCTCCATTCCACTAGTCAACACCTTCTGCTCCTCGTTAGGATCGACACTTCTATTTATCGAAAGTGCTACGATACACCCCCTATACTTGTGGGTCATTAAGGAGCACTTGACAAAATGCCTCTAAAGCTAGTATCTTTAGAGGCACTTTGATGAAAATGCCTCTAAAGGTAGTATCTTTAGGGGCACTTGGCAAAATGCCTCTAAAAGCTAGTATCTATAGGGGCACTTCGATGAAAATGCCTCTAAAGATAGTATCTTTAGGGGCACTTTAAAAAATGCATCTAAAAGCTAGTATCTATAGGGGCACTTCGATGAAAATGCCTCTAAAGATAGTATCTTTAGGGGCACTGATGGCTCCCACCACTTGTCGTGGGACGCTTCGTTGGAAACCCCAAGAGCAAGGTATGAAGCAGCATAGCAGCAAGTTTCCCTCAGTAGGAGGAAGGAAACGTCACACAGGTGTTGCTAGCAACGTGGAGACCTGCACAACACAAACTCAAGACTTTGTCCCAACGAGTCAGTGAGGTTGTTAAGCTCACCGGTTTGCTGTAACAAAGGATTAAACGTATGGTGTGGAAGGTAATGGTTTGCAGCAAGTAAGCAAGTAACAGTGGAAGATGTATCAATGGTAAAGATTGGACCAGGGTCCATAGTTCACTAGAGGTGCTCTCCTTGGATAAACAACATGGCATGAAGGATAAACAAATTACAGCAGGGCAATTGACAGGAACTGAGCAAGGCATAATAATGCTATTACTAGTTAGAAAGATTCTATGAGATTCGATTGGGAAATACAACAATATACATAGACTGCCATCCAACTGCATCTATGACTAGAAGTCCACCTTTAGGTTATCATCCGAACCTCATCCAGTATTAAGTTGCAAGCAACAGACAACTGCTTTAAGCAAAGTGTGTAAGGTAAATAGTCCACATGTTCCATGAACAAGAGAGCACTGTTTTCTCCCTAGTGGCAATAGCACATCTACAACCGAAGAGATTTCTGTCACTTCCGTTGGAAACTAGAGGCATGAACCCACTATCGAGCATAAATACCCCCTCTTGGAGTCACTAGCAACTACTTGGACAAGATAGCTACTAACAACAGAGAGCATGCAAGATCACAAACAACACAGACATGATAGAATCATAAAGACAAAACCATTAATCAAACCAACATAATGATCTCAATATCCATCGGATCCCCACAAACACAACATGCATGATTACAAATAGATTAGATCTTGATCATGAACGGAGCTCACAAGATCTATACATGAAAGCACAAAGGAGGAGATACAACCATATAGCTACTACATGGACCCATAGTCCAAGGTGGAACTACTCACGCATCATACCGGAGAGAAGGCCTCCAGGATGATCTCCCCTATGGTAGGGTGCCGGGAAGATCTTTAGATCCCCCCGATCTAGGAACGATGGTGGCGGCGGCTACAAACAGTTTCGTGGATATTTGATCGGGTGCTCAGGGTTTCTGCATCGGGGGCTTCTTATAGGCTAATGGGGAGGCCGAGGAGGCGGCCATGGTAGCCAAACCCTAGCCAGGCGCGGGGCTGGGCCCACCCACGCCTGGGTTGGGTCTGCCCCCCTGGCTGGTCCCTCCGACTCCCCTCTAGACTTCTTGTTTCCCACGGAAAGTAATTGACTTTGACGTTTGTCCCGTCCAATTCTGAGAATATTTCTTTACTAACTTTTCTGAAACCAAAAACAACAGAAAACAGACATCTGGCACTGTTGCAACTTGTTAGTAGGTTAGTAGGAGAAAACATGTAAAAAGCACCTCAAAGTGTGGACAAGTAAAGCAAAGTAGATGCTAAACAAGCATGGAGCATCAATCCAACGTATCAGGCACTTGATAAAATGCCTCTAAAGGTATATCTTTAGGGGCACTTTGATGGAAATGCCTCTAAATATAGTACATTTAGGGGCACTTGGCAAAAATGCCTCAAATTAACACCTTTAGAGGCATTTTCAGAAGTGCCCCTAGCCAAAGTGCCCCTAAATTTTTTTGTATGAGCCATCGTCTATCCAAAAAGGGCTCGATTTTTTCCGCTAGGCCACCAGGATGGCAGACGGAGCAATATGCGGTGCCATAATCCATACAACAATTTTTTTTAAATAACGACAAGAGAGCTGCTGTTTCATTACAATAGTGGTCGAAGTTTTACAAGAATAGAATGTCTGAAAAGGGAGACCCTCCTGAAAAAAGAAAGAAGGAAGAGACTATGGAAAATCTGGTTGGGTCAAATAGTGTGCCACCATCTTGCTCAACTAGTGGCAAGGGTGCGCCGGCTAGCCTCCAAGCATTTGCTTCATCTTTAATTTTTGCGAAGAATGCCGGTAGCGACAATTTTTCTCTCTCGAAGATTCTCTTGTTCTGTTCTTTCCATAACTCCTAGCAAATGAGGTTGGCCGCAGGCATAATTGATTTCCTTAGCTCCTTTGTTTGTTGACCGACCATATTTGTGTAGCACTCTTTGATGGTTAGGTTTTTTCCTATCCATTTGGATGGATCAAGAGTGTCAAGCTTCAACTTCTCTGCCATATGGGCCCATACTTGCATGCTAAAAGGGCATTCCATGAACAGATGATCACAGGTTTCCAAGTTGGACGATAGAGAGGACAAAAGTATTCATTGTACCATTGTCTTAGCAACAACTTATCGGTAGTAAGCACTCGGTTTTGTAGTATAGATGAAGAATTTGCATCTTACTGGGGCCCATCCCTTTCATATTACTAGCAAGAATTGATGGGACTACAGACTACTAGCAGGTGTGCCAGCCGTCCACGAATACCCACGCCAAGAAGCCCTTGCTTGCTAGAGACAATGAGCCACATGGAAGGGGCTTTGGCAGCCAAGATTCATGAAGAAGGGCACGAAGTAGGGTGTCAAGTGTGATTTTACCAAAATTTCACTTCTAGTTTATTTGTTAAAATCTAGTATAAACTTTTGCTCAAAATTTGAACTAGATTTTTGAAAATGAACTAAAGGTGGAACTTTGGTGAGATCCCAATTGACACCCTAGCACGAGGTTGAGTT
Organism: Avena sativa; assembly: GCA_916181665.1. Taxonomy (NCBI): domain Eukaryota; kingdom Viridiplantae; phylum Streptophyta; class Magnoliopsida; order Poales; family Poaceae; genus Avena; species Avena sativa. The sequence continues at coordinate 279,580,537 of OV702280.1, forward strand.
GAGGAACGTCGGCAATGACCTCGTTTTTCTTCTAAGATACATTCTGAGAGGTGTACCAAACACATAGAAAAAGATGCCGATGATAGTTACAACACCGCTAGGCGGCTAGGATGGCTGCCAACATAGGGGTGGTATCTCCCCAAACCTCTAATCGTACTCTCCCTCTAGCGACAAGGTCACCGGCTCAGGAAAGCCAAAAACATTAGAACGAAACATCCTAACTAAGCGTCACTGCCCAAAGTCACCATGGATCCTCGTCTTGATGGCCCCCACCTCAGGGCGCACACCGATGAACACTACGTCATGTCGGTGCCTCCAAAGGCTCCAAAAGACTAGGATGATAGCCGTCCAGAGGTCCCGCTGGTGAGCCTTCGCGCACGGTCTTTTCATCCACCAACGGAGAAGGTCCGTGTCCACAGCGATCATCCACTGAATTCTACCCCACCTAAGCAGCGTCCAAGCCCAGACTTCCCGGGCCACCACACATCCTAGCAAGATATGTTGGATGCTCTCCGTCTCCTGATCGCACAGAAAGCACTTGGGCAGACGGGGGAGCCCACGTCTCTCCAACCGAACCACAATCTAGCACCGGTCCCTCGACACAAGCCAGGCGATGGACTTACAACTGTGCGGGGCCCGAGAACGCCAGATCTGGGTGGTGGCTGGTGCTCGGGTAGTGCCGGCGCAGAAGGCACCATATGCCGGCTTCGCAGAGCACTTCCCATCACTTGACCATCTCCAGGTTAGCACATCCTCGTGCTTAGGGACGAGCCTAACCCTAGCTAACGTGTGCCATAGGAGGAAGAACTTCGGGACCGCCGCCTCTCCTAGGTCTGGCCCACAGTCCCTGAGCCAGGTCCCATCCATCCCCTCCTTGACCGAGTGAGCCTTCACCTTGCTTGGGGTGACCACCGCCAGGAGGTTGGGGGCGATCTCCTCAACCCGGTGGCGATTGATCCACCGGTCCTGCCAGAATTTAGTTCTCTTCCCGTTTCCCAACGTGTAGCATGTGGCATCGTGGAAGAGCTCCATAGTCTGGCGCGGTATCCCCAGGTCGAACTCTGCCCACAGCTTATCAGGGTCCACCCTGATGCAGCCCGTCCTACGACCGCTACTACATCTACTCCCACGAGCTTCCCAAGTGGACCCATGACTCACGCCCGAGCCAAACTCCTTCAAGCTAAGGTGAACTCGCTCATTTCCTTGTGTGACTTCGATACACCATTGGATGGCCTGCTACTTCATACGCATACCTTGTGCATCATCAGGTACGAAGAGAAGTACCAAGAGAACGGAGGAGCACAAGCGGAAGAAACCAAATGCTCTCTGTCGCCAGCGGTACTACTGGACCTGGCGACCGGTACTACCGCCCGGCGGCACTACCGCCCCCTGCTACCGCCAGCAACAGACGACGCCAACAGAAGCCAAATATTCTCTGTCTCCGGCGGTACTACCGGACCTGGAACCGGTACTACTGCCCTGCGGCACTACCGCCCCTTACTACCGCTCCCCGCTGAAGACGCCGACGGAAGTCCCAGGATGGCAAGCGGTACTACCGGACCCGGCTGCGGTACTACCGGTGGACCGGTACTACCGGACATGTAGACCGGTACTACTGGACGACACAGAACCTGATCGTGTTCAGTCGGCCCAGCGCCCTGTAACCCTCACTATATTTCACTATTTGTTCCCAAAATACCCCTGTTATGTGTTTGGCCTTTAAATAGCCCCCACCCTCCATTGTAAACCCTAGACTTGGATAATAACAGATTAAGGACACCCCTTTGAGGATCTTTCAATCTATTGGTCTCATGCTCCTACCAAGGGGCACCCTATTATCCACCCTCCTCTTGGATCTTGCCTAGTGCGTTCAAGTTGTACAAGGCCTTGGGTTCTCGGTTTCTCACCCCCAAGTCGTCAAGATCTCACCAAGCACCTCGTCCCCCGTTGTTGGCGTGGAGAGAGAGCTTCGCCCAACACCGATCCTAGGGATTATGTTGGACCGGTTGCCACCGGCGTGAGTTATCGGCGTGTATCGTGTTTTGTGTGCGTGAGTTCATCGGGTTCTTCATGTGCGTGTGTTCGTGGATTTCATCCCCTTTCCCCCTTCCATTGCTTTACCCTTGTTTCCCGCGGAGATTCGTGAAAGATCGGGCCACCCCAAGGGGTTACCCCCTAACATCTTGGTATCAAGAGCAAGGTTGATCACGAATTTCCCCCCATTTTTTCTTTTATCCCCCTTAAAATCGAAAATCCCACCAAAAAGAGCCCCAATTTGCCTTTGGATCGATCTTTGGATTTGGTGAGTTTTTCGTGGTTTTGGTCCATAGATCTGTTGCTTTTGGAGTCGATCTATAGCCCCTGTTGTTCCTAGCCCAGCCTTTCGGTCAGATTCCCACGAATTTGAGGTTTGTGTCAAGTGGATCTCGTTCCTGTTCTGCGACCTGCGGTACTACCGCTGGCTCAGGCGGTACTACCGCCGTCCGGTACGACCGGCCGTACCAAGCAGTACTACCGCGCGCCACAGAAAGTTTTTCTTCTTCTCTTGACGCCTCAACTTCGTTTGCTGACTTTCCATCTTCAATTTGTTCGTGTTTCGCGTGTTTGTCGCCATTTTAACACAAGCTTCCGCATCAAAGTCACCCGCGCTCATCGACACCGCGACACTCGAACATCATCCCCACCAACGGTTGCAAGTCGTCAACAATACCAAAGGTATAACTTGCGCCACTTTGACAACCCCATATCTTCCTTTGTGTGTATCTACCCTATGAGAGCAACTCATTTTGTATTTGTCTAAGCATTGTGCACTTGCCTTTGGAAAGTGAAAGTGTGAGGCCAAATACAAAAGTTAACATAGTAGCATAGAAAGGGAGAAAAAGGAAAAGAAAAAAAAAGATAAAATAGAAAGATACATAGTCTCCCAATACAAAGAGAATACCAAGCTTGTAAGCCAACAAGAGAGAGGAAAAGAGCGCACTAAGCAAGTGCACAAATCCGTTGCTTATCCTCTTTTGGCAAACGAGTTGTGGTCTCTCCTTGAGTTGGCACGACAACCGAGCGTAGTCTTCGTTAGGACCTTTTGTGCTCATTTTCATAGTCGTGCTAGCCCCGTTTTTCGCCACGTGTGCGTTTTTCCGTGTTTTTGTAGATCGTATCCTTTTGCTTTTGATCTTTGGTTCTTTACCACTTAGAAAAATAACCTTTTGCTTGGATCGTTTCGTTTGGTTTTTCACAATCCTAACCTTCCACCAAAAGCTTTTGAGAGTTGTAACATATTTGTGTGTGAGTTTCTTTGCCATTTCACTTTGCACGCTGTTCGCTCATTTGTGTGGCAATTGGTTTGATATAATCTCCAAGGTGAGGTAAAAGGCTAACTCTACGCACCCTTATTCTCCATATACAACCCTTGTCGGCTTTGCATCATGGACAGGAATGGCGAGCCGTCCCAACCACCACCACCTCCGGAAGACGACACACAATACATGATAAGATGGGACCATTGGAAGGTTCGAGGCGAATTCAACTACCGTTGTGAAGCTCTCGAGCGGCGCCAAGATGAACAATTTAGCGAAGCCCGCGTGGAGTTCAAGAACATCGACAACCGCTTCGAAGAAGTCCGAGGCCAAATGCATGCCATGCAACACAACCTCGGTCATCAAAATGAAGCTCTTGGTCGCGCCCTCGCCTCAACGGATGAGAAGCTTCAACGCCTCATTGATGGACTAGCAAGGCCACGTTCGCGCGACTCAAGCTCATCTCGGCACTCCTCAAGTGAATCAAGTGCACCTCGCCGTCACGCTTCAAGGCACCGGGATGGACCCGTTCTTCAATCCATGAGCTCTTCTCAAGCGGTACCATCTCCGCGACACGCCGCAACGTCAAGCTATGATGGTGACCTCTCCGCAATACCTCCACGACGTGAAGCGAACCGGCCACAACCAAGGGCACTTGTGATTCAACAAGAGCAACCTCACATGGACCACCAAGCCCATCGCCGTCGACATGTCCTTTCAACAACAAGTGAAGCATCCGAAGAGGACGAACAAGATCACCGTCGACGTGAAGCACTCGAAGATCCACCAAGGCGTCATCATCGACATGATCGTCAACGTCGGCAACATGATAGTCATGACGAGCCTCCTCCACACCAAGAAGAAGAAGAGCAGCCCATTGCGCATGCGGCTCGACGTCCTCCTCGCCACAGGGCGCAAGACAATGCTCCTCGGCATCAACCGCGACAAGAACAAGAGCAAGCTCCCCAAGCTCGTCGTGAGGACCCTCCTCCTCGTCCTCAACCGCGCCAACAACACGAGCAAGCTCCCCAAGCTCGTCGTCAAAACCAAGTTCCACCACCAAACGCGGCACCTCAACAACCGCAAGAGCAACGCAACCATCACCAAGCACGACATGAGAGCTCGGATGATGATGATGACCGCCAAAATCATGGCAACCGCCGCAACCGGAACCGCAATGGAGAAGAAACTTTCGGCAAGCTCAAATTCACCATGCCCAAGTTCACCGGTTCCAATGAACCCGAGGAATATCTCTCGTGGGAACTCAAGGTCGACAAGATCTTCCGCATGCACAACTATAGCAATGAGAATATGATGGCCATGACATCCCTCGAGTTTGATGAGTATGCCAACCTTTGGTGGGAACAAGTCCAACTCGCTCGAGAAGCAAAAGAAGAGCCTCCAATCTCAACTTGGCAAGATATGAAGGCCCATATGAGATCCCGCTTTGTTCCTTCGCACTACACGCGTGACCTCTTCAACAAGCTTCAAACGCTTAGTCAAGGGATAAAGACCGTGGAAGAGTACTTCAAGCAAATGGAGCTCAACATGATCCGTGCCAACATTGAAGAGCGAGATGAACAAATAATGGCACGCTTCCTCAATGGCTTGAACCATCCCATCAAACGCATCACCGAGTTTCAATTGTGGTAGCTTTTTTGCAATTCACTCTGACCGACGTCATGTCTGTTGTCGATGAGGGCTTTCATCGGTGTCCGATGTGGTGTTCTATACTAGTGCCATGGTTTATTAATATGTTTTATTTTCTCGTGTTAGTTGTCCATAATTTCTTAATTAATAAATGTGACAAGAAAAGTATTCCCCACCCCCCTCCTAAAATATTTGAATTTGATATATACCGTGCTGTATTTTTTGTTCCTAAAACCACGCCAATAATTATGGAACTAGTCACTAAAGAATCTAGCCTTACTAGAGCAGACCTTGTTCTCACGTACTACATTGGCTCGCAGCCGCCGATTTACTTCACTTTTAACGGTGGAAGCGGGACAGCTTTTATAGATTCTGGTGTAGCCAAAATGGATCCCTACAGCCCCAACTAGCCTGACCTCATCATTCCTCCATCAATTCATCCCCTTGTCGTCCCTACGGACTCAACCAAATAGAGATCCCAAGGTAAACAGTGCGCCATGGCGGCCATATAGTCAGAGCGATAAATACCGGGCAAATGGACACCCGTACGTGTCTCCCGTCGAGAGCTACATGGACCATGATCGGTCCATACCTTCTCCACTGTACACCTTTGCTGGCAATGATGGCGCGCGACAAATTTAGGCCCTTGAAATGTTCGTGGCTCTTGTTAGATCCTCCGAAATTGTCCTTAGGACATTTAATTTAAGTCCCAGTTCGTGTCTTTTGTAATGATGGAGTACAATTTGGCAAACCGCATTTTGACAAAATCGCAAGATTGTGTCTATTTCAACGATATCGGCCTTCCCTAAACCTCGGAGACAAGTAAATATTTACGAAATTAGATTTTAGTTGGAATGATGCAGTCATCGAATGATCGCGTTCTCATCTCGCGCTCCTCTTCGGTCGCCACATGGGGCAAACATGACCCAGTTCATCCCCCTCAAGTCTCTGTGAAATTTTCCTGTGCACAGTACATTACGGGATCCAGGGGTGGATGCACAGTGGAGGCACCAGTGCGTAACATGATTACTAGCTATATGACGACGCATCGCGCAGTGAACAAGACGACATGGCTGTTAATGAGACGACTGTGCTTTTGCTTGTCTGGCCTAGGCCTACGATCGAAATTCATGTTCAAACATCTGGTGCTCTAGAAAGAAACAAGCCGCCTCTCATAGGTATAGACTGCATAGAATGGCTAGTGTGGACCATGTCATGCGCACCAAGGGGCAAGGACGCGCAGATCTGTAGTTGATTCACTAGTTATAACAAAACTCCGATCAACGATTTCTTCGAGGAGATGAGAACATATTAACTGACACGAACATCTGAATTGTTTACATATGTGATGTCGAGAGTTGAGATGAATGTGTGCACGGCTGTTTTCATCTCCGAGCAATCAAACAAAATTAAAAGGAAAGGTAATTTGAGATGGAGGGACATGCCCTAGCTTGAAAACCTGTCTTATTTAGAGCTTTGCATGCTGTCTCCATGTCCGGGCCATTGCGAAGCTCTTCTCGCAGCCCGGCGCCGCCGCTCCAATTGTCTGTTGGCTTTGTCTTGAAGATATGATAGAAAGGTGACTTCTCAAGGAAATTCAGCCGTTATGAAAAATAAAAACGCCGCCGAGTACTAGATGTGTATTGCCAAAATTTATTGGGGCCAAGTGGTGACTTTATCTAGCATGCAATGCTTGACTTCATGCTCATTATGAATACAAGTGAAGTCCCATTTATAACAAGAAATGTTCAGATAGATTAGAGGTGGGGTATAGGTGAGGTCTCACTTATTATGGAGACCGCTCTTCCTTATTAATTCGGTTTTATCTAGTATGTCCATGTTTGTGCTCTCATTTTTTGAAATACCAAAAGGGGTAAGTTCCTTGACTTCTTTTGGTCTAGGTTCTTTTGGGAGATCGATGATAATAGGAAGATGTATAGATTAACAAAACGGAGCATGATTTGTAGGCCAAAGGACCAGGAAGGTTTAGGTATTGAGGTTCTTGAATTAAAAATAATAACTGTTTACTTAGAAAGTGGCTATTTGAAATAAATAGGAGAAATAATTGTTTACTTAGAAAGTGGCTATTTGAAATAAATACAAGAAATAAATACGAGAAATAGAAAGTGACTATTTGAAACAATTGTTTACTACTACACGAGAATTGACACAAAACAAATGTCTTCATAGCAAAATTTTGTCACAAGTTCAAGCGAAACCTACAAGTCTCGCTTTTGAAAGGTTTAACGAGTCTCAAAGAAGATTGCTCCATAAGAGGTGCTTTTCAGGTTGGAGATTGGTCTGAGTATATGTTTGTTGGAAGATGTGTGGCTTAGTGGTACTTATATAGCTCAACAATAGCCAGCATGGTATAACATTGTAAACCATAAGAATGTTTTGGTTGCAAATGTTCTTGAACATAACCCACCGAACATTGGTTTCAGGAGTGCTTACAATTTGGGTCAATCCGACTCACTAAACTCTTTAGTTGAATCCATGTAAGTCGAAATAGCATCACCATGCCCATGACAAGTGGAACCGAGTCATCAACCAATTTTCATATTGGTCTAAGTTACGTGTCCAGCACAATCTCGATGACCAAGGATATTTAGTATGAACAACTTGATTGTATAGTTCCACAACTGAATCACATATTCAATGATACACATCAGATGTTCATATAAGGACAACTTAATAACTTTATGAATACAATGGAAATTACATCATATATGATTTCCTCTAGGACATATTCCCAACCCTTTCCTCATGGGCCGGTCAACAACGACCTAGTCTGCCTTTTAACTACTATTTTTTCTTTTTCTTTTTCTGTAGTTTTCTTCTAGGTCAATTCCCTCCGGGATTTTGGCCTAATAAGAAAATTGCTTTTATAAATCTTAATTTAAATATTTTATTTAGAATATATTAATCCACAATTAATATATAATAAATATATATTTAAATTGCCATTTATCTAAAACTCCTTTCAGTCCTTTCCTTTCTTTCTTTCCCCAAACAACTCCGGATATCTCCAGAACAATTATGGTTTCTCTCTCTTCTATGATTTATTTTTACAGGACAATCTGTAAGTGTCGTAATGCCCTTAAGCGTGTGTCCCTATGGTTCGGGAATGTCATAGACATGATCTCTATCAATGATCAACAGCAGGACCGGGATGTCCATGTTGACCCCTATGTAATCCACGAGTCACCATCGTGTCGAACCTTAAACAATGTGTCATATTTATTTTGTCTCTGCGATACTTGCATTGTCCGAGATTTGATCATCGACATCACCATGTCGGGTTCAACCTTGTTACCAACAAATGCTACTTTACTCATACCGATAAGTGATATCCCCGTGACCTAGTCACATGTTGCGCAACGTATTAGATATAACTTATCCGAGTGGGCCCAGAGTATCTTCCATCACGCGGATGTACAAATCCTGCTCTTGACACATATGCCTTAACCTGCCCTTATGTGTACTTGATCACACTTTTATGATCACTACACGAAGTAACATTTGATGCTCTCTAAGCACTCTCGGGTGACAGCGATTAAATATGGTCTCATAGTCTAAGGAATAAGTCACTATGTTTCTGACAATTTCAACTATGAAATTCATGATATGATCGTTGAAAGAGCATATGGCCCCATGTGTGGTTTCAGTAATTAATGACAATCTATATGGACTAATGTTTGCATTAAGTTGCTCTTGTAGGATTTTTTCATTGTCATCGCTTGGAGTATGTGTTGGCTTCAAGGTAGAAGAATGAATAAGAAGAAGCAATGTCCAAGGGATTTGGGCATATTGGAATCATGTAGAAGAATAAGAATATATAAAATAAGATCAAGAGTGAGTTAAAGAATAAGATGGAGTTCCTCATGTGTATCTTCCAGACATCATCCAAATGAAGTTAAAAAAAATGATGTGGAAGCTCAAGATGCGCCATCTCTAGAAGATCTCATGCTTGTACCTTGCCACCCTCGGTGATCATGGATCGATGAAGACAAGTTCTAAGAAAGAGTTTCCCCATGTAAATGGGGGAGCAAGTTGCAAGTCTTCATCAAGCGAGAACGAGCAAGAGCAATCAAGAAAGGTGTTCCATCTTGAGGAGAACAAGATTGTCTACATCATGCTCAAGTGGAATGCTCAAGGCAAATGTGCGTTCTTGATAGGTTTTCCCTTTTGCCGGTCTCATGTTGTTAGTTGGGAGACCGAGTTTAGGATAGATAGCCATACTATCAAGATGGGCTCTTGAGTGAGTAACTTGATCGTATCTTTCGGAGAGAGCTCAAACCTTTGCATACTTATCATGATATTTCTTGGTTGTTATTTGGGTCTTATCCAGGTATGGTTTTAGAGCTTGTGGCAATCTTCATAACAAGCTCTAGTTCATCAAAAACGGTTTCCCTTGTATATCTTATTGCGTTTTTTATCTTGCGGGTTTTCTGGCTCCACACCTTGGGGGATATCTCACATATATATTATAGATATTTCCTCCCTTGGTGGTATGAAATATTTTCAACAAAATTGGTTTCATCACATTCGGAGTTTGGTTGCTCGAGTTATTTGCATTTTGCTATTGCTGCCTGCACTATCTGTGCCACCCGGTAGTACCGAAAATTACATCTGGTACTACCGCTTGGCGCCAGTTGTACCACTTGGCGCCAGTTGTACCACTTGGCGGTACCGGACGGGTCTGAGCACATATACGAGCCTTGTCTCCTCCTAAGGCCCGACCAGTACCTCCGACCCGGTACTACCGCTCCCTCTAGTAGTACCGCTGCTATTTCTGATACTACCTTCTCTGCGGTACTACCGGTTCTTGTAGTGTGTCCTACTGGTGGAGTCAGAGCTTTTTCTTCACCGCTCTTTTTCGCCAGGTACCGTTTCTGGTACCTGTCCGGTAGTACCAGTCATTTCTGGTACTACCGCTGCCAGGTTCGGTAGTACCGCTTGTCGCAGCAGGCAACAATGAGATTTAGGGACCCCCTATAAAAGGGGCCCTTCTTCTCCATTGGACTTGTTGGTTCTTGAGCTCCTTTCTCCTCCATTGTTGATTTCCTTGAGCTTGCTTCCTTCCTCTCCCTCCCATGATTCTTGCATCTCTTTGAGGGAAAAGAGAGAGGAGATCTAGATATACAATCCTACCAATTCATCTCTCCTCTAAGTGAGGGGAATAACTTGGTATGTAGATCTTGGAGACTTGTGTGGTTTTCCTCTTGTGTTCTTTCTCTATTATTCCCCCAATATATTTTGTAGCTTTGGTGGAATTTGGGAGTGAAGTACTTGCCATTGCATTAGGTGCATCGGTTTGAGTTCTCCTCGGAGGATTTGGTTGGTGAAATAAAGAAGCTTGTTACTCTTGGATTCTTGGAACCCTAGACGGTTGTGTGGCCTTTGTGGTGAGTTCTTGGTACCTCCAATTAAGTTGTGGATCTCTCCCCAAGTTTGTGGCCTTGGTGGTGATTATTGGGAGCCTCCAATTAAGTTGTGGAGATTGCCCCAATCTTGTACGGGTTTGGTGACCGCCCTCAAGTGTCCCATAGTGGATCGGGTGCTTGCCGTGCGGCGGGTGCTCGGGAGAATAGGGCGAGGCCTCTTGTGGTGTTGGTGGTCTTAGTACCTCCCACCCCTCCAGCGAGACATACTCCCTTATAGGGAGGAACTTGGTAAAACATCACCGTCTCCACGTGCCTCGGTTATCTCTACACCCCGAGCCCTTTACTTATGCACTTTACGTCGTGATAGCCTTCATGCTTGAAGTAATCTATCTTTCTACCACCTTGTTGCTTGTCTTGCTTAGCATAAGTTGTTGGTGCACATAGGTGAACCACAATATTTATACGCTTTGTGCTTGACAAAAAAATGCTAGTTTCATATAATATTCCGCCTTTGTTAAGCCCTTCTTGTAAAAAAATTAACCGCCTATTCACCCCCTCTAGGCGGCGTCCATGATCTTTCAATTGTGTTGCAACAATCATCTATGGAACTGTCCACCATCTCATTCTCCAATAATATGGCTCCATTGGCAATAGGTGTCGATGTTGGAGATATGCCCTAGAGGCAATAATAAATATAGTTATTATTATATATCTTTGTGTTTATGATAAATGTTTGCATTCATGCTATAATAGTATTAACAAGGAAACCATTAATACTTGTGTGATTTGTAAACTTAATTTGAAGTCCCTAGTATAGCCTCTATACTTCACTAGCTTGTTGGTTGATTGATGATGTGGTTTCTTTGTCATGAACATTGAGATGTTATCAACAACAAGATCATATCGTTAGGAGAATGATATGGTGGACATACTCCTATAGACAAGCGTAGCATAAAGATCAAGTCATTTCAATAGTTCAATTGCTATATGCTTTCTGATACATAGTAACCTAATTCCTTCGACCATGAGATCATGCATATCACCTTTACTGGATGGATGCTTTGATGTCATTAAACACCACACCGTAACAGGGTGGCTATAAAGGTGGCATTGAGTGTTCGGAAAGTATTGGTTGAAACACATGGATCAAGAGTGGGATTTGTCCATCCACATGACGGATAGATATTCTCTGGGCCCTCTCGGTGAAATGTCATCCAATTAGCTTGCAAGCATGTGACTTGGTCACAAGGGATCACATATCACGGGAACGAGAAAAGAGTACTTATCGGTAACGAGGATGAACTAGGTATGCAGAGATACCGACGATCATAACCTCGGATAAGTAACATATCGTGAGACAAAGGGAAATTGGTATCGTATGTAAGTGGTTCATTCGATCGCAAAGTAATCGTAGAAATATGTGGGAGCCATATGAATTTCCAGATTCCTCTATTGGTTATTGTTCGGAGAAGTGTCTCGATCATGTCCGCATAATTCACGAACCGTAGGGAGACACACTTAAGGATTCGACGTTGTTTGAGTAGTTATGGTATTATGAGAAAGAGACCGAATGTTGTTCGGAGTCTCGGATGGGATCCGGGATATCACGAGGTGATCCGGAATGGTCCGGAGAATAAGATTCATATAAGGAAAGTCCCGTTTCGGAGTTCGGGAATGATTCCGGTGTTTTCATCGGGGATATTCTAGAAGGTTCCGGATTGTCCGGCACTCCGGGGGGGAAGGGGTACATGAATGTGTCATTACATATTGGAATGATTGCATCATGTACTAAGTGTTCTTGCTGTCCCAAATATAGGATTAAATTGAATCCTAAAACAGAAAAGTCAAATGTCCAGTTTGAAAGTCAAACTGCCAAAACAAGAAACTGTGGGAAACAAGCAAGAGGAGTTGGAACCAACCTGGAGGAGGAGTTGGACTCCTCCAGGCCGGCGCCCAGCCCTAGGCCGAGTTGGGGAGGGACTCCCTCCCTCCCCTGGCGCGCCCACACCCTCCCACCTATATAAGGAGGGGCAGGGCTCCCCTCCTAGACACACAAGTTTCCTATCCTCTAAACTAAACCCTAGATCTAGACCCCGGTTTAGAGCTATTCGGTTTAGAGCCTTCTAATTGGTTTAGAACCCTCTAATTGGTGTGTCTAATTACTAGACCACTAATAGCCTCTCTCATAAGCTCCACCATACTCGCACCGGCTTAAGGCGAAGCCCTGCGGGATTTCCCCTCTACCTCCGGCACCACGCCGTTGTGCTGCCGGAATCGCGAGGAGAGTGCTACAACCTCCGCTGCCTGCTGGAACAAGGGAGAGGAAGGTCTTCGTCGAGTACCGAACGTGTGACCGACTGCGGGAGCGCTGCGGGAACGCGGCGCCGGAAGGATCGTCTACGCGATCTTGAGATCGGAAAGAGTACGACTACATCACCCACGAGAATCTGCTCTCGTTAAACACTTTGGAATCTTCGAGGGTGAGTTATTCCATCGACTCGTTGCTACAATCTAGTAGATAGATCTTGGCTTGGTTGTTTGTATGCGATAGAAAATTTTTGTTTTCCATGCTACGAACCCCTACAGTGGTATCAGAGCCGTGTCTATATGTAGATCTGTTGCACGAGTAGAACACAATGGTCATTGTGGGCGTTGATGCTTTTATTGTAGATTGCTTTTTGTGTACTTTGCATCTTGCGGTATGTTGGGATGAAGCGGCCCGGGCTAACCTTACATGACATCGTTCATGAGACTTGCTCCACGCTTGACATGCAACTCGTTTTGCATAAGTGGCTTTGCGGGTGCCTGTTTCTCCTAGCATAGTAAAGATCCAATTTACAACGGGTGATCAACAATGCTAGTATCAATGTTGTGGTTCTTGTTCGTAAGTTAGAACGACACTTATGGAAAGCCCCAAACCACGTAAAATATGCAAAGAAAGTAGAAGCGTCTAACTTTGTTTTGCAGGGGTGTGCAGTGATGTGATATGGCCATGATTGTGATTATATTTGATGTATGCAATGTTCCTTATTGTAAGTTGGCAACCGGCAGGAGCCATATGGTTGTCTTTAATTTCTGTTAAGACCTGCGTGTCTATTCAAAATAGTTGTAATAGTTGAAGCTGGTGGACGACAACCATGGAGAAGCGTCATTGACCTTGATGCCATGCCGGTGATGATGGAGATCATATTCGTGCTTGAAGATGGAGATCGGAAGCACAAAGAAGAAAGGCCATATCATATCACATATTATGAATTGCATGTGATGTTAATCCTTTATGCATCTTGTATTGCTTAGTAGACGACGGTAGCATTATAAGATGATCCCTCATGCACATAAATTTCAAGTTCTAAAGTGTTCACCCTTAGTATGCACCGTTGCCAAAGCTTGCTGCTTCGAAGCACCACGTGATGATCGGGTGTCTTTGATTCCGCGGGTGAATACAACGTAAGCAAGCCAGATTTGCTTATGCGGAAGCTAAGGTTTGATCTTGACGAGCCTAGCATGTACAGACATGGCCTCAGGAACACGGATCGCCGAAAGGTAAAGCATGAATCATATAGTAGATATGATGAACATGATGATTGTTCGCCATTAAAACTATATCAGCTCTCGTGATGATCGGTGTTGATGTAGTGGATTTGGTTCATGTGATCACTAAAACAATGTGAGGGATGTTGTTTTGAGTGGGAGTTCACCTAGTTTAATTTCATTAATTAATTTGAACTCAATTTGTCATAAACTTAGTCTAAACTATTGCAAATATGTTGTAGATCAATGGCAGCCCCTACCATCAATTTTAATGCGTTCCTAGAGAAAGAAAAGTTGAAAAACAATGGAAGCAACTTCGCGGATTGGTTCCGCAATTTGAGGATTGTCCTCACAGCTGGTAATTTGACCTATGTGCTGGATGCACCGCTAGGTGACCCACCTGCAGCTGATGCTACCGATGAAGTAAAGAATGTTTACCTTGCTCGGAAGAATCAGTACTCCATAGTTCAGTGTGCTATCTTGTATGGTTTAGAATCGGAGCTTCAGAAAAGGTTTGAAGAGTCAGATCCATATGATATTGTCGAGGATCTCAAATTAATCTTTGAGACTCATGCGGCAATTGAAAGTTATGAAGCTTCTGAAAAGTTCTTTAACTGCAAGATGGAAGAGGGTAGCTCCGTCAGTGAGCATGTGCTTAAGATGTCTGGGCACGCAAATAAACTTCAAAGTTTGGGTATAGTGATTCCTAATACTTTGGGAGTTTACCGCATCCTCCAATCACTACCACCAAGTTACAAGAACTTTGTGATGAACTACAACATGCAGAACATGAACAAAGAGTTGCCAGAACTATTTGCTATGTTAAAATCTGCAGAAGTGGAGATCAAGAAAGAGCACCAAGTGTTGATGGTCAATAAGACCACCAAATTCAAGAAAGGCAAGTCTAAGCAAAAGGGACACTTCAAGAAGGGTGGTAAGAAAGTTACCACGCCGACGAAGAAGACCAAGGCTGGACCTAAACCTGAAACTGAGTGCTTTTACTGCAAGGGAGAAGGTCACTGGAAGCGGAATTGCCCAAGGTACTTGGCGGATTTGAAGAACGGCAACATCAAGAAGAAAGGTATATCTGATATACATGTTATTGATGTGTATCTCACTAGTACTCGTAGTAGTGCCTGGGTATTTGATACTGGTTCGGTTGCTCATATTTGTAACTCGAAACAGGAGCTGCAGAATAAACGGGAGCTAGTGAAGAACGAGGTGACGATGCGCGTAGGAAACGGATCAAAGGTTGATGTGATCGCGGTCGGCACGCTACCTCTTCATCTACCATCGGGATTAGTTTTATACTTAAATAATTGTTATTTGGTGCCTGCATTAAGCATGAACATTATATCAGGATCTTGTTTATTGCGAGACAGTTACTTGTTTAAATCCGAGAATAATGGTTGTTCGATTTATATGAGTAATGTGTTTTATGCACATGCACCTTTGATAGATGGTCTATTCATATTGAATCTCGATAGTAGAAATACACATATTAATAACATTGAGGCTAAACGTTTGAAATCAAGCGATAATTTGACCTATATGTGGCACTGTCGTCTTGGTCACATTGGAGTGAAACGTATGAAGAAACTCCATTCCGATGGACTTCTTGAATCACTTGATTTTGAATCACTTGAAAGATGCGAAGCATGTCTGATGGGTAAAATGACTAAGACTCCATTTTCTGGTATAATGGAGCGAGCTACGGACTTATTGGAAATCATACATACCGATGTGTGTGGTCCAATGAGTGTAGCATCGCGCAGTGGTTATCGTTATGTTCTTACCTTCACGGATGACTTGAGTAGATATGGGTATATCTATTTTATGAAACATAAGTCCGAAACTTTCGAGAAGTTTAAGGAGTTTCAAAGTGAGGTAGAGAATCAACGTAACAAGAAGATTAAATTTCTACGTTCTGATCGTGGAGGTGAATATCTAAGTTACGAGTTTGGCGAGCATTTAAAGAAGTGCGGAATACTTTCACAATTGACACCGCCGGGAACACCACAGCGTAATGGTGTGTCTGAACGTCGTAATCGAACTCTCTTAGATATGGTTCGTTCTATGATGTCACTTACAGATTTACCGCTATCATTTTGGGGTTATGCATTAGAAACAGCCGCATTCACTTTAAATAGGGCACCATCTAAATCCGTTGAAACGACACCGTATGAATTATGGTTTGGGAAGAAACCTAAATTGTCGTTCCTTAAAGTTTGGGGATGCGAAGCCTATGTAAAGAAGTTACAGCCGGACAAGCTTGAACCCAAAGCGGAAAAATGCGTCTTCATAGGATACCCGAAGGAAACTATTGGGTATACCTTCTATCATAGATCCGAAGGCAAAATCTTTGTTGCCAAGAATGGATCCTTTCTAGAGAAGGAATTTCTCTCGAAAGAAGTGACTGGAAGGAAAGTAGAACTCGACGAAGTTGTCGAACCTTCTCTCGAAATTGCGAGTAGCGCAGCACCGGAAGAAGTTCCTGTGGTGCCTGCACCAATAAGAGAGGAAGCTAATGATAGTGATCATGAAACTTCGGTTGAAGTTACTACAGAGCCTCGGAGGTCAACGAGAACTCGTACCACTCCAGATTGGTATGATTCCGTTATGAATGTCATGTTGGTGGACAACACCGATGACCCCGAGACATATGAGGAAGCGATGATGAGCCCAGATTCCAATAAATGGCAAGAAGCCATGAAATCCGAGATTGGATCCATG
This sequence comes from Avena sativa, assembly GCA_916181665.1. Classification (NCBI taxonomy): domain Eukaryota; kingdom Viridiplantae; phylum Streptophyta; class Magnoliopsida; order Poales; family Poaceae; genus Avena; species Avena sativa. The sequence continues at coordinate 279,597,134 of OV702280.1, forward strand.
TACGAAAACCAAGTATGGACTTTGGTGGACTTACCGGATGGCCGGAAGGCTGTCGAGAACAAATGGATTTTCAAGAAGAAAACAGATGCTGATGGTAATGTTACTGTCTATAAAGCTCGACTTGTCGCAAAAGGGTTTCGACAAATTCAAGGAGTTGACTACGATGAGACTTTCTCACCGGTAGCGAAGCTAAAGTCTGTGAGGATTATGTTAGCAATCGCTGCATATTATGATTATGAGATATGGCAGATGGATGTCAAAACAGCATTCCTCAATGGAGACATTGATGAAGAGTTGTATATGATACAACCCAAAGGTTTTGTCGATCCTAAAGATGCTAACAAGGTATGCAAGCTTCAACGGTCCATCTATGGATTGAAGCAAGCATCCCGAAGTTGGAATCAACGTTTTGATAAGGTAATCAAAAGTTTTGGTTTTATACAAACTTATGGAGAAGCTTGTATTTACAAGAAAGTGAGTGGGAGCTCTGTAGCATTCTTAATACTGTATGTGGATGACATATTGTTGATTGGGAATGATGTAGACCTTCTTAATAGTGTCAAAGAGTATTTGAATAATAGTTTTTCAATGAAGGATCTTGGCGAAGCAGCTTACATATTAGGCATAAAGATTTATAGAGATAGATCGAAACGCCAAATATCATTGTCACAAAGTACATATTTGGACAAAGTTCTAAAGAAGTTTGGAATGGAAGAAAGCAAGAAAGGGTTCTTGCCCATGTTGCCCAATACGACCTTGAGTAAAACTCAAAGTCCGACATCGGCAGAAGATAGAGAAAGAATGAGTAAGACTCCCTATGCCTCAGCCATAGGATCTCTAATGTATGCCATGCTATGTACTAGACCCGACATCGCATATGCTGTTAGTTTAACTAGCAGATATCAAAGTGATCCAGGAGTGGATCATTGGACAGCGGTCAAAAACATCCTTAAGTACTTGAGAAGAACTAAGGATATGGTTCTTTCTTATGGAGGTGATGAACAGCTCGTTGTTAATGGTTACACCGATGCTAGTTGGAACACCGATCCAGATGATTCTAAATCACAATCTGGATACGTATTTATTTTGAATGGTGCAGCAGTTAGCTGGAGGAGTGCAAAGCAAAGCGTTGTGGCGAGATCTTCAACTGAATCGGAATACATGGCTGCTTCGGAGGCTTCACAAGAAGCGATATGGATGAAAGAGTTCATTACAGAGCTGGGTGTGGTTCCTAGTGCGCTGGACCCAATGTCTATCTACTGTGATAACATGGGCGCCATAGCCAATGCGCAAGAACCAAGGTCACACAAGAAGCTGAAGCATATCAAGCTACGTTTTCACGCTATTCGAGAACATATCCAGGATGGGGATATAAAGATTTGCAAAGTACACACAGATCTGAATGTGGCGGATCCGTTGACTAAACCTCTCCCGAGGGCAAAACATGACCAACACCAAACTGCCATGGGTGTTCGGTATATTACCATGTAATCTAGATTAGATGACTCTAGTGCAAGTGGGAGACTGTTGGAGATATGCCCTAGAGGCAATAATAAATATAGTTATTATTATATATCTTTGTGTTTATGATAAATGTTTGCATTCATGCTATAATAGTATTAACAAGGAAACCATTAATACTTGTGTGATTTGTAAACTTAATTTGAAGTCCCTAGTATAGCCTCTATACTTCACTAGCTTGTTGGTTGATTGATGATGTGGTTTCTTTGTCATGAACATTGAGATGTTATCAACAACAAGATCATATCGTTAGGAGAATGATATGGTGGACATACTCCTATAGACAAGCGTAGCATAAAGATCAAGTCATTTCAATAGTTCAATTGCTATATGCTTTCTGATACATAGTAACCTAATTCCTTCGACCATGAGATCATGCATATCACCTTTACTGGATGGATGCTTTGATGTCATTAAACACCACACCGTAACAGGGTGGCTATAAAGGTGGCATTGAGTGTTCGGAAAGTATTGGTTGAAACACATGGATCAAGAGTGGGATTTGTCCATCCACATGACGGATAGATATTCTCTGGGCCCTCTCGGTGAAATGTCATCCAATTAGCTTGCAAGCATGTGACTTGGTCACAAGGGATCACATATCACGGGAACGAGAAAAGAGTACTTATCGGTAACGAGGATGAACTAGGTATGCAGAGATACCGACGATCATAACCTCGGATAAGTAACATATCGTGAGACAAAGGGAAATTGGTATCGTATGTAAGTGGTTCATTCGATCGCAAAGTAATCGTAGAAATATGTGGGAGCCATATGAATTTCCAGATTCCTCTATTGGTTATTGTTCGGAGAAGTGTCTCGATCATGTCCGCATAATTCACGAACCGTAGGGAGACACACTTAAGGATTCGACGTTGTTTGAGTAGTTATGGTATTATGAGAAAGAGACCGAATGTTGTTCGGAGTCTCGGATGGGATCCGGGATATCACGAGGTGATCCGGAATGGTCCGGAGAATAAGATTCATATAAGGAAAGTCCCGTTTCGGAGTTCGGGAATGATTCCGGTGTTTTCATCGGGGATATTCTAGAAGGTTCCGGATTGTCCGGCACTCCGGGGGGGAAGGGGTACATGAATGTGTCATTACATATTGGAATGATTGCATCATGTACTAAGTGTTCTTGCTGTCCCAAATATAGGATTAAATTGAATCCTAAAACAGAAAAGTCAAATGTCCAGTTTGAAAGTCAAACTGCCAAAACAAGAAACTGTGGGAAACAAGCAAGAGGAGTTGGAACCAACCTGGAGGAGGAGTTGGACTCCTCCAGGCCGGCGCCCAGCCCTAGGCCGAGTTGGGGAGGGACTCCCTCCCTCCCCTGGCGCGCCCACACCCTCCCACCTATATAAGGAGGGGCAGGGCTCCCCTCCTAGACACACAAGTTTCCTATCCTCTAAACTAAACCCTAGATCTAGACCCCGGTTTAGAGCTATTCGGTTTAGAGCCTTCTAATTGGTTTAGAGCCCTCTAATTGGTGTGTCTAATTACTAGACCACTAATAGCCTCTCTCATAAGCTCCACCATACTCGCACCGGCTTAAGGCGAAGCCCTGCGGGATTTCCCCTCTACCTCCGGCACCACGCCGTTGTGCTGCCGGAATCGCGAGGAGAGTGCTACAACCTCCGCTGCCTGCTGGAACAAGGGAGAGGAAGGTCTTCGTCGAGTACCGAACGTGTGACCGACTGCGGGAGCGCTGCGGGAACGCGGCGCCGGAAGGATCGTCTACGCGATCTTGAGATCGGAAAGAGTACGACTACATCACCCACGAGAATCTGCTCTCGTTAAACACTTTGGAATCTTCGAGGGTGAGTTATTCCATCGACTCGTTGCTACAATCTAGTAGATAGATCTTGGCTTGGTTGTTTGTATGCGATAGAAAATTTTTGTTTTCCATGCTACGAACCCCTACAGTCGAAGCACCAACATGATCAGAAAACCTTGACCAATGAACTAGTTAAATAGAGGCTACTAGGGACCTGGGTTTGTTTACATATCACACCTATATCAATGTTTCCTATTGATATAGTTATAGCATGATATAAAACTATTATGAAACTAATAAAATATGATAATAAACTCCTTTATTATTTGCCTCTAGGGCACATTTCCCTCAATAATGGGATATCTAGTAGTGATATTCTCGCTGCATACCTGAAGATACTATACCCTCCCAAGATTATTTAAAGGATCGCCAACACCACTGCATGACAACCATGCATCAAACGATCACCAAATCTTGAAAAAAAATACCATGTCCGATAAAATCCGATAGACCGAACCCTCCACATGCTACTTGTTGGAACCAAAGCCAAGATCATCAGAGATGGAGGAATTATTCTGATGCGAGATAAGTCACACCATTAGATAATCTATTGAACCCCACAATAAAAGAGACAAAAGAAAACAACCTATGCATCTTTGCAAACTTGACAAGTTTACATAGAGATAAAAGAGGTACAAGACCGGGAGCTTTATATCTGAATCATTCAAAGTGGACATGTCTTCCATTGTCAATGTGTAATAAAGGATATTTGTGAAAAGTTTTGAATTAGTCAAGGATCAACTCTCGATAGAACCAATAGCCTAGGACTGTTTTAGATGAAAGGCGCTATGCCTTCTTTTCTTTAAGTCAGGAAACTCCATAGATTTCCCTTCCATGGGGAGACAAACGACAAAAACGACAGGAAGCTAATAAAAAAATGACAAAGATACAAACTTATCCCAAACTTAGAAGAAACCCTAGAGAACAACTCCCACCTTAACTCACTTTCATCTCAAAACCCTCACATTTTTCTTGCACCTCCTAAACGCCCAATCAAAGGCAGCTTACATCTTGTCATCCCACATATGCCTCCATTTTTTTTGAAATAGCGTAGTGGAACCCTAGCCTTTGCATCAATTGATGCACACAGATTTTTATTTCATTATTTAAAAAGTAGTATCAGAACAATTGTAGCTCCTATCCAAATAACTTCAACATTTTCCACCACTCCATGTCTGGTTAAGGATAGGAGGCCTAGAACCGAGCATGGATTCATTGCAAAAAGAACCTAAACTCTAATTTTAGTACATAAAATTGAGCAAGAAGACAAAAAAGAACAAATGATCAATTTACTCCATCGAATAACAAACAGGACAAACACTAGAAGTTGGCCCATGCCTAATTATGACCTGTTACCTAGTAGGGATCCTATCAGAATTTTTTGATGTTAGCAGGTATCTTTAGCTTACAGATCATGTTTAATAAGGCTCATAAACTCCCTCATAAACCAGCCATCTGTACCTAGACTTAATTGAGTACCCCCTTTTTCTCTCAAAAGCCAATATCACTATGTCATTTTTGTATGATAAGAAAATTTGTTCTAATAAGGCCATAAATTCTTCCCAGCATCTCATGTCCTCACTCCCAAAAGATCTTTTGTACTATATGTGGCACCCCCGGGACCAGGGTTAAACAAATCCCAGATTTTAGTCTGAAATAAGACTAACCTTGAACTCGAGGATATCCAGTGAAGAATCGGTAACGTAATAGTGACCCTATGACACAAAAATTATTAAAGCAAGCTCATAACTGAGCAAAGAACCAAGATATTACAAGCATAGGTCCCGAACCACAAACATCAAACAACGAAAGGAAAATTATGCTATTAAGTATAGCAAACTTAACAAATGGCCTAAGTGGCCTGAAGCATAACGATGACGTCCCAACCCATAGATTCCAGGATGCCGACCGGGAACCCCAAGCTACTCGTCAGTGCCGATGTCGTAATAACTTATCTTCAGGGAACACTTACTCCGCTACAAAAGTATCAATGAAGCAAGGGTGAGTACAGGGTGTACTCCGTAAGACTTATGATTGGTGGAGTTATTTTGCACAAAGCTATCTTTGTTTGTAAAACAAGAGGGAGTAGAAGATTTTCTAACCAGAACATATTAAAAGGGGATAAGAGAGCGTCATCTCCAAAGTATTGATCATCATCTTTTGATATCCACCAAATAATCTGCATCAGAACTCTCAACTAGGATCACCCCCTCGTATAGATGAGGAAGCATACTTAAGCACACATTGATCTGCCAAGTTTTATGATTAGGTTAATATTCTCTATGATCTTAGAATTTGGTCACCAAGCGTTCATTAGCAAGAATACGGCTTTTCGAGAAGATTTAACCCTGCAGGGGTGTACAACTTTACCCACACGTATCAACCAACTGTTAATGCTAGATAACATTAGCCCTCTTCCTTGGAAGGCCGACAGAGGGTGGTTGACCACGACCTTTACCTTGATTTCGCCGATACCATGAGTCACACTCTAAGGAGGGTTCTGCCACAATGGGTAAAATCCCGAAGCCGGTATCTAGAGATGTGATGCGAAGTTGGTTTATCAGGGTCTCTATCCACCCCAAGCAACCCTTACCACACTTACCCATGTGTTATGATGCACCACCTTCGAGAACAACAAGAATGCATATGCCAAATGGAAAGCCCAAACTATGTGACTCGTGAAATCTACTAGGCAAGTTAGTTAGTCAAGGGGTTCCTAGGCCCCATGTGTCTATATGATCGTCTCGGTTCCAAAGGCAAGAACTCATGTCCTAGTAGTGGCGAGCATGGGACTACAAAAACCACATCCCACCATGGCCTACCATACAAGACTTAGCATGTTTAACTCACTTTACCACTAATATCAACATATCATGTTCTCTTGTCATACTAGATTCTTTGCATCTGATACATCATTAGGATGAACCAGCACCAACAGCTAAGCATGGTTAAGCAGGACACAGATATAATCTCTAGAAGTGCACACAAGCCAAACCTAGTTATGCTAGGAGAAGTGGATCAGGTAATATAAGCTCAAAGGGAGTAACGCAACAAATAGGATACTCTATCTATTGATAAAGGACCATAATAGAATCGTATGCATCATGGCAAGAATTGAAACACTTTGAAAGCATGGGGCTGTATAATGGTGGGGCTATGCTTGCCTTTGACCGTTAATAATAGATAAACAGATCTTCAGACACCTTGTACTTGACTTGATTATAGTTGGTCAAGTATTGATCTTCGATGGTGTTGATCTCTGGCTGTGATCTTGAACTCATTCTCGAATTCTACCGGGAAGAAACAAAACATCGGAAAGAAAGGGAAACGATTAACACATGACATCGATGCAATGATCAAGCAAGAATGATGATATGCCAAGTTAAGTAGTACTAGAATATAACCCTATTACATGCTTGTCCATTTTAAGTAGGGTCCGAAGGGTCTAAACCTTAAAATAGGGAAACCTTGGAAGCACCTATGAGGGGTTGATTTTTTCTCCTACAATACTTATTGGTTGACGTTGCATAACAATGCATTAATTTGATGCTAAGAGATATATCTTATTTTGATATATTATACATGTTTTTTCTGAATTAATATGAATTTTACATGATTATATCATTTTTTGAAAATATTAAATCAATTAAAAGAGTTATTGCGTCAGCATGACATAACTAGAGGTGAGGTTGTTTTTAACCGGGGCTGGGTCTAACCACTGTGACTGACTGCTAGGCCCAGGGCCACATCACCATCCACGCTGGCGATCAGCTGACAGCGAGGTCCACGTGCCACATTATCGTGACATGGGCGTGACGTCAGCGCACCGTCCACCCACAGACGATGGTCGTCGGCGACGACAAAGGCCACACCAACAGAAGGGGCTAGCCTTGTTTGAACGCGGGCGACACAGGGAACCTAAATATGGCGGCGCTACTACCTATTGGTCAACAGAGCGACGTCTCCGGTGAGCGGCAGTGATGGCTGTGAAATATAGCCATCCAAGTCCGCATTTAAACTAGATATTATTCATATATTTGATGAAATATCTCTCTAAACCCTGCCACTAATGCCTAATGATCAAAGTGGTATGCAATCCTTTCTTGTTACTTTTCCTGCGCAGATAATGATGTATGATGATGGGAATCACTACATAAATGCCAAAGATATGAGATTTCTAACACGTCAAAGAAACTAGGAGTCGTGAAGTGGATCCAGAATACTTAACGACCAACTATACGGCAGGAAATTTATTCTGGCTATATAGTTCCGGCTGTATAGTTGGCATCGACTCCATTAGGTCAAACAGAACAAATTTCGTGAAGGGACCCCTATATAAAGAGGCTTCGTGAGACGAGAAACAACGCTTCTTTTCGACCTCAACTCTCCCTGCAACCAGAAGCCGCCACGCCAGAGGAATATATGTAGATCTAAATCTCCAAACCCTTCTCCACCACCATATCCATCTTCCACCACTTGTAATAGTAGATCTCTTCTCCAATTGGTGATGGGGATATGCCGCATAGGGTATACCCAGCAGGATGTTTCCTATTGGCCCAAGCTGCTAGCGAGTGGGCCTGCAGGACGGCGACTGGATCGAGACTTAACAAGAAGCCAGGCGACTGGAAGCTGGAGGCCCAGAAGCGTAGCTAGGCCTAGTCGGATTAGGTCAAGTACCCTCCGAATCCTTAACTAATTCGGTTGTAGATCTGTAAACCCTAGCGAGGTGAGCCTATATAAACCTCCCTAGGATATGCATAGAGTATACGTTCCATGATACACCCCTTGCGACTCGCCGTCTAGCCGTCGAGCTCGCCCTTTGTACTCTCCATCAATACAATCTAGCAGGAGTAGGTCTTTACCCTCGGGGGGGCCGAACCTGGGTAAACCCTTGTGTCTCCTCCCTCATCTCGCACCGCAGATGACTGACCGCCCTTGCCCCTCGTTCTACTACTCGCTGCCTATTGCAACATCTGCCGTGGCCATTCCCACGACAATTGGCGACATTGTAAGACTATTTGCTATCAATCTTCTGATCTCTATTGCAATGTTTATGATTTTTGATTTCATCTCTATGTGTGAGTAATTCTCCTTGGGATAAGGGCTTAGGCCTAGCCATGTAGCTTTTTTGTGCATGTTATTTATCATAGATGGGATCATGTATTAGTTTATATGACATGATGATTATAGTACCCTCTATTGCCTCAATCTAAGGACTTGTCAGGTACCCAAGACCCCGAGGATTGATCCAGGTATAGGGAGTGTGAGTAATGACTGATTTCCAGGTTGGGAACCCCAGTGACAGAAGGGGTAGTACGACTGCATGTGAGGTATTTACTTGGGATTAATGTTGACATCACTGTGCATATCATTAGTTCTCTGCCGTGGCCATTCACACGATAGTGGCGCCCACTGCGGGGCCTGGCTGGTCAGGCCGGTGTTCTGTGGCAAGATCTAATCTGCCCATCAACGAGACGCACCGGCTGCATGATCGCGATCGGTGAGATCCTCCAGATCTTGCCGAGTAGCTACATCCCGGCGGCGCGCCTCGTCACGCACAGCGTGATCATGCCGGTCAGCACGATCAACCTCTTCGTCGGCTTCACCGACACCATTGTCTCGGAGGACTCGGGTCGCATCCGCCAGTCGCCACCGCGCGACCGGCTCTCCAAGAGTCAGGACCGCACCATCCACCACCTCGCCTCCGAGTACGACTCAGCCAACAACAACGTGGCCGAAACCACCATGGTCGCAGACGACGAGGCCCTCAACAATGACGCCGACTCGGCGACCCCGGTGTCAGTCGCTGGATCCATGGTCACCGCGTCATCTGCGGGCTCCATCACCCAGGTTTCCAACGTGGGATACTTCGAGGACCCCTCCATCCTTGGGATCTTCAACTCCGACTCTGGGTCGGAGAACTCCGGCGAATTCCATGCCGGATCCGGTCACAACGTTGCGACCTACATGGCGAGCGGCTCTGAGGCCCCTCCGGACCCCTTCTCCACGCTGATCCCGCCGACTGCGACGGCGACAGAGGCCGAAGAACTCCGCCTGCGACTGGCGGACGCGGTCCGCAAAGAGCAGGCCGAGCACGAAAAATTTCGCCTAGAGCAGGTGACGGCGCAGGAGCTCTCGCGCTATCACCAGCTCCGCATCAGGTCGTGCCTGAACCCCACCGTTCAGGGCCGTGCTCTTAACTTCGACAATGAGAACGACCGACCCGCGCGGCCAACCGCATAATCTGCGAAAATGCGCCACCGGGGGGAAGCGCTCGACCACCACCAGGCGCGTCAGCGAACGACACTCCCCTACCACCACCCGGCCGCACGCCTCCTCCAAACCAACCGCGGCTCATGATCTCCGCGCAGGAGCAGGATGCGAACGGCCTCCCGTTGTTTTCTACTCCGATGAAAAACGTCATCGCGAGTCGAGCCGCGGTCGACAACATCAACATGACTGGAGAAGGCGCCCTGTAGATCCAGTACGCCAGGGCCCTACTCGCCAAGGCCGTCGAGCAACAAGCCGCGGGATCAGACTCACGGGGACGCGTGTACTCCCGCTCGTCGGGAAGCAGGGCGGCCTCGAGCGGCCGCCCATTGATGGCAAACACCTTAAATTGCCCGCCCTCCGATCCCCTGCAGCTCCAACTGCGACCCACGAACGCGGCACTCTCCACCAATGACCCGCACTCGACGAACAACATGGTCGCTGCCAACGGGCAGCCAGTCGACCCGCGGACCCACATCATCAACAACTAGAGCTGGCGCGCATGCCAGACTGACGACCTGAGGCACACCCTCACCAATCGTTGTGACGGCGAGCCAAGGGGATCGCTCAGCCGAGTCGGCTCCCAGTGCTTCGGACCAATGATCCGAGGCAAAAAATACCCGACGAACTTCAAAGTGCCGATGGAGATCGAGAAGTACGACCCCTCGTACAACCCCTCTGTGTGGCTAGACACGTACCTCATGGCAATGGGAATCATCGGCCACACCAACCTGCTTGCCGCCCGCTACCTCCCCCTGATGATGGAGGGAGCGTGTCGGCAATGGATCAACACCCTCCCCGCAGACAGCATCGACTCCTGGGAGGAAATGCGCGACGCCTTTGTCAGGCACTTCGAGGGCTCCTACACCCGCGCCACCACCATCGAGAACCTAGAGCGATGCGTCCAGGGACAACATACCAGACCTCGTGCCGCTACGAGCCCTTGGTCGCCAAACTCAAGCGAGTGTACAAAACACTCGACAACATACCAGACCTCCTCGAGATCGCCAAATGGAGGAGGACCCGAACCAAGAAACCGACGATGAGTCGGGAGGAAACCGCCGCACAAGCGGCCACGTCAATGGGAGATGACCCGAGCTACGCTACAACAACACTCGCCTCACCGACAAGCGCCGCGATGACGGGCGAGTCGACTTCGCCGCCAACGCCGGAAATGCTCCGTGCGAGCCCAAGAGCTTCCGCCGCGATGGAGGTCAGCGCCGCGATGGTGACAACTACAAGGCGAAGCCTAGATTCGACCCCGCGGCTCTCCTTAACCAGACATGTGTGTTCCACAGCAGGGATGGGAAGCCCGCAACGCACACTACTGCCGACTGCCACTCGCTGAGGGAGATCGAGAAGGCACGGAGCGCAAGGGAGGATCCCAACAACCACCCGCCAAATGGTGGGGCATTTGGAAATGACGTGGGATCGCTCCACACCTTCACCGGGTTTAGCACCAAGCGCGAGAAGAAGGTCATCGCTCGTGCCGTCGCCATCAACGCGGTATCCCAGGTCGATGTCCCGTGCTTCCTCAGCTGGTCCGAGCAGCGGATCGCCTGGAGTCGTGAAGATCACTCGCCACGGATCGAATATCTGGGTCGAGTCGCCTTGGTGGTCAAGCCCAAGGTGGGAGACTATTGGCTCCCCAAGACGCTGATGGACAGCGGAAGCTCCATCAACATTCTCTACCTAGACACGTTCAGGTGACTGCGACTCCCGCAGTCGATGATTGAGACGACCTACACCACCTTCCACGGCATCGTCCCCGGTCGGAAGGCGTACTCGATCGGCAAGGTGACGCTGCCAGTCACCTTCGGCACTCCAGCGAACTTCCACACCGAGCGGATCGTCTTCGAACTGGTGCCCTTCAACATCCCCTACCACTGCGTCTTGGGGCGACAAGCATTTGCCAAATTCATGGAGGCGCCCCACTACGCGTATAACGCGATGAAGCTCCCAGGGCTGTGTGGCATCATCACCGTCCACGGCGACCCCGACATGGCCGCCAAGTGCGAGGCCAAAGGCGCCGAGCTCACCGATGCCGTCATAGCGGCAGAAGCCAACCACGCGGAGGAGCTCGCCAAGTACGCGAGAGGGGTCAACAATGACGAACCCACGATTCTCAAGAACCCCAACTCGGAGGGCGGCGGGTCCACCGCCTTCGTGGCAACGACGCACACTCGCACCGTCGAGCTGGTCCCAGGTGACTCCATCTAGACGGTGACGATCGGGATGGGCATGAGCCCAACATAGGAAGGTGCGCTCATCGAGTTCCTACATGAGAATCGCGACATCTTCGCATGGAAGCCTTCTGACATGCCTGGTGTCCCGAGGGAACTCGCTGAGCACAAACTCAACGCCGACCCCAAAGCACGACCCGTCAAGCAGTCGCTGCGGCCCTTCAATGAAGAGCGCCGCCGATCAATCACCGAGGAGGTGCAGCGTCTACTCGCTAGAGGCTTCATTCGGCCAATCAAATACTCCAAGTGGCTGGCAAACCCAGTCCTGGTCGAGAAGAAAAACGGGACCTGGAGAATGTGTATCGATTACACAAACATAAACAGCGCCTGCCCGAAAGAGCAGTTTGTCCTCCCGCAGATCGATCAAATCATGGACTCGACCGCGGGATCGGAGTCACTGTGCTTCCTCGACGCCTACTCTGGTTAAAACCAGATCAAAATATGCAGTCGAGGATGAGGAGAAGATGGCGTTCATCACGCCATTCAGAGCCTTCTGCTACACCGCTATGACCTTTGGCCTCAAGAACGCCAGGGCGACCTACCAGAGGTGCATGCAGGAGTGCCTTGCGAGCCAAATTGTCTGCAACATCCACGTCTACATCAACGACGTGGTGGTAAAATCCACTCAACAAGGTGATGTACTCGTCGACCTGGCGGAAACCTTTGCAAACCTGCGGAGGTACAAGATCAAGCTAAACCCAGGAAAGTGCACCTTCGGTGTACCTACTGGACAGTTTCTGGGGTACGTCGTCTCCAAACGAGGGATCGAGGCGAACCCCACCAAGATCAACACGATCTCCCAGCTCGGCAAACCCAAGTGCCTGCGCGACGTCCAAAAGTTGGCCGAGCGAGTTACGACTCTCAGCCGCTTCATCCCCCGGCTAGGCGAGAAGGCGATGCCCCTCTATCGCCTAATGCGCAAAAACCCCACATTCCAGTGGGACAAGGAGGCAGACGACACGCTCCACGCACTCAAGGAGGTGCTACTCGTGGCCCCGCTACTCACCGCCTCTGTCGACAAGGAGCCCATGCTTGTCTATGTCGCAGCCTCCGAGCGAGTCGTCAGCGCCGTCATGGTCGTCGAACGACCAGAAGAGGGCAAGGAGCGCCCGGTGCAGCGAACTATTTGTTGAGCCACGCAGAGATAAAACAAAACTTTTTCCTCTAACGTGGTGATCCCAAGATCTAGCCGAGGTAGAAGGCCACGAGGTTTACCACTAGACGCACAGTTGCAGATTATTGATGAAGCCCGTCTGTTGATGCAGTGCAGTCCTTTGCGATCCAATCGTCCTGGAGCTGATCGTGCAACACCTCTGCTGGTATCCACACATACAAGAAGGAGCACCGGCGGCGAACTGCTAGGTTCGATACGATGGCAGGACTGCTGTGGAGCTAGGGTTTCCAACACATGGAATGACCTAACCAAACAACAATTAACCTTTCTGGGTTACGGTGCTCCACTATATATAGGGAGTGAACATGGGCTCTGCTCGCGCGACCCATTCACTAAAGCCCATATAATATTAGTCCCTGTGAGTCCGACTCACTGACTCAGCCCAAATCTGGCTCGGGTCCAACCCAACCAGATTTCCAATTCGGATCCAATCTGAACTTGCTCCCACTCTTAAGTGTGTGATCCCGCAGGCTCATGGCTACTTGGACACGATTAGAGTCCAACTCTCAATCGATCAGTCGGTAGCGGCTCCTAGCAGAACATGCCGACTCCCAAGTACCAAAGAGTCATGACGACTTTCCTTTCCAATGCGACTTACATCTGAGTCCCTTTTGCCTCACGATATACCTTGTCAGACTATAGGCGAATATTTGTCATCCCTTAAATAGTCCGACTCTCTTCTCGATCCGAGATAAGTGATTCACTCGACTAACTCTTAGTCGATCGCCTCGGTTAACACTTAACCGAGTCGTGCATGGCCATGCTTTCCGAATCATTTCACCCGAGAGGGCCCAGAGAATATCTCTCCGAGTGGAGGGGCAAAATCCCATCTTGGTTATTCACATCACGCATCTTGATTATCAGTCGACCTGAACTCTGCCTTTATAACTGCCCAATTATGGATCAGCGTTTGACAGAACCTAAGTCGGTGATCCTAAAATCGGACTATGCAACAACCTCAGGTCTAAGGATTACATTGATTGAGATATACAAATGACAACTTGTTCGTTGTACGTCAATATGGGTCAATCCGACTCGCTAAGCTCTTTAGACGAATCTGTGTAAGTTGGAATAGCATCTCCATGCCCATGACAAGTGGAACCGAGTCATCAAGCCAACTTTCACATTGGTCTAAGTTGTGTGTCCATCACAACCTCAATGACCAAGGATATTTAGTACAAACAACATGAATGTATAGTTCCACAACCGAATCACATATTCAATGATATACATCAGATGTTTATACAAGTACAACTTAATAACTTTATGAATACAATGGGAAAACTCATCATACATGATTGCCTCTAGGGCATATTCCCAACAGTCTCCCACTTGCACTAGAGTCAATCTTACGACATCACATGTCTAAGCATCTAATGCCCATGGCTCTCAGGTGTGGCTTATGCTTCGTCTGTGGTAACGGCTTTGTCAACGGATCCGCAATATTTGCATCTGTGTGTACCTTGCATAACTTGATATCACCCTGATCCACGAACTGGCGAATCAGGTGGTACCGCATGAGTATGTGCTTGTTCTTCTGGTGTTGTCTAGGTTCCTTGGCTTGTGCAATAGCACCATTGTTATCACAATACATGTCTAACGGATTGGAAGTGCCCTGAACCACACCAAGATCCATGAGGAAATTCCTCATCCAAACAGCTTCCTTTGCTGCCTCCGAGGCGGCAATATACTCAGCCTTTGTTGTAGATGCAGACACAGTCTCTTGCTTGGAACTCTTCCAGCTCACAGCACCTCTGTTTATAATAAACACATATCCGGACTGCGAACGAGAATCATCAGAGTCGGTAAGATAACTCGCATCCATGTAACCCTTTACACTGAGTTCATCTTCACCACCATAAACCAAAAACATATCCTTAGTCCTTCTCAAGTACTTTAGGATATTTTTGGCCGCTGTACAATGGATTTCTCTAGGATCATCCTGGTATCTGCTCACAACACTTACAGCATACAAAACATCCGGCCTAGTACAAATCATGGCATACATGATGGATCCGACTGCAGAAGCATATAGAATCGCACTCATCCGACTTCTCTCATCAGTTGTGGAAGGACACTGAGTCTTGCTAAGTTTTACACCACGAGACATCGGTAAGAACCCCTTCTTAGACGATTACATGTTGAACTTCTTCAACACTTTGTCCAAATAAGTACTCTGACTCAATCCAATGAGCCTCCTTGATCTATCTCTATAGATCCGGATTCCGAGGATGTATGTTGCCTCACCCAAGTCTTTCATTGAGAAACTCCTTTCCAATGATTCCTTGGTTTCTTGCAACATCAGAACATCATTTCCAATCAGTAATATGTCATCCACATATAAGATTAGAAAGTTTACTTTGCTCTCACTAAACTTCTTGTATAAACAAGGATCATGATCACTCTTGATGAAGCCAAACGATTTGACTACCTCATCAAAGCGAATATTCCAACTCCGAGATGCTTGCTTCAACCCATAAATGGATTTCTGAAGTTTACATACCTTGTTAGCATTAGCCGGATCGACAAAACCCTCGGGTTGTATCATATACACGTCCTCGGTTAAATTTCCGTTAAGGAAAGCCGTTTTGACATCCATCTGCCATCTCATAGTCGAAATAGGCTGCTATAGCTAACATGATCCGAACTGATTTAAGCATCGCTACGGGCGAGAAAGTCTCGTCGTAATCAACTCCTTGAACTTGTCGGAACCCCTTCGCGACAAGACGTGCTTCATAGACGGAAACATTTCCATCCATATCAGTTTTATTCTTAAATACCCACTTTCACTCGACGGGTCTTGCACCGTCTGGCAGATCAACCAAGTTCCAAACTTGATTTTCATCCATGGACTTTAACTCGGATCTCATGGCTCCAAGCCATGACTCGGAATCAGATCCCACCATCGCTTCCGAATAATTTGTCGGCTCATCACTGTCTAACAGTAATACATCACAAACACTTCGCAATCTCGCTGATCTTCGTAGTATAGGTGTTGCTGCCGGCTCAGCTACCACGACCGGCTCAACCTCCAACGACTTGCTACTAGCCGGTTCCTCTCGAATTTCTTCGAGTTTCACCGTGCTCCCACTTACTCCCCGACTGAGAAACTCTTTCTCAAGGAAGACACCGTTCCGAGCGACAAACACTTTGCCCTCTTCTCGGTTGTAGAAGTAGTAACCCAAGGTTTCCCTCGGATATCCCATGAAAATACACTTATCCGACTTGGCCGTAAGCTTGTCCGACTAAAGTCGCTTGACAAATGCTTCACAACCCCAAATCTTAAGAAAAGACAAACTCGTCTTTTTGCCTGTCCACATATCATGCGCCGTCTTCTCTACCGACTTTGATGGTACTCTATTTAGTGTGAACGCTGCTGTTTCTAGACAATAACCCCAAAATGATAAAGGCAGATCTGACCGACTCATATTGATCGTACCATGTCCAACAAGGTCCGATTCCGCCTTTCCGAAACACCGTTCCTTTGCGGCGTTCCTGGCAGAGTAAGTTGAGGAACTATTCCATAACTTTTCAGATAGTCATCAAACTCATGGCTCATGTACTCGCCTCCTCGGTCCGACCGAAGAAACTTTATTTTCTTGCCGAGTTGATTCTGTGCTTCATTCTGGAATTCTTTGAACTTTTCAAAGGCTTCCGACTTATATTTCATCAAGTAGATATATCCATACCTACTCAAATCATTAGTGAAAGTAATGAAGTACTCATAACCACTCCTGGTTGTCGTGCTCATTGGTCCACATACATCACTATGTACTAGTCCCAACAAGTCGGACGCCCTTTCGCAACTCTTTGCAAAAGGTGTCTTGGTCATTTTGCCAAGCAGGCAAGATTCGCATGTCTCGCACGACTCCAAGTCGAACGAAGTTAGGAGTCCATCATCATGGATCTTCTTCATGCGTTTCCAACTTATATGACCAAGACGACATTGCCAAAAGTAAGTCATATTCAGATCATTTGGTTTCAACCTTTTAACATTTATGTTATAAACCGACTCACCATCAAGATTCAAAATAAATAAGCCGTCCTGGACGGGTGCAAAGCCGTGAAACATATCATTCAAATACAAAGAACAACCATTATTCTTGATATTTGACTCATAGCCTCATCAAACATGAAGCAGAAATAATGTTTCGACTAAGCACTGGAACATAATAACAATTATTAAGTTCCATAATGAATCTAGAAGGTAAATGAAGCTGCATCGTGCCGACTTCCAACGCAGCAACTCTTGATTTGTTGCCGACTCGAATATCAACCTCGCCTCTTGCTACGCTCCTAGTTCTTACCAGTCCCTGCAACGAGTTGCAGATGTGAATAACTGATCCAGTATAATATACCCAAGAACTATTAGGTGCATCAGCAGGATATATGTCTATAACATTGCAAACAAGTGTACCTGAATCGGAAGTCATACCTCCACTCTTGGCTTTGTCGGCCAAGTACTTGCTGCAGTTCCTCTTCCAATGGTCATCCGCCTTGCAATAGAAGCAAGTGGATCCGGCTGAAGGAGATGGCTTAGTTCCCGAGGAAGCGCTTGGGACCGGGTCCTGAGCCTGTTTTCCTCCTGACTTAGCCTTCTTCTTAGTCCAAGAACTCTTCTTGAACTTAGCCTTATTCTGCACCATCAACACTTGACTGGCGCCCTTCTTGAGATCCGCCTCTGCCTGCTTGAGCATCCCATGCAATTAAGTGAGCTTCTTATCCATACCATGCATGTGGTAGTTCGAAATGAACTGCCCATATGCACTAGGAAGAGAGTTCAGAATTATATCCGTAGCGAACTCTTCGCTAATGGGGTAGCCAAGCCTCTCCAGAGACTGCACGTAACCAACCATCTTGATCACATGCGGACTCAGTGGATCACCATCCTTAAGCTTGCAACTCAGCAAAGCCTGAGAGACTTGATACCTCTCAGTCTTTGCGTGAGCCTTGAACATACTTTTGAGGCTTTCGATCATATCGTAGGCCTCAACATGCTCGAACTGCTTTTGCAAGTCCGGTTCCATGTGAGCAAGCATAAGACAACTAATATCCGTGGACTCATCCTTAGCCCGACGGTAGGCATTGGTGGCAGCGACAGTCGCATTCTCATTCGGCTCATCTGGAAGTGGGTTATCTAGGACATGGTCCTTCTTTTCTTGTTTGAGAACAATTCTCAGATTTCGATACCAGTTTGTAAAATTAGTATCGTTCAGTTTATCTTTCTCAAGGATAGTTCTCAACGCAAAACCGGATATCTGAGATTGACTGCTACTTGGTGCCATGATCTACAACAGAAAAATATGAAAAACACTTAAGACATGTATTCATAAAAGAGCAAGCATATTAAACATTTTAATATTTTATGCTCCCACTAGAACTAACACCCCTCCGATGGTTGCTTAGTGATTTAGGACCCTAAATAAGCAAGTCGGCTAGTGAGCTTTAGCATCACCGCTAGCCGCCAAGTGATCTAGGTAGACAACTCCTTGTCAATCGTATCTCATACGACTCCTCTTGGACGAGCGGCATCACATGCCCCAGCTCCCATCCGACTTTTCCCCGAGCCCCACAACCGTTGTGATAGACCCGTCTATCTTATCAAGTGTCTCTGCAGTAAGAGTCCGACTCGAACCCACCTAGTCGGAAAGAATTGGCAGCACCTCAATTTTATGAGCCCACTACCAAAAATGTCCGACTTGTGATGGTGCAAACACTGGCGGGAAAACTGACTAGACCTTCTTTGAGGGATTAAATTTTACCGACTATCTAATAGAGGTAAAACAGAGACATAACAATAACACAAAATAAAGCAATTATAATGTGAAATGGTATGGCTCTCTTCATGGCGATCTCCATCTCCACAAAGCCTGTAATCCGACTCGTGACAACTCTTGCCACTTGTCGTCTTACTCCATGTCGCCAACATGTACATCGCCTTGCTTGCCATCCGGGTTCTCCAAACAGCTACACTAGCTTAGTAAAGTAAAATTACATAGAGAATCCGACACGTAGGTCGTTATACAATAAAATGACAGCACCTAGGCTCCAGCCGGCTGACAAAAACTGTGATTCGCAGATCACGTATGGATTACACACATACATCACATGCACATGAACCATACCATTTACAACTTCCTGCAAAAACAAGTTATGCATAGATACAATATCTACCAGCATTGTGAAACTCGCAACGACATCTAAGGTGCAACGACAGGGCAAAGCCGGTGCGCCCAACGATTTTTCCAAAAACGTAGATCTCATCTACGATCCGGACATGGATTCCGACCATTATTCCGATTTGATCAAACTCTTTGATCTTCGATCACCGCTTTTGGATTTACGTGTCACAGTCTACCCCAATGACGGAAGCCGACCGGTAGGGGTATGTCGTTCCACGACCTCAACAGTATGATCACGGAAATCAGATCTACCATTCCCCGAGTACAGTTGATCCAATCAACCTCGTACAAAACCGATCTATCTCATAGATCGACCACCAAACAACATATAGATCTCATCTACAACCAACCGCATATCACATATGCGAGATCTCGAGCCTAAAACTAGAAGCTATTCGCTCTGATACCACTGTTGAGCCACGCAGAGATAAAACAAAACTTTTTCCTCTAACGTGGTGATCCCAAGATCTAGCCGAGGTAGAAGGCCACGAGGTTTACCACTAGACGCGCAGTTGCGGATTACTGATGAAGCGCGTCAGTTGATGCAGTGCAGTCCTTTGCGATCCGATCGTCCTGGAGCTGATCGTACAACACCTCTGTTGGTATCCACACGTACAAGGAGGAGCACCGGCGGCGAACTGCTAGGTTCGATACGACAGCAGGACTGCTGTGGAGCTAGGGTCTCCAACACATGGAATGACCTAACAAAACAACGATTAACCTTTCTGGGTTACGGTGCTCCACTATATATATAGGGAGTGAACGTGGGCTCTGCTCGCGCGGCCCATTCACTAAAGCCCATATAATATTAGTCCCTGTGAGTCCGACTCACTGACTCATCCCAAATCTGGCTCGGGTCCAACCCAACCAGATTTCCAGTTCGGATCCAATCCAAACTTGCTCCCGCTCTTAAGTGTGTGACCCCGTAGGCTCATGGCTACTTGGACACGATTAGAGTCCAACTCTCAATCGATCAGTCGGTAGCGGCTCCTAGCAGAACGTGCCGACTCCCAAGTACCAAAGAGTCATGACGACTTGCCTTTCCAATGCGACTTACATCTGAGTCCCTGTTGCCTCACGATATACCTTGTCAGACTATAGGCGGATATTTGTCATCCCTTAAATAGTTCGACTCTCTTCTCGATCCGAGATAAGTGATTCACTCGACTAAATCTTAGTCGATCGCCTCGGTTAACACTTAACCGAGTCGTGCAGGCCATGCTTTCCGAATCATATCATCCGAGAGGGCCCAGAGAATATCTCTCCGAGTGGAGGGGCAAAATCCCATCTTGGTTATTCACATCACGCAGCTTGATTATCAGTCGACCTGAACTCTGCCTTTATAACTGCCCAGTTATGGATCAGCGTTTGACAGAGCCTAAGTCGGTGATCCTAAAATCGGACTATGCAACAACCTCAGGTCTAAGGATTACATTGATTGAGATATACAAATGACAACTTGTTCGTTGTACGTCAATATGGGTCAATCCGACTCGCTAAACTCTTTAGACGAATCTGTGTAAGTTGGAATAGCATCTCCATGCCCATGACAAGTGGAACCGAGTCATCAAGCCAACTTTCACATTGTTCTAAGTTGTGTGTCCAACACAACCTCAATGACCAAGGATATTTAGTACAAACAACATGAATGTATAGTTCCACAATCGAATCACATATTGAGTGATATACATCAGATGTTTATACAAGTACAACTTAATAACTTTATGAATACAATGGGAAAACTCATCATACATGATTGCCTCTAGGGCATATTCCAAACACTATTTACTACATCAGCGAAGTCCTCAGCGAGTCGCGCCAGCGCTACCCGCAGTACCATAAATTGGTATATGCGGTCTTCAGAGCCCAGCGGCGACTGCCGCACTACTTCCAGGAGCACCCAATCACGGCCGTCTCCTCAACACTGTTGCAAGAAATTATCTGCAACCGTGAGGCGACTGGGAGAGTCGCCAAGTGGGTCATCGAGATCGGAGTCCACAACATCAGGTACGAGCCACGCAAGGCGATCAAGTCGCAGGCTCTAGCAGACTTTCTCGCTGATTGGGAGGAGGCGCAATAGCCAGAGAAACTGCCGTACCTCCACTACTGGTCCCTACACTTCGATGACTCGAAGAATGAAGATGGTGCAGGGGCAGGGATCGTCCTCACGTCTCCAAAGGGCGACAAGCTACACTACATCCTGTACCTCGACTTCACCCCCTAGACAAACAACATGGCCGAGTACGAGGCTCTCCTCCATGGCATGCAAGGAGCCAAGGAAATGAACATCAATCGTCTGCGCTGCTACGGCGACTCCGACCTCGTCGCTGGGCAAGTCGCTGGCACTTGCGATGCAGTCTCCCCCACCATGGCGGCATACCGCCAAGAAGTGGACCAGCTGAAGGACACTTCGCCGGCTACTCCGTCGAGTGGATCGATCGGTGCAAGAACGAGGAAGCTGACACCCTCTGCCGCATCAGGTCGGCTCGCCTTGCGTCACCTGCCGGCGTCTTCCTCGACACCATCACCAAGCCTTTCATCTCTCCCCCGCCGGAGATCGACATCGGAATTCCGCTGCAACCAGAAGCAGCCCTCGTTACCATGCTTGCCGAGCCAAGCGACTGGACCGCGCCATACGTCGCCTACCTGGAAGGAGGGACCCTACCCGCTGACGAGACGGAGGCCTAAATGATAGTATGCCGCTACAAATCCTTCCTCATCATCAACGGCGAGCTCCACAAGCGCAGCATGATCGGCGTGTTCCAACGCTGCGTCCAACCCACAGAAGGTCGCAAGATCCTCCAGGACATCCATGCTGGCGACTACGGCCACCACGCTGGCGCTTGCTCCCCGGTCGCCAAGGCCATGCGACACGGCTTCTACTGGCTCACCGCGCATGCCGACGAGGTCGACATCATCCAACGCTGCGTCGCATGCCATAAGTATGCCAACCAGACCCACGTCCCAAGATCAGCACTCAAGACCATCCCCATCACCTGGCCATTCGCTGTGTGGGGCATGGACATGGTAGGCCCCTTCAAGAAGGCCCCCTCTAGCTTCGCCCACCTCCTAGTTGCAGTCGACAAATTCACAAAGTGGGTGGAGCACAAGACAGTCCGCAAGTGTGACGGGAAGATCGCCACCAAGTTCCTACGCGAGCTCATCCATCGCTACAGGTTCCTGCACAACATCATCATGGACAACAACACCAACTTCACCAAAGGAGCCATGGCCAAATTTTGCGAGGAGCACCACATACGACTCGACCTCGCCTCAGTTGCCCACCCGGAATCCAACGGCCAGGCGGAACGCACCAACTAGAGCATCCTCCATGGCCTGAAGCCGCGACTGCAAGTTCCACTCGAGTGAACTCCTGGGTGCTGGGTGGAAGAGCTACCCTCTGTCATCTGGGGCATCCGCACCTCCATCAACAGGTCGACAGGATTCACCCCCTTCTTCATGGTGTATGGTGCCGAGGCCGTCATGCCAACCGACCGCGAGCATGACTCACCTCGGGTGGTCAACTACACGGAGGCCGACAACAAGCTCGCACGCCAGGACGGAGTCGACAAACTCGACGAAGGACGCGACCTAGCTCGCTCCCGCACCTCCATCTAAAAGCAAGGGCTTCGTCGCTACCACAGCCGGCGAGTACGGACTCGCACCTTCCAGGAAGGCGACCTGGTACTGCGTCTGATCTAGGACAAGAAGGGCATGCACAAGCTCTCTCCGCCTTCGGAGGGACCATTCGTCATCGGGCGAGTCCTGGGCAATGACGCTATAACATCCCAAAAATATTAAACTAGAATCATCAAACTATAATCTTCAAAATTAGGGTTAACAAAAACTTTTCTAAATAAAACTATGAAAGCATGCATGTGTGTATGCATCCCATTTTGAATTCTTTTGAATTGCCTTGTTTATGTGTTTATTTGCTTCTAAAAGGATTCTTAGGTGAAATAAACATCATCCAAACAATTCCCAAACTTTTCCCAAAGACAAATAAATCAAAACAAACAAAATGAGTGAATGGTCATTTTGAACAATTTAACTCCCATGCCTACTTTGGCTATCTCAAACCTTCAGAACTTAACAGAAACTTGTTTGGATCTTTGCACCCCTTGATATTACTCATAACAAAGTATCAAGGCCCACTTTGTGATCATCCAAAAACATTTGAATGCATAGTTTAAAGGACAGTTCAAAATTGAATCTTTATCATATGGGAAGATCCCACTTTTTCAAAAACCACTCAAACAAGCTCAACTTTCAAAACCCAAGCATCTGTAGACTCACCAGCACCAACCTAGCACACAAACCAAAAATATTTTCAAAATTCAAAACTTGAGTTCATGCGGCCATTTCATCAAACACCTTGCAGATACAAATCAAACAAAATCTAAACACTATTTGGAGCAGTGATTTGAGCCTAACTTGTTCCCTCAATGGACACCACTAGCCTTAGTAGATCATCTAACAACCTAAACTAATCTCTAGAACTACTGTAAGCTAGCCATTGTCATCAATGGTGAGCAGGCCGAGTGCACCCTTGCCACCCACATGTCGACAAGCTAGGAGAAGCACCAAGCCTAGCCAACATGTCTGGGAGCAAGCTAACACCCCACCGCCACACCCTGTCCAGCGCTCGAACCTTGCCAGCCCCTGGACCACACGCACAGACCATGCCAAGCTCGCCAGCAACCATGCCGAGAGCGCGCCCCGTGCTCCCCGTCGACAGCCGCCCACAGACCGCACGCCGCCCTCGCCGCGTGCATACCTGATCACCACCATCCCAGCAACCCCGCAGACACGCTCGTTCGCTGCCGCACGGACCACGCGCGCTGTGCGCCATAAAAACTTCCGTCGGGCACGCGCAGAGCACCGCCGCGTTCCGACCAATCCGCACCGCCCCGCACCTCGCCACCGCGTCGTTGAGCTTCGCCAGGGAGCACAACACCGCCCCATACCGTCGCCCACGCCGATAGCCCTTTGTGCCGTTGACCACGACGAGCTCACCTTGCGCCCGTCGATCCCCTCTCGTACTATAAATAGAGGCCACCCCCAGCCTAATTGAGAACACCATCTCACTCCCCTCTCCTCACTGATCCTTCCACCCCGTTCGCGGAGCAAGGTGAGCAGCGCATTGCCGGAATTTCACCGGAGCAGGCCGCCTCTGGAGAAGAAGGGAGCCAGCGATTGGAGCCGCCCCAGGAGAAGCTGCCGGTACCAGGAGGTTCGCCGTTGTCGACTTCGTCGTTCGCCCGCCTCACCGACCCTCGCCTGAGCCCCGGTGAGCCCCCGACGACCCCCACCTGCCGCGTTAGGTTTCTGTCTTGCCGGCGTTGCCCGACGTGGACGATGAACCAGGGCCGTTAGATTAGAACAAGATCCCACGGCTCACATTGCCCCGTACCGCTTCGCACCCCCTCGTCTCACTGACGCGTGGGGACAGCAACTTAACCAGCCCGCATAAGCGTTGTGCTTAGCAGGCCGGCCCATTATCGTCTCCCGCGCAGCCCCGCCGTTTGAATATAACTTTTTCCATTTTATTTCAAACACAGTTCTGTACCTAGTTTCAAAAATCAACCCAGCTCGATTCAGTGAACCAAATGGAATGAAACCAATTTTGTTAGAAAGGTCTGGAAATGCTGAATCCAAGCCCGTTGATTTCAAGTCATTTGGATCTGTAGATCATCCTTGGTAAAGATAAAAAGGCAGAAGCTTTTCTGCATTCAATCATTTTTAAAATCTAAACCATAAAATCTTTTGAGTTGATTCCAACTCTCAAAAATCACATTTGATCATACCTTTTAGAATATATAAAAACATATGGGTTTACTTACAGAAATAATGTTCAAGTAATAAAAAGATGCCACATAGGCATTTCTAGTCACTTATTTTATTTAAAATAAAAGGGTTAAACCTTAGTAAATTGTGACACCACTTTAAATCAAATTCCCATGTACTGAAATATGTGGTGATGACCTGTGTCAACATGATCCCATGATTGGTTTGGAGAATATTAAATCTTAAGTAGTTTTTCAATGAGTAGAAATTACTTTTCTAAAAATAAAAGGAATTCAACCAAGCTTTAATATTGTAATGTTAGTGATGATGCTAGATCATCTATAGGACCCTTTGGTGTGATGATTGAAATTAGTTAAGTATTGTTTTGTGATTGTGTACCTCGTATTTATTTATAGACACTAGTACCAACCAAGGATACGAGGAAGAAGGAGGATACTACGAAGAAGAAGCCGAGGAGAACTTCAACCACTGCTCTGCACAAGGCAAGCCAATACTTGCAAGCTATTAACTTAGCAAGCTTATATTGATACTGATGCAAGCCTAATACTACTAGTTGAATGTGCAAGCTAACACTTGCAATTATGAGAATTAAATAACCTATGCAATGCACTAAGCATGCTTGGTTAGATACACTTGATGATACCCAATCCTAGTTTTACTTGCAAGCTTTATACTTTATTTCTTTATCAAATATATTACCTAGAGCTTACATAAGTGAATTTGTAGATTCTAGAAAGATAACTGAAGGTTGCATAAAGAGCATAAAATTTGGCCTAAGTTAGAAAACCCTGATGTCATCCTAAGGCATGAGATGGAACTTAGTTAAGCTCCACTAGTTTACCACCCCTTATTAGTACTTACCCCCACTTGTAGATGCTAGTGCTAAGCATAAAACTTGATCAACTTAGATGGGATTACTTGGTGGAAAAATGGTTATGAAAACCTTGGAATGATGGATCATTCTATTGAAATGTTTTGGACATGTTTTTCCGAACACCAGATGATTTATGGTGATGAAAATGTTGAGGCATGAGCCTTAGCCCTTTATAAAACTGATGGTTGTCTGGATGCGATACCATTCCAATTTTATCGTACAACCACAATACCCGAGAATTGGGTAGGGCTTGACTGGAAACTTATATACCTTAGTAATAGTTCCCTCACGGCCAAGGTCTGAGCTGAGGCTACCTTGTGAAGATTGTCCACCTGTGCAATACCCAAGATGACAGTTGGTCAGGGGAGGCCAAACTCACAGGAGAGGTGCTTATACTAGGGCATGTAATTGAAAGGTTAGGATTGATTATCCGCATACTGAGTATGGTGAATTCAGGATTTGTTCCTGATGGATGTATCGAATGTTGTGGTGAAAGTGTACAAACTCTGTAGAGTGTCAAACTATTCGAATAACCGTGTCCGCGGTTATGAACAGTTGGAGTGGCCATACTGTTCCCCTATCAGATGTTTTCAAAATGACTTGTGAAATGAATCGAGATTTTGAATTGACCACAACAGAGTTGTGATATGAGATACCAGTTCCCACTTAGGTGTTATCAAACTTCAACTAGATTTCCTCGTTTCTAAACTTAGTAGAGGTAAATCTGGCTTTTGCAAAACAACGCTAGAGCTTAGTGTCCTATTACAAAAACCCCTTCACTTGTTAGTATTAGTTTGCGAGTACTTAAAGAGTAGTCATGGATTTGTCCCTGGCTATTCCTGTGGCCAGACTATGAAGAGGAGTACTTGGAAGATGGACCCCAGGAAGGTTACGACAACTAGGATCATCTCCCATCGTCAGCATTGCTTGTGACCCCGAAGATGGAGCTTCGCCTATGCTACCGTTACTATTACGTATTTCCGCTGCTTGAGTTGTATTAAGAACTGGATCATGAGATCCTTATTTGTGTAAGACCTTATGTATGGTTTGTAATGGATGATGTACCGTGGTATCCAATTCTGTTATGTCTCGCAAAAATGGTAATCCTGGGATTGCGATGTATGACATAACAGGCATCTGGGATTAAAAATCCGGGTGTTGACAAGTTGGTATCAGAGCCATCCTGACCATAGGAGACCCTAGTTAGACTGGACGTTTGAATCAAAAACTTAGTTTCAAAACCAAAGGAAGCAACTATTTACAAAAACTTATTCTCATTCTTACCTCTTGGACTCTTTCATGAAAATTCACGCTACTCCAAAATTCTTTCAAAGCTTACATCAAATTTTGCACCCTAGATCACTTTTAGTAAAACTCACAACTACGCTAGTGCACAAACGTAGTGAGTAGTATTCGGTCCCACTGTATCGTAGTTTCCAGAATGGTTCTTAAAACCATCTGTTTTCCTTTGTTGTGGTGTGTGTTTGTATCGGGTGCTATGAATGAATGAATGAAAAGCAAGTTGCTAGAAAATCTGAGTCAAACTTTAAAAACTTTTCAAAGTCCCAGAACCATAGAAATTTCCCTCTTTTCTCATGATCTATCCCAATCTTCAGATGCCTCGCGGAGGAAGTGGTTCATCCCCAGACCCGATGTTGCAGATCCTGCAAATGTTGGTGTCTGACCGCAAAGCTGAAATAGCCGAACGTCAAGCCAACTTAGCCACCCTTCAGCAGATAGCTCAGCTAGCCCACAACAATCAAGGCCACGGAAACCAGGACAACCATGGATCTAAGCTCAAGAATTTCCAGAACACCAATCCACCTATTTTCACTAAGTCGGAAGAGCCCTTAGACGCCGATGATTGGCTGCAAACCATGGAAAATAACCTAGAAGTCGCTAGAGTGGAAGCCAACGAGAAGTTCTGTTCGCCACCCACTATCTAGCCGGAGATGCCAGAGCATGGTGGAACAGTGTTCGTGCCATGACCGGAGGACAGATGATGACCTGGGAGGAATTCAAAGTCAAGTTCAGCAGAACCCATGTGCCACCAGGTTTGATCAAGAGGATGAGAGATGAGTTCATAGAACTGAAGCAAGGAAGGATGACCGTAGTGGAATACCGTGACAAATTCTTTTCATTAGCTAGGTATGCCCCAGATGAGATCGACACTGAAGCCAAGAAGAAAGAAAGATTCTTGAATGGTCTGCACGATGAGATGCAGACGGTGTTAGTCAATATTCCCTTTGCGGATATTGAAGCTCTTGTCGACTCTGCCATCCAGATGGAAGGAAAGATCAACCAAGCCAATGAGAACCGCAAGCGTCGCATGATGCATCATCCAGGAACCCATCAGACCCCAAAGTATCGCCCTAACCCATCTCCAGGATTTGCCCCGAGAACCAACAGACCCCCGATGAACCGTCTGACCTATCCCAACCGTGGAAACCCTAGGCCCGGAGGAAATCACAACCCCAGCAACTCTAGCAATTTCAACCGTGCCCCACCTAAGTTCAACGACAACAATGCTACCGCCAACACCAACACTGCCCCGAGGACTGGAAGCAATGCTGTGCCTGTTGCAGCAAAGGACAAGTCACAAGTGACTTGTTATGACTGTGGAAATAAGGGCCACTACTCCAACGAGTGCCCCAACAAGAAGAATGCCGCAGCCCCCAATGCAAATGCCCCAACTCAGCAGCAGCGTCGTGTTCAACCAGGAAGAAGGTTTGCCCCAGGGAATTCGCTCAACCGCAACGGCCGTCTTTTTCTCATGCATGTTGAAGAAGCTCAGGAAGCGGCAGACATCGTGCTGGGTATGTTT
Organism: Avena sativa; assembly: GCA_916181665.1. Classification (NCBI taxonomy): domain Eukaryota; kingdom Viridiplantae; phylum Streptophyta; class Magnoliopsida; order Poales; family Poaceae; genus Avena; species Avena sativa. The sequence continues at coordinate 279,625,870 of OV702280.1, forward strand.
TCTGTTAATTCAGTAGTTGCAAGAGTGTTGTTTGATTCTGGTGCATCGCATTCATTTGTCACCGGAGAAATTTGCCTACACTAGTAAGATTCAACCAACAAAACTGAAGAATGTTATGATCGTCCAAATTCCCGGTTCAACCACCAAAGCTAGGCAAATTTGCAAAGCCGTCCCTATCCGAATCCATGGCATAGATTTTTATGCTAATCTGATAGTACTTGGAACTAAAGGTTTGAAAGTAGTACTAGGAATGGATTGGATGTCCAAACATAAAGGATTGATTGACTGTGCCAAGAAAGCCATCACCATGACCAGTACAGCCGGAATATCAGTCGAACATATATCTGAAACCTTACCTCGTCAATTGAAGTGCAACAAGAGTATAGCCCCACCTACCATTGACCAAGTCCGGATAGTCTGTGAATACCCTGATGTATTTCCAGATATTTTGCCCGGTATGCCCCAGATCGGGATATCGATTTTATCATCGAACTAATCCCCAGAACAGGACCCATAGCCCAGAGACCATATAGTATGAACCCGTCGGAACTAGAAGAACTGAAGTAGCAACTGGATTCCATGTTGGAAATTGGATTGATTCAACCAAGTGCGTCACCATGGAGATCACTTGTTTTGTTCGTGGACAAGAAAGATGGAGGTAACCGTTTGTGTACGGATTATCGGAAGTTGAATGATGTCACCATCAAGAACAAATACCCGTTGCCCAAGATAGAAGATTTGTTTGATCAGTTGACCGGTGCCAAAGTTTTTCTAAGATTGATCTTAGGACTGGCTATCATCAACACAAAATTCGTGCAGAGGATATTCCAAAGACTGCCTTTACCACCAGATATGGATTATACGAGTATACCGTTATGTCTTTTGGATTAACCAATGCCCCCGTTTATTTCATGAATCTCATGAATAAGATTTTTATGGACTTCCTGGATAAGTTTGTCGTTGTTTTCATTGATGACATTCTGATTTATTCCAAATTAGAAGAATATGAGCTACAACTAAGGACCATTCTTGGAACCCTTAGAGAGCATCAGCTGTATGCCAAGTTGAGAAAATGTGAATTCTGGTTACAGGAGGTAGGATTCCTCGGTCACATTGTATCAGCCGGAGGAATTGCCGTTGATCCTGCAAAAGTGAAAGATGTTGAAGATTGGCAAGCCCCAACCACTCAAACCCAAGTTCGTGCATTTCTCGGACTGGCGGGATATTACCGCAAGTTCGTAGAAGGATTCTCGAGTATCGCCAGACCCATGACCCAATTGCTGAAGAAGGACAAGAAGTTTGAATGGACGGACAAATGTGAAGCGAGTTTTCAAGAACTCAAGAGGAGATTGATTTCAGCCCCAATCTTAATCATGCCGGATATCACGAAGCCCTTTGATGTGTTTTGTGACGCATCCAAGATCGGTCTCGGATGTGTGCTAATGCAAGAAGGCAAAGTTATATCTTATCTATCTCGACAACTGAAACAACATGAGCAAAATTACCCAACCCATGACCTCGAACTCGCAGCCGTAGTTCTAGCCCTGAAGACATGGAGGCATTACCTCATGGGAAACCGTTGTGAGATTTATTCGGATCACAAGAGCCTGAAGTATATATTCACTCAGAAGGAGCTGAATATGAGGCAGAGAAGATGGATTGAGTTAATCAAGGATTACGATCTGGACATTCACTATCACCCTGGTAAAGCCAACGTGGTAGCATATGCCCTTAGCAGATTTCCGTGCCGCTTGAACTCCATGATTTTGAAGGAGCAACCAAGTTTGCACAAAGAGATGGAAGATTTTTGAATGGAATTAGTGAGTGAAGGATTTTTGGCCAACATAGAACTTTAGCCCACTTTGATCAGCCAGATCAAAGAGGCGCAAAAAGGAAATGCTAGTATCGACGGAATCAAGCGTCGTACTGGTACATGCAAAGTACCCGGATTCACCGAAGATGAAGAAGGAGTTCTGTGGTACAAAGGACGCCTTTGTGTACCAGCAAATTCTGAGTTGAAAGAAGTTATTCTGAAGGAAGCTCATGATACTCTATATTCTGTCCACCCCAGAGGAACTAAGATGTATCAAGATTTGAAAGAGCAATTTTGGTGGCGTAAGATGAAGAGAGAAATCGGAAGCTATATTGCCAAGTGTGATATATGTCAGCGAGTCAAGGCAAGACATCAAAGACCCGTTGGATTGTTGCAACCATTGCAGATTCCAGAATGGAAATGGGATTCCGTTGGAATGGACTTTATCACCGGATTGCCTACCTCTAGTAGGGGAAATGACTCTATCTGGGTCATAGTGGACAGATTGTCCAAAGTCGCCCATTTCTTACCCGTCAAGACCACATATCAGAGGTCGAAGCTAGCGGAGTTATACATCGCTAGAATTGTCAGTTTGCATGGAGTCCCCAAGAACATCATATCGAATCGAGGAACTCAGTTTACCTCAAGATTCTGGAACAAAGTTCAAGAAGGTTTAGGAACCCGACTAGATTTCAGTATCGCTTATCACCCTCAGACCGATGGACAAACAGAGCGAGTAAATCAAATACCCGAAGATATGCTGAGAGCATGTGTGTTAGAGTATGGATCTAAGTGGGAAGACTATCTGCCGTTTGCAGAATTTTCGTACAACAATAGTTATCAAGCTAGTTTGCAAATGGCCCCATTTGAATTCATGTATGGAAGGAAGTGTCGCACCCCTTTGAACTGGTCGGAAGTAGGAGAGAGTCAGATTTTTGGACCCGATATCCTACGAGACGCAGAAGAGAAGGTTAACAAGATTCGTGAGCACCTCAAGACAGCTCAGTCCAGACAGAAGATTTATGCCGACAAGACACGTCGAGACCTCGCCTTCAACATAGGAGATTTTGTATATCTGAAAGTGTCGCCATTGAAGGGAATGCAGCGTTTCCAACTCAAAGGAAAGTTAGCCCCCAGATATATCGGACCCTTAAAGATTCTGAACCGTCGAGGAGAAGTGTCGTATCAATTGGGACTACCCGAAGAGATGTCAGCCGTGCATAATGTGTTCCATATCTCATTACTTCGCAAGTGCCTCAAAGTTCCAGAGAAGACCGAAGTGTTCAAGAATATCGATCACCGGACCATAGAGATCAACGATGACCTGACCTATCCCGAAGTACCCATCCGTATTTTGGAAGAAGCTTTCTGAACCACCAGAACCCGAATCATCAAGTTTCTCAAAATTCAATGGAGCAACCACACAGAAGAGGAAGCTACCTGGGAGCGCGAAGATCACATCAGGACAGAGTTTCCCGATCTCTTCAAATCCTAGGTAATCTTTTCGTCCTTTTTCAAATCTCGGGACGAGATTTTTTTAAGGCGGGAAGGTTTGTAACATCCCAAAAATATTATTCTAGAATCATCAAACTATAATCTTCAAAATTAGGGTTAACAAAGACTTTTCTAAATAAAACTATGAAAGCATGCATGTGTGTATGCATCCCATTTTGAATTCTTTTGAATTGCCTTGTTTATGTGTTTCTTTGCTTGTAAAAGGATTCTTAGGTGAAATAAACATCATCTAAACAATTCCCAAACTTTTCCCAAAGACAAATAAATCAAAACAAAAAAAATGAGTGAATGGTCATTTTGACCAATTTAACTCCCATGCCTACTTTGGCTGTCTCAAACCTTCAGAACTTAACAGAAACTTGTTTGGATCTTTGCACCCCTTGATATTACTCATAACAAAGTATCAAGTCCCACTTTGTGATCATCCAAAAACATTTGAATGAATAGTTTAAAGGACGGTTCAAAATTGAATCTTTATCATATGGGAAGATCCCACTTTTTCAAAAACCACTCAAACAAGATCAACTTTCAAAACCCAAGCATCTGCAGACTCACCAGCACCAACCTAGCATACCCACCAAAAATCTTTTCAAAATTCAAAACTTGAGTTCATGCGGCCATTTCATCAAACACCTTGCAGATACAAATCAAACAAAATCTAAACACTATTTGGAGCAGTGATTTGAGCCTAACTTGTTCCCTCTCTGGACACCACTAGCCTTAGTAGATCATCTAACAACCTAAACTAGTCTCTAGCACTACTGTGAGCTAGCCATTGTCATCAATGGTGAGCAGGCCGAGTGCACCCTTGCCACCCACATGTCGACAGCAAGCTAGGAGAAGCACAAAGCCTAGCCAACATGTCTGGGAGCAAGCTAACACCCCACCGCCACTCCCTGTCCAGCGCTCGAACCTTGCCAGCCCCTGGACCACACGCACAGACCATGCCAAGCTCGCCAGCAACCATGCCGAGAGCGCGCCCCGTGCGCCACGCTCGACAGCTGCCCACAGACCGCACGCCGCCCTCGCCACGTGCATACGTGATCACCACCGTCCTAGCAACCCCGCAGACACGCTCGTTCGCCGCCGCGCGGACCACGCACGCCGTGCGCCATAAAAACTTCCGTCGGGCACGCGCAGAGCACCGCCGCGTTCCGAGCAATCCACACCGCCCCACGCCTCGCCACCGCGTCGTTGAGCTTCGCCAGGGAGAACAGCACTGCCCCTACCGTCGCCCACGCTGATAGCCCTCTGTGCCGTCGACCACGACGAGCACACCTTGCGCCCGTCGGTCTCCTCTCGCTACTATAAATAGAGGCCACCCCCAGTCGAATTGAGCACACCATCTTACTCCCCTCTCCTCACTGATCGTTCCACCCCGTTCCCGGAGCAAGGCGAGCAGCGCATCGCCGGAATTTCACCGGTGCAGGCCGCCTCTGGAGAAGAAGGGAGTCAGTGATTGGAGTCTCCCCAGGAGAAGCTGCCGGTACTAGGAGGTTCGCCGTCGTCGACTTCGTCGTTCGCCCGCCTCGCCGACCCTCGCCTGAGCCCCGGTGAGCCCCCGACGACCCCCACCTGCCGCGTTTGGTTTCTGTCTCACCGGTGCTGCCTGACGTGGATGATGAACCAGGGCCGTTAGATTAGAACAACATCCACAACTCACATTGCCCCGTACCGCTTCGCACCCCCTCGTCTCACTGACGCGTGGGGACATCAACTTAACCAGCCCGCATAAGCGCTGTGCTTAGCAGGCCGGCCCATTATCATCTCCCGCGCAGCCCAGCCGTTTGAATTTAACCTTTTCCATTTTATTTCAAACAAAGTTTTGTACCTAGTTTCAAAAATCAACCCATCTCGATTCAGTGAACCAAATGGAATGAAACCAATTTTGTTAGAAAGGTCTGGAAATGCTGAATCCAAGCCCGTTGATTTCAAATCATTTGGATCTGTAGATCATCCTTGGTAAAAATAACAAGGCAGAAGCTTTTCTGCATTCAAACATTTTTCAAATTTAAACCATAAAAGCTTTTGAGTTGATTCCAACTCTCAAAAATCACATTTGATCATACCTTTCAGAATATATAAAAACATATGGGTTTACTTATAGAAATAATGTTCAAGTAATAAAAAGATGCCACATAGGCATTTCTAGTCACTTATTTTATTTAAAATAAAAGTGTTAAACCTTAGTAAATTGTGACACCACTTTAAATCAAATTCCCATGTACTGAAGTATGTGGTAATGACCTGTGTCAACATGATCCCATGATTGGTTTGGAGAATATTAGATCTTAAATAGTTTTTCAATGAGTAGAAATTACTTTTCTAAAAATAAAAGGAATTCAACCAAGCTTTAATCTTGTAATGTTAGTGATGATGCTAGATCATCTATAGGACCCTTTGGTGTGATGATTGAAATTAGTTAAGTATTGTTTGGTGATTGTGTACCTCGTATTTATTTATAGACGCTAGTACCGACCAAGGATACGAGGAAGAAGGAGGATACTATGAAGAAGAAGCCGAGGAGAACTTCAACCACTGCTCTGCACAAGGCAAGCCAATACTTGCAAGCTATTAACTTAGCAAGCTTATACTGATACCGATGCAAGCCTAATACTACTAGTTGAATGTGCAAGCTAACACTTGAAATTATGAGAATTAAATAACCTATGCAATGCACTAAGCATGCTTGGTTAGATACACTTGATGATACCCAATCCTAGTTTTACTTGCAAGCTTTATACTTTATTTCTTTATCAAAGCTATTACCTAGAGCTTACTTAAGTGAATTTGTAGATTCTAGAAAGATAACTGAAGGTTGCATAAAGAGCATAAAATTTGGCCTAAGTTAGAAAACCCTGATGTCATCCTAAGGCATGAGATGGAACTTAGTTAAACTCCACTAGTTTACCACCCCTCATTAGTACTTACCCCCACTTGTAAATGCTAGTGCTAAGCATAAAACTTGATCAACTTAGATGGGATTACTTGGTGGAAAAATGGTTATGAAAACCTTGGAATGATGGATCATCCTATTGAAATGTTTTGGACATGTGTTTCCGAACACCAGATGATTTATGGTGATGAAAATGTTGAGGCATGAGCCTTAGCCCTTTATAAAACTGATGGTTGTCTGGATGCGATACCATTCCAATTTTATCATACAACCACAATACCAGAGAATTGGGTAGGGCTTGACTGGAAAATTATATACCTTAGTAATAGTTCCCTCACGGCCAAGGTCTGAGCTGAGGCTACCTTGTGAAGATTGTCCACCTGTGCAGTACCCAAGATGACAGTTGGTCAGGGTTGGGAGGCCAAACTCACAGGAGAGGTGCTTATACTAGGGCATGTAATTGAAAGGTTAGGATTGATTATCCGCATACTGAGTATGGTGAATTCAGGATTTGTTCCTGACGGATGTATCGAATGTTGTGGTGAAAGTGTACAATCTCTGCAGAGTGTCAAACTATTCGAATAGCCGCGTCCTTGGTTATGGACAGCTGGAGTGGCCATACTGTTCCCCCGTCAGATGTTTTCAAAATGACTTGTGAAATGAATTGAGATTTTGACTTGACCACAACAGAGTTGTGATATGAGATACCAGTTCACACTTAGGTGTTATCAAACTTCAACTAGCTTTCCTCGTTTCTAAACTTAGTAGAGGTAAATCTGGCTTCTGCAAAACAACCCTAGAGCTTAGTGTCCTATTACAAAAACCCCCTTCACTTGTTAGTATTAGTTTGCAAGTACTTAAAGAGTACTCATGGCTTTGTCCCTGGCTATTCCCGTGGCCAGACTATGAAGAGGAGTACTTGGAAGATGGACCCCAGGAAGGTTACGACAACTAGGATCATCTCCCATCGTCAGCATTGTTTGTGACCCCGAAGATGGAGCTTCGCTTACGCTACCGTTACTATTACGTATTTCTGCTGCTTGAGTTGTATTAAGAACTGGATCATGAGATCCTTATTTGTGTAAGACCTTATGTATGGTTTGTAATGGATGACGTACTATGGTATCCAATTCTGTTATGTCTCGCAAAAATGGTAATCCTGGGATTGCGATGTATGACATAACAGGCATCTGGGATTAAAAATCCAGGTGTTGACAGACGCCTACTACCTCACCGACGTCCGAGGCTACAGAAAACTCGACGTCAAGCGGCCATGGAATGTAAACCTCTTACGGAAGTTCTACTCCTACAACTCCAGACATGTACCCCCTACCCGCTATGAAATAAAGAAGATCGATCCGCACAAATTGTGTCCACTCTCCGTACCTTGTGCCATTCGCACTCGTAATAACAGCGCTATGCTACTCACGGAAGTCAACCCTTGGTTACGCGACCGGCACGGCCAAGTAGTGCGGTACGAGGGCACCAAAAATTTCAGGCCTCGCATCGTCCATAAAAAAGCCAACTCGGAGCCCCATCGGAGTCGCCTCGCTCGACTGGCTTTTCGAGCCAAGACAACCGCATTCGCTTCCCACAACGACCCAGTCCTCCACATCCTTGGCGCAACGACTCGAACGACAAAGTACCACGCTCGGGGACTGACACCAGTCCAAACTCGAGCGACTAGGGAAAACGCCAAGTATGAGAGCGCGCCCCGAACTCGCCGCGCGACTGGTCCTACAGATCAGGTGGAGTGACGCGCCAAAAACAACGCGCCCCGTCCTCACCTACCTCGGGCATGCGACTAGAACCGCCAAGTACCACGCTCGGGGACTCGGCCACCCGACCCTGTTTGCACCCGGGAAAACGGCTAAGTACAGAGCACCCCTTGGAGTCGCCATGCGACTGGCTTTCCAAGCCACGGCGAGTCGACCTTAACTTACTAACAGTTTATACAACATACATATACATAAAAATGAGGTAAAGCCCATAAAAGGGCGGACACGCTCGGGGATTCGCACAACCAACAATCAAATCAAAAACATTGACAAAAGCATCCTTGCATTCCTTCAAGCAGCAAAATTTGTTCGCTTGTAAGGGCAGTTACATGTCTATTCTAACTAACGCCAGTCGGCAAACTATTCTACTCCGCAGGCTTCGACGATGAGGTGCCACCACTCATGCGACGGCAGATAAAGAGAACTAACGGTTCGAAGGGTACGTCGTGAGTTCACCCGCCATGGCCGCTCGGAACGGCTACTCCACCTTGAAGTCACGATGCGCTGGCTCGGGGTCATTCGGGGCGACGACCGTCTCCTGGTACGGAATAAGGTCACCCATCGCCCACACCCGGCCGGTGTACACTGCAGCCCGCTCGGTCAGCTTCAGCACTTCGGCGATCTCCACCGCGCCTGTCGACGAAGGGTACCCGCTCGTGACGTCGTCGAGGTCGAAGTCGTCGGGGAAGTGCGCGAGCCCAAGGCTCAGCGCAGTCGCTGCACCACGACGAAAGGCCGACCACGACATGAAGTCAACCACAACCGGGGCCTTCTCCAGGTAGCGCTAGACCTCGACGAGGTCGCTGGGGATCACCTCCATGGGCGAGATCTTCTGAAGGTACGCCCGAATGCAGGTCGCTGACAGAGCAGCAGAGTCAACTAGCATTGTGACGGATTGCCACGCGTCATACGACTGCGCCTCATCAACATCATCAGTAATCCTGCCTGTAACATAGAAGCAGACAGTAAGGAAGGCTCCAGCAAAACAAAGCGACCCGCACGCTCTAGGACTCGCCAAAAACAAAGAAATCACCAATCAACGGGCGAGAGCTCTCCATGATGAAATCCCGAAGACCGGAGAGATCATCCTGCAGCCCGGCAACGAGCGCATCTGACAACTTCCGCTCCTCAGCAGCAGAAGCAACGGCTTCCTTGGCCCTCCCATCCGCCGAGGTCGCCTCCGCCTTTGCCTCCTTGAGATCCTGCTCCAAGTTGGTGATTCACTTCTCCGCGGTGCTCAAGGATGACTGCGCAGCCGTCAGTTCACTCGTCGGGACCATGCCTTGACGAGCCTTCTCCACCGTGGCCGCGTGACCCTCTGCATCAACAAAACCATTAATACGAGGAAAGAAAGATTTACGACCAGTAACAAGGACGACATCCAATCACCCGCAGTCACCCGAAGCTGCTCGTTCGTTCCTCGGACAACGAGGAGGTCCCTATCCATACGCTCCCTGGCGGCAAGTCACTCCGCTGACTCGCGCTGCAGGCCCTGCGCAACCATGGAAGCATCAGCAACAAAATTCCTAAGTGCCTAGCCGCTAAAATTCAGCGACTAGCCACTCGGGGACTGGACAGCGAAAAATACCTAAGTGCCTAGGCGCTGAAATTTAGCGACTAGACACTCGGGGATTAGACTTCAAAACCAATAAGGATCCGACCGCTGAAATGCAGTGGCCCGATCCTCGGGGACTGGACATACCTGGATGGCAGCACCTAGCATGCCGTGAAGCTCCATTGCATCCACCGACGGGAGCATGAATGGAGTACGCCTGCGACGACGCTCGACCTCTGTGCCGACGACCTCAGGCACCTGGATCGATGGCACTCACGCACTCGCCATGGATGCCTTCACTACGAACGAGGGAACATCGCCACCGTGGCTCCCACGCCACTCAAGGTCGGGCCCGTTGCCCCGACCGACGCCACGGGCTTCACCCGCTGCGACTCCGCGTCCACCGTGGCCTTCGAAGCCACATCTGCTCCAATCGGAGCTTCACTCGGGGCGACCGCCGGTTCATCCGAAATTGTGACGACCTCATCTCCCTTTGCGCCTTCGATAGGTGCCTCGACTTCGTCGCCCTTTCTTTTCTTCGAAGGGTCGACTAGTGCCTCCGCGACACCCAATGGGACCTTGGCACCGAAGGGTGACCTATTTTCTTCACCCCTGTCCTGCAAAACAATTCTATCAGCAAACTCGCCAGTTGGATATGAATTGATTGGACAAACAAAAAAACTCAAGAATACTCACTTGGCGACTGGGATAAAACGCAGGCCAATACGAATGCTGACCGGCTTCTCTAACTCCGGCCCTAGTTTCCGACTAAGGCCCGTCTCAAACACGATCTATGCCCAAGACACCGATGGTTTCTTCGAGGACGAGGCCTCAGCAGGAGGATCAGCGGCGATCTCCACGGGTGCTCCCCTCGGTGGCGAGGTTCCCGCGGTTGGAGCTGCCCCGAGCCCGGTGACTGGGACGAAGGGCGGCAGCAGCGACGCCAACGACACCTCGGCTTCTACAGCGGCCGCGTCGACCACCGCGGTCGCATGCGCCGGTGCGTTGGCCCTAGCTTCCTCGGCTGCACTGGTAGCATCGGAGCTACTCGCGGACCGAGGCGGTGACACCGGCTTAACCGGCTTCTTCTTCTTCTTATTCTTTGGTGGCGGTGGTTTCTTCTTTGATGGCATAGCCTCGTGCTACGAGGAATGCTCGGGGAGCTCATCGTCGTCCTTGTCGTGAGCCTCGAGGCTCTTGCTGGCCTCGAGCTCGCGTTGATACTGCCCGCGAGTCTTGCGGACCTTGGGTGCAGCGACTTCCATGGCCTCGTCGCCACCGTCGTCATCGTCATCACCACCCCCGTCACTTCTGATACCGCCCTTGTCGGGCGAAGACTCGCTATCATCCTCGGTGGACTCGTTCGAGTTCTCGTCCTCTACGGGTGGAAGCCAACCTTCCACCACTTGGAACAACTGCAACAACAAGACGAAATTAGCACGATCGCGAATGCAAATCTGCGTCTGCGAGTGCATAGGAAGGAAAGGACTTACCATTGGAGCCTTGCGCTTCGCGGTGTAAGGGGATACATCGGCCTTTGCATCGAGATACTCCGTCTCGGTGATCTTCTTCAAGGCCAAGGTGTAGTCGTTGAGCCTCCGCTCGGCAAGGCAGGACTTCGTCGGGTCGTCTTTGCCCGTGTACTCGTACATGTAGTGGGCGCGACTGGCCAGAGGCACTAGCCGCCGCCCGAACCAGCAATTGTACAGATTGATGGTTTGGAGGCCCTTCTTCTTCAAATTGCGGATCGTCTGCAGCATCTCATCGACGACCATCCGCTGGTCCAGCGGGAGCTTGGTAACTTGGAGCCGACGCGGCTCGGGCTGGTCGGCGGAGTACATCAGAAGCGCCACCTCGTCGCCCGGCGGTGACTCGGTCACGTAGAACCAACTCTTCTTCCACTTGTTCGCTGCCTTCTTTGGAAGCATCAGGTCGAAGAAGGAGGCCTTCGACTTCAACTGAAACGTGAGGCTGCCCGCGGCCAGCTTCGGCCCGCCTGCTTCTTCATGTCTGATCCTCCCGTGGAATAGATCTTGCCAGAGAGGGAAATACGGCCGACAGCCTAGGTAGCACTCGCAAAATGCCACAAAAATGGCGAGTTGATCGATACTATGCGGACCTAGGTCTGACGGCTGGATGTTGTAGTAGGCGCAGAAATGGCGAAAGAAGAGGGAGGTGGGGAATCCGAGACCCCTCTCTAGGTGGCTGGTGAATCAGATGAACTCTCCCTCGCGTGGATCGGGAATCACTTCTCAGGCCACGAGGATGCGCCATCTCCTAGCGCGGAGGATCCCCGCCTCCTTGAATGATTTCAGCAACACATTTGTGCACTTGGATCTACCCCATGGCTCCATCGAGGGCACCATCAATTAGAGGATCTAGGGTTGTGAGTCGCTCTGGGTCGCTCTGATCGCTGCGAAGGAGCGGAAGACTAGGAGTGCGCGAGATCGGAGGAAGTGAGGGAAATGATCGTCCTTCACCCGTCACTCTACTTATATAGCGGTTGTTACCCACCATCTTCGGGGAGCCGTTACCGAGCGGTGATTATGCCGATATTGCAGTTGGATTACCCAACGGCTAGTTTGACCGGCGCTGACGGTCCAACTTCGTTTACTCGACTCGCTATCTTCAGCGACTTGACAATTCGCCGACCTGATCACCATAGCAGTGATTCGACTACTCGCCGACCCATTTGCCACGCTGCGATTCGATTGGTCGCTGTTATTGCGATTAAGATAACAAGTTCCCTCTTTCATTCAGAGAGTCCACCGCCGATTCGGCTGGGCGTCCAAATTGGACCTGCATACTCCGACTGCCAATGAACACCTGTGACGAATCCACGACGGCCTCGGGGACTACTGATGGGGATATGTCGCATGGGGTATACCCAGCAGGACGTTTCCTATTGGCCCAAGCTGCCAGCGAGTGGGCCTGCAGGATGGCGACTAGATCGAGACTTAACAAAAAGCCAGGCGACTGGAAGATGGAGGCCCAGAAGCGTAGCTAGGCCTAGTCAGATTTGGTCAAGTACCCTCCGAATCCTTAACTAATTCGGTTGTAGATCTGTAAACCCTAGCGATGTTAGCCTATATAAACCTCCCTAGGGTACGCATAGAGGATACGTTCCATGATACACCCCTTGCGACTCGCCGTCTAGTCGTCGAGCTCGCCGTTTGTACTTTCCATCAATACAATCTAGCAGGAATAGGTCTTTACCCTCTAGGGGGCCGAACCTGGGTAAACCCTTGTGTCTCCGCCCTCATCTCGCACCGCAGATGGCTGACCTCCCTTGCCCCTCATTCTACTACTCGCTGCCTATTGCAGCATCTGCCGTGGCCATTCCCACGACAATTGGCGACATTGTAAGACTATTTGCTATCAATCTTCTGATCTCTATTGCAATGTTTATGATTGTTGATTTCATCTCTATGTGTGAGTAATTCTCCTTGGGATAAGGGCTTAGGCCTAGCCATGTAGCTTTTTTTGTGCATGTTATTTATCATAGATGGGATCATGTATTAGTTTATATGACATGATGATTATAGTACCCTCTATTGCCTCAATCTAAGGACTTGTCAGGTACCCAAGACCCCGAGGATTGATCCAGGTATAGGAAATGTGAGTAATGACTGATTTCCAGGTTGGGAACCCCACTGACAGAAGGGGTAGTACGGCTGCATGTGAGGGATTTACTTGGGATTAATGGTGACATCACTATGCATATCATTAGTTCTCTTTCTTCTATGGATGAGACTAGTAGGTTATTGCTATAAGAGGTTGCGGAGGCAATAATAATTATGGATGCACTGTCCACATATAATTATCTTGCTCTAACGATTACATGTATACTTTATTATTATCTTCTATTCCCATCAGATGTTTTGCACAACTACTGGTAAAACCGAAGACCCTAGGCCCTCTCTCTCTCTCTCCATCGTCAACAACAACAAAAATATCGCAAACTCTTGGTCCGGTGAAAACACAAAAGGAATTCTAAAACTCTCGAAGGTCCGTTTAAGTAATCTCACTTTGCTTTCTGCTTCTAGAGGATTCAATAAACATAGGTCTACTAGAGAAAAAGAGCTATACTACATCCGTAATCTAGATCAAAGGTATCAACCCTTTTTTGGCGCAGTTGCCGGGGAAGCAATAGCTACCCTGGTGAGGTTAGTAGGAACCTTGCTAGTTTTAATTCTTGTTTTTAAATTTTTTAGTTTGCTTTAAGTCTTTATTTGAAAAAACAAAAAAAATAGTTATTCTTTTAGTTGTTGTTTTCATCATCATTAGTACTTGTTTAATAAAATCCAAAAACATAGGAAGTATGGCTGAAAAGAAGCTTGGGGAGTTTGCAACTCCCAACAATGATTATTTGCGTACTCCTATTACTCAACCAGCAGTTGCTGCTGAAGATTATGAAATTAAACCCCACTATTTAAGTTTGGTTCAACAGAATCAATTTGGAGGCTCTACTGTTGAAGATGCATGTATGCACTTAAATACTTTCACTAAAATAAGTGATATGATGCACATTAAAGATGTTGACCCCGACGCGGTCAAGTTGCACTTATTTCCTTTCTCTCTTAGAGGAAGAGCAAAAGAATGGTTGTTATCTTTTCCTAGAAATACTATTGTATCATGGGTGGGATATACTTCTTTATTTATGACTAAATTATTTCCACCTGCAAAGACTATGCAACTCAGATCTAATATTACTGGTTTTAGATAGGAAGAGCATGAGCCACTAGCGCTTGCATGGGAGAGAATGAAAGAATGCATGAGAAACTGTCCCAGCCATGGGATGGAAGATTGGTTAATTCTCCATTTATTTTATAATGCTCTTAACCCTGTGTCTAAGTCTATGCTTGATACTGCAGAAGGAGGAACATTTATGGGTAAACAAATTACCGAAGCAAAGCAGCTTCTAGACCATATGCAAGAGAACCATGCCCAATGGCATGTGGAAAGATCAAACACGAAGAAGGTGAACTCCATCACACCTGAAGAAAATAAAGAACTCAATGCTAACTTGGATGAGCTCATATTAGGCGTCAAAGGTAAGGAAAAACCAGGTAAGAGCTACTCCCGAACCAACTAATGAAGAAATAGACTTCATAGCTCGTAATGATTATAACCCTGCTTGGAAGAAGAATTAAAATCCAAATTTTCAAAAACATTATTCTAGTCCTGCATGTAACTCTAATAATAATATGCATGGAATCAAGTAATAGTAGTCTCCAATAAACTCTTAAATCTTTTATGGACTCACAAAATGAACAAAACAATATCCTAGTTAAAATTACGAAGAACCATGATGCCATGCTTGGTAAATTATCTAACCAAGATATTAGTTTGAGGAATGATTTGCAGGACCTCCAAGAAAGAACAAGGATTGTTGAGGCACAACTAGGTAAGATAACCGAGAGTCAAACTCTCATTCTAGATAAATTTGCAGGTAAAGCTGAGCCCAATCCAGTAGAAGACCTCAAGATGATAAGAATCCTAAGGAAGGAGCCTGAAGAACTTGATTATAGTAATGTTCCTTCACCGAATTACACAGTTGAAGATCTTGTAAAAAGGATCAATATCAATATTCCGGTAAGTGAAGGAAATGAGGAAGCCATGTATCAACACTTTGTTAATAGGTAGCAATAAAGATACGTGAGCTTGAGGAATAATATAAGAAAATTGATGAAAAATTACCTATTAATCTTGATGATATATTTGAGCCTACTATTAAGATTAAAATTCGGACTAATGAAATAGCTGCACTGTGTGATCTAGGTGCAGGTGTTTCAAGAATTCCAAAGAGTCTATTTAATAAGTTAAATCTTGGCTCTTTTGAAATCACCGAACTAAAATTGCATTTAGTAGATTCTACTTACAAACAAGTAGTAGGAATTAAAGAGAATACCTTAGTATACATTAAAGGCTGTCCTGATCTTATTGATTTTGTTATTGTTGACATGCCTGAAGATGCTACTGCTCCTATCATATTAGGTTGTCCTTTCTTAAGAACTATTAAGGCTTTGATTAATTTGCATGAAGGGAACATGAAGCTCCAATTTCCTTCACGGGATCCTTTTGTTATTCATTTTCCCAAAAAAAAGAAAGACGAGCAAGATGAGAAGGAGGCCATCACTTTGAAGGCCAACTATTTTGGAGTGGGTGTTCCACTCATCTGGCCTAAGTGAGCAACATCAAGGTCAAGCTATTGACCATAAAAGAGAGCTGCATGGGAGGCAACTGATACGTCCAAAACGTATCTACTTTCTGGAACACTTCTGCTATTGTTTCTCCTCTAAACTTATGTGATTTGGATACAACTAACACAGACTAACGCTATTTTCAGCAGAATTACCTTGGTGTCTAGTTTTTGTGCAGAAAATAATCTATCAGGAAAAATCCCGGAAAATATGCCAAAAATCCTATTTCACCAAAAGACTCACGAAGCCAGAAGAGAGACAGAGTGGGGATCCGAGGGGCCCACATCCCCTGGCTGCACGGGCCAGGCCTAGTCGTGCCTAGGAGGGGTGGCCACCTCAGGCACCCCCTCGGCCTCCCTCTTCGCCTATAAGTTGTCTTCTAACCTAAAAACTCAGGAGGGTTCGATGTTTTTCCAGAAAGAATTCCACTGCACCGCCACCACCAGAAACCGCGATTTGGAACCAGAAACTCTGTTCTGGCACCCTGCCGAGACGGGGAATTTGGGGAGGATCATTGCCATCGTCATCACCAACGCCTCTCCATCAACCATCCATGTTTCCCTCATCCATGAGTGAGTAATCCCCCGCTGTAGGCTATGGGGATGGTAGGGATTGGATGAGTTCTATCATGTAATCAAATAAGATTGTTAGGGCATGATGCCTAGTATCTCTATTAGTGCTATTTGACTTTGTTGCAACTTGTTGTGCTTAATGCTTGTCACTAGGTGATACGTCCAAAACGTATCTACTTTCCGAACACTTTTGCTATTGTTTCTCCTCTAAACTTGTGTGATTTGATACAACTAATATGGACTCACGCTGTTTTCAGCATAATTACCTTGGTGTCTAGTTTTTGTGCAGAAAATCAACTATCAGGAAAAATCCCGGAAAATATGCCAAAAATCTTATTTCACCAGAAGACTTACGGAGCCAGAGTACGAGACGGAGGGGAGGCCTGAGG
The DNA here is from genome assembly GCA_916181665.1 of Avena sativa. Lineage (NCBI taxonomy): Eukaryota > Viridiplantae > Streptophyta > Magnoliopsida > Poales > Poaceae > Avena > Avena sativa. Next base: position 279,642,591 of record OV702280.1, read on the forward strand.
GGCCCACACCCCCTGCCGCACGGGTGGGCCTAGCCCGCGCTTGGAAGGGGTGTGGCTGCCCCAGTCACCCCCTCGGCCTCCCTCTTCACCTAGAAGACGCCTCTTGACCTAAAAACCAAGGGGGGTTCGACGTTTTTCTAGAAAGAGTTCCGCTGCGCCGCCACCACCAGAAACCACGATTCGGAACCAGAAACTCTGTTCTAGCACCCTGCCGGGACGAGGAATTTGGGGAGGATCATTGCCATCGTCATCACCAACGCCTCTCCATCAACCATCCATGTTTCCCTCATCCATGAGTGGGTAATCCCCCGCTGTAGGCTATGGGGATGGTAGGGATTGGATGAGTTCTATCATGTAATCGAATAAGATTGTTAGGATATGGTGCCTAGTATCTCTATTAGTGCTATTTGACTTTGTTGCAACTTCTTGTGCTTAATGCTTGTCACTAAGGCCCGAGTGCCATGATCTCAGATCTTAACTTATTATTGAATAATTATGATAGTATTGTTTGTGATCTTATCTGCAAGTTGTGTACACATATCATTGTCCAGATCCAAGGGCCCCAAAGTGACAGAAATTGGGACAACCTGAGGGGATGGCTATGATGTGAGGATCACAAGTGTTCACAGAGTGTTAATTCTTTGCTCCGGTGCTCTATTAAAAGGAGCACCTTAATTTCCAGTAGTTCCCTTGAGGCCCCGCCGCAACGGGCTGGCAGGACAAAAGATGATGTGCAAGTTCTCATTGCGAGCACGCATGAATATATATGGAGCACGTGCCTATGATTGTTTAATACTTGGATGCTTTATCTCATTTATCTGCAATTTCCCTAGATCTTGAAGTTACATGTTTAGCTCGTCCATGCAACGCCCGTCCATCCCTATGCCTACCGTGCTCATATCCTATTGTTTGCTACTACTGTTACTATTGCTCCGGTTTTACTGCTGCTATTGCTTTGGTGTTGCTACTGATAAACTTCTGTGAGCAAGAACTATTTCCAGGTACAGATGAATTAACAACTCAGTTGTTAAGGCTTGCAAGTATTCTTTGGCTCCCCTTGTGTCGAATCAATAAATTGGGTAATACTACCCTCGAAGACTGTTGCGATCCCCTATACTTGTGGGTCATCAAGACTATTTTCTGGCGCCGTTGCCGGGGTGATGATCTTTATTTGTAAGTTCACTTGGATCTATTATTGTTCACTGCTATTCCTTTCATCATGGGGAAGTCTCGTGATGGAAAGTTTCCTATTTTACCATCCACTACAATAAGAGGTATAGTCCTAAACACCTCTGCTGCTCTTGATTCACCGTCTGCTATAAGTAAGCTTGTTACACCACCACCACATACTCATGCTACACACACTGCCACTACTGCTAAACCTGAAACTGCTTCTGATACTCATGATGTTACTTACACTGTGCTTGATGCGAGTGGTTCATTAGGTCCTGTCCTAGATGCTACTATGGCTAGTCTAGGAAATACTGAAACTCCTAGTGAAGACACTGTTACACCTGTTAGCTCACCTGAGTCTAGAGAGAGATATGATATTAATGATGGTTACATTGAGTTTACTAATGAATTTATTGAAGAGTGCCAAAACACACATGGTGCTAGTGCTATTAAGAGTCTCCTTGAGAGACACACTATTATTCCTAAACTGCCATCTGATCATAAGTTTGACACTTCTCCCATAGATATTAAATATGAAGATTATGATTTTTCTCTTGATTTATCCTATTTAATTAGACATTGTTGAGAAAGAACCTTTTTGTGGGACTGAAAATGAGAGTGTTGTAGCTCATATGAATGAGCTTTCCACTATGATTGCTTTATTATCTAATGATTTTAAGATGCACAAGTACTTTGTTACTAAGATCTTCCCTTTTTCACTAAAAGGAGAAGCTAGGGATTGGTTTAATAGATTACCTCCTGGTTCCATTGATAGCCCTAATTTCTTCTTTCTTCCAGAAATATTTTCCTCCTAGTGCTAGACATGCTGCTTTGCAGATACTTTTTGATTTTAAACATGGAGAAGAAGAGAAATTGCTTGAGTCATGGACAAGGTTTTGTGCCTTGATTCATGCACATCCTGGATGTCCATTACCTAAGAATGAGATTCTTGATATTTATTATAATGGACTAACTGATGATTCTAGGACATACCTAGATAGCTTTGCTGATTGTGTTTTCAGGAAAAGAACTCATACAGACGCTAAAGAATTAATGGCTAAGATAAGCAAGAATTATGATGATTGGACTTCAACTGAGCTAAATACACCTGAGCCTATTACTCCTGAACCAGTTGTGCCTAAACCAGTTCCAACACCAACACCAAAGAAGAGGGGAGTTATTGCATTAAATGATGAAGTGATGAAGGAAGCTAAGAAGTGTCTAAAGGAGAAAGGTATTAGAGCTGAAGATGTGAAGAATTTACCTCTATAGAATTATTATGTAAGCCAATTCCCCACTCATCTACTATTGAGGTACACTCTCTCTCAATTTTAATGAAGGTGATATTCCTTATGGTAAGCCTCCTGATCAATGCTTAGAGGAACTTGACACATTTATTGTTAAACAAGGTAATTTTAATAAACAAGTTAAAAATTATTTATTGAAAAACTCTAAAGGTATCCATGAGTTGAAATATATTGTGGAAAGAACTTATAATGATATTAAAATTCTTTGTAAACACTTTCAAATGGTTCAAACTCAACTTGATCAACTTGCTAAGGTACAAAAGGATATGCTAGTTAATGCTTCAGGAAATAAACATGCTTATGGAATTAGAACTAGGAGTAGTATAGCTACTCAAGATCCTTTATATCCTGAAGGACACCCTAAAATAATTGAGCAGGATTCTCAACAAGGTGAAAGTAGTGGTAGTCCTCGTAAGAGAAAGAAAAAGAAACATAAGATAGTTGAGGAACCACTTGAACCTGCTGTAGATCCTAGTAGTATATCTGTCTCTGATGCTGAAACTAGGAGTTGTAATGATAAAAATGATGCTCCTGATAAGGAGGAAGGTGAGGAAGAACCTGAGAAGCACACTAAGAACACTAGGTACACTAAGGAAGATTTTATTTCTAAGAAACATGGTAGTGAGAGAGAACTTGGGTGCAGAAACCTATGCCTTTTCCAGGTAAGAAACACAAGTCAAAGGAGGAAGAACACTACAACAAGTTTTGTGAGTGGATGAAACCTTTATTTTTGCAAATTCCTTTGACTGATGCTATTAAATTGCCTCCTTATTCAAAGTATATGAAGGATATTGTCTCTAATAAAAGGAAGATTCCTAATGAGGATATTTCTACTTTTCTTGCTAATTATTCCTTTAATGGTAAGGTTCCAAAGAAACTTGGTGATCCAGGTATACCAACTATTCCTTGCTCTATTAAGAATAATTATGTTAGAACTGCTTTATGTGATTTGGGAGCTGGAGTTAGTTTTATGCCTTTTTCTCTCTACAAGAGACTCCAGCTAGAAAAGTTGATACCAACTGATATATCTTTGCAAATGGATGATAAGTCAACTACTATTCCTGTTGGTATATGTGAGGATGTTCCTGTTCAAGTGGCTCATAATTGATTGGTTTTGACTGATTTTGTTGTGCTTGAAATGCCTGAAGATGATAATATGTCTATTATTCTTGGGAGACCTTTTCTTAATATTGCAGGTGCTGTCATTAATTGTAATCAAGGAAAAGTAACATTCAATATTGATGACAAAGAGCATACTGTTTATTTCCCCAAGAAGGTTGTTAGAAGATATTGCCTGAATTCCATTGAAAATATTGAGAGCATCAAGGATGGATAAATATATTGTCCCATTCCACAAGAAAATTTTGAAACTATTATGATTGGGACCATTGCTATCAAGTATGAGGTAACATAATCACCTTGTGGATTACAAAGTTTTGTTTCATATAAGATTTTTTTGGTAACAATACTTGATCAACCTTGTTAACAAAAGGATTTTAATGAACAAAATAATGTTTTCACTGTGGTTATACTTGCTTTATTTTACTTTTCTCCTTCCTAGTCTTTGCCTTTCTTTTGCTAGCTTTGGTTTTGCTAGTTGTTTGCTTGTTAGAGTGTCTTAGAAATTCTGTAGTTTGGATTTTGGTTTGCTTTTGCTTCTTCTGAAAAAACTATTTCTGCGAGAAAATCGATTTTCATACCCTGAAAATTGGCCAAAAATAAAGTTTCCCGAAAAATTCCAGAAAATTCAAAATAAATTTTTCCTTGAAAAAGGGGAAGAGGGACACCTGAAGTGACCCAGGGAGCCACCCTAGGCAACCACACCCATGGTAGGAGCGGCCTACCTGTGGGTGGCGCCTAGGAGGGTCTGGCCCACCTGGGCTCCTTCAAGGTGCCCCCTCACAGCCATCTTCTTTCTCTCTCCTGAAAAACACTGAAAAACTTGCTCAAGCTCGAGTTCTTGTTGTTCTTGCTCGTGATTTTTGATCTCCTTGCTCAGCCCATCTTTGCTGCTGATTTTTGGAGGGATTGCTCCTTGGTATGTGCCTCCTCCGCTTGTCCAATTAGATTTGTGATTGGTAGATTGTATCTTGAGTATTTAGCTGCTATAGGTGTCAGGTTGTGTGAGCTTGCATGCTTGTTCATGCTTAGAGATTACATTTTTATGCATGTGTATCCCTCTAGCAAGTTCTTATAGTAGTTTCTCATCATTTACCAACTTGGAAATCACTTGGTTTGATGTTTGTCTAAAAATTTCAGAAAAAGGGGTCATGGACAACCACACCTATGGTGAAATATTTGAGAGTGATGCACCTAGAAGAATAAGGACTTCAAGATTATCCTCCCGAGCTATGCCCTCATACAATGAGGATCTCATTACACCGCGATTTGGCGACGAGGGAGATGAGGGGGATGCACACCCTTCTACCTTTCCTTGTCCTACCTTTTTGCGGGCTGCTGGGATTCTCAATGATTTCCTAACCTTGGTTCAGAGGGTTGGACTAACGAGTTATATGCAAGATGAGAGCGTACAGTATGCTACGCTCACTAAAACCTTTGTTGAGAGCTTCTCTTTTCCTAACATCCCGTTCAAACCAGACGTGTCTTTCAAAATCTATAACAGGCCTTACTTCATGAAGTTGAAGAAATTTTATGAGATCCTGGGCATTGGTACGACTGGGATGGTGAAGAAAATTCCAGCTCAACCCACTGATTTGTTGGAGCTCTACCGCGGGATAACCAATGGTGATGACCGTAGAGCCCAGCGGGGAAAGATAAGAAATATTCAACTCCCAGCTATTAGGTACTTTGCTTATTATCTTGCCACTAGTATTCTTGGTAGGGAGAACACTAGCAATATTTCCAACTATCATTTGGCCTTCCTAGATGCTGCACTCAACAATGAAACCAGGTATAATCTTGGTTCTCTTATTGCTCGTCGCTTGGCTGCTAAGGGACCTATTTATGGGGAAATTATTGCTGCATGTGTTGTTGCTGCTTTAGACCTTGCCGTTGATCCAAATGATATAGTTTTGGCTCCTTAGAGGCTTGATCTTGCTGCCATGAAAGCGCATCACTTTGTCACTGCTGGCTCTACCCTTGAGAGTCTGGTTTATAGAATGTTGTTTACTGACGGGGAAGAGAGAGAGATCCCTCTGCCCCAAACCACTTTGTTCAGTATTTCCCAAGGAACTTTGTCACGCTCCAAGGAGGAGATGGACGAGAAGTTGCGCATTCTTGGCTTCCATGTACACTATCAGGGGGACACGCCCTCATACAACCCCTCTATGCACTATACAGGGAAGTCCTCGAGCTCGTACCAGGACGAAGGGGCCTCCTCGTCGTATTACGGAGGTGCACCTTCTTTGTCACCATGGAGTTGAGCTCCACTTAGGCCAAAATCCTAAGCTTGGGGGGAGGTATACCGAAATCACACTCATCTATATATCATGTTTTGTCGGTTCTTTCTATATCCATTGTTTTGCTTTCTTTTTGGTTTTTGTTCCTTCTTTCCCAAAACACAAAAATACCAAAAATATTTTTGTTGTTTCTCTTGGTTTGTTTCTTTGATTTTTAGCTTTGGTTTTCCTTAAAGAAAAAAATACAAAAAGATTTTTGCTTTGTTTTTTTTGTTTTGTTCGTTTTTGCTTTGTGTGCTTGCTTTAAAAAAATCGAGAACACCAAAAATATTTGTTCTTCTTCTTTGGTTTTGTGAGTTCTTTGCAGGGTTCAGTCTTCCTCAGTGGAGTTTGGTTTCATGTTATTATTCAAACCACACAAGTGAAGGGCAATAATGAAGATTAAGACAACTTGAGATGTGGTAAGAGGCTGGTAACAAACTCCATTTGTTTCCATTTTTGTCCATATACTCATCATGGTGAGCATGCTTAGGCTGTTCATGTAAGGTGTATGTTATTTATGGATGCTTAGTAGTTCTTGCTTTCTTGTGATTAGCTCCAACTTGCTAATAGTTTGTAGCAAGTCATATGAATGTTTGCTTGCATTGTTCTATTCATAACTTTGTAAGATATTGTGGTATCCTCCTCTGAATGTTTCATGTGAATCGACTTGGCACATGCTCACGCATGCATATGACTAAACAATAGTCAGTAAGCCTCGATGATTTATTTTGCCTCAGAGTTCTTGTATCACTTTCTTGCCATAATTTGTCCTGTTTTGTTGCAAGCATGATTATGATAGTGATTGCTTTCTCGTTTTTCCCTCCCTCTCTATTGTTAGCCTTCACTTGCACTGAGTATGAGCTCTACTTGTGCATCCAACTCCCCAAAACCAATATTGCTAACAGTGTCCACCATACCTACCTATTAGCATCATTTGCTATTCAGTGCATATTCATTATGCCTTGTTTTCTTCTGAATAAAATGTTTGACTTTTTTGAGAAAGATAGTTAGTAAATCTCTCACGAACTTGATGGCACACTTTATTCCTTGCACTTAATAAACCTGAACCATTGTGACTGTCCATGAAAGTTATATGCTTGCAAATTATAGGCTGGGAGTTAGCAGAACCGTGCTGTCACGGGGAAGGCTTTCAACACTTCTGGATACATATCCAGTTGATATCATGCTCTTTTGTTTGCGGATGTCATCGATGTGAAATAAAAGGGGAGATTTTGAGTTCATGGAGTTATATATATGTGTTAGAGAAACGCTTGGGATGCTAGCCTAAGCCATGCCTAATCATTGTGGAAACTTGCAGAATAACCATAATGAGCAATCTATGAAGCATCCTCAAATAAAAACATATACAAATAGCAAATAAAAAGATCGCTGAGATGCTCATTGTCTGCTTGCCTTGTCATTTTGATTATGGGATAGCTCCTGTATCATGTGCAAGGGGTACCCCGTTGGCGGTTCTCTATGATATGCATGTAATTACAATGACAAGAACTTACAGGTAACTAAAGTTGAGTAGCATGAGGAGCGGCCCTCGTACTCAAGGGACATGGGATTTCCAGTTTATGGTCTGTGCATATAAATCATATTGGACCTCACTTTCACCTTAACCATATAAAGATGCCTATGATAGGGGCAATGAGAGCTCAAAGCTAATGAGTACCTTACTTTCAGCATTTGGAAGCCTTTCAAACTTTTCAAAACCTTTTCACTTCCTTGTTGAGTCACCACTTATTCTATGAGCACCTTCTTGAGAGCATAGTTGTCATTCTTGTGTTTGTCTCAAAATTTGGTTAATTATGTCATGAATTTGATTCTTGTACCTATGATATCTTTACTTCTAGTCTTCACTTGAACTTTAGAGGTGCCTTAGCATTCATATTGTGCTCTACAAACAGAGGCAAGCGAGATACCACTCTATTATACCTTTTTATGAGCATTGCAATGTTGCTTATGTTTCTGTTTCATGCTACTTATTATTTTTGAGTTGGAATCTCTTCATAGCTTGCAATGACTATTGAGTAGACTTAGTTGCATACTTATTATTATGAATTGTCTAAGTATCTACTCCTGTACTGAGAGTATATACATCATATGAAGCAAATGTGTTCGTGAAAGTTCTTTTATTGCACTCAGTTTTCAACTGAATTGCTTGAGGACAAGCAATAGGCTAAGCTTGGGGGGAGTTGATACGTCCAAAACGTATCTACTTTCCCGAACACTTTTGCTATTGTTTCTCCTCTAGACTTGTGTGATTTGATACAACTAACACGGACTGACGCTATTTTCAGCAGAATTACCTTGGTGACTAGTTTTTGTGCAGAAAATCAACTATCAGGAAAAATCTCAGAAAATAAGCCAAATATCCTATTTCACTAGAAGACTCACGGAGCCAGAGTACGAGACGGAGGGGAGGCCTGAGGGGCCCACACCACCTGCCGTGCGAGTGGTCCCAGCCCGCGCCTGGAGGGGGGTGTGGCTGCCCCAGGCACCCCCTTGGCCTCCCTCTTCACCTATAAGACGCCTCTTGACCTAAAAACCAAGGGGGGTTCGAAGTTTTTCTATAAAGAGTTCTGCTACGCCGCCACCACCAAAAACCGCGATTTGGAACCAGAAACTCTGTTCTGGCACCCTGCCGGGACGGGGAATTTCGGGAGGATCATCGCCATCATCATCACCAACGCCTCTCCATCAACCATCCATGTTTACCTCATCCATGAGTGAGTAATCCCCCGTTGTAGGCTATGGGGATGGTAGGGATTGGATGATTTCTATCATGTAATCGAATAATATTGTTAGGGCATGGTGCCTAGTATCTCTATTAGAGCTATTTGACTTTGTTGCAACTTGTTGTGCTTAATTATTGTCACTAGGGTCTGAGTGCCATGATCTCAGATCTGAACTTATTAGTGAATCATTATGATAGTATATTTGTGATCTTATCTGCAAGTTGTGTACACATATCATTATCCGGATCCAAAGGCCCCAAAGTGATAGAAATTGGGACAACCTAAGGGGATGGCTGTGATGTGAGGATCACATGTGTTCAATGAGTGTTAATGCTTTGCTCCGGTGCTCTATTAAAAGGAGCACATTAATTGCCAGTAATTCCCTTGAGGCCTCGCTGCAACGGGCTGGCAGGACAAAAGATGTTGTGCAAGTTCTCATTGCGAGCATACATGACTATATATGGAGCACATGCCTATGATTGTTTAGTACTTGGATGCTTTATCTCATTTATCTGCAATTGCCCTAGATCTTGAAGTTACATGTTTAGACTCGTCCATGCAACGCTCGTCCATCCATACCTATGCCTACCGCGCTCATATCCTACTGTTTGCTACTACTGTTACTATTGCTCCTGTTTTACTACTATTGTTGCTTTGCTATTGCTACTACAAACAGTTGCTACCGATAAAATTCTGTGAGCAAGAACTATTTCCAGGTGCATCTGAATTGACAACTCAGTTGTTAAGGCTTGCAAGTATTCTTTGGCTCCCCTTGTGTCGAATCAATAAATTGGGTAATACTACCCTCGAAGACTATTGCAATCCCCTATACTTGTGGGTCATCACTAGGGCCCGAGTGACATGATCCCAGATCTGAAGTTATTATTGATTCATGATGATAGTATTGTTTGTGATCTTATCTGCAAGTTGTGTACACATATCATAGTCCGGATCCAAAGGCTCCGAAGTGATAGAAATTGTGATAGCCAGAGTGTTAATGCTTTTCTCCGGTGCTCTATTAAATGGAGCACCTTAATTTCCATTAGATTCCCTTGAGGCCCCGCTGCAACGGGCTGGCATGACAAAAGATGTTGTGCAAGTTCTCATTGCGAGCACGTGTGACTATATATGGAGCGCATGCCTATGATTGCTTAGTACTTGGATGCTTTATCTTATTTATCTGCAAATGCCCTAAATCTTGACGTTACATGTTTAGACTTGTCCATGCAACGCCCGTCCATCCATCCCTATGCCTACCGCACTCATACCATACTGTTTGCTACTGTTGTTACTATTGCTTCTGTTCTGCTGCTGTTGTTACTTTGCTATTTCTACTACAAAACTGTTGCTACTGATAAACTACTATGAGCAAGACTATTTCCAGGTGCAGCTGAATTGAAAACTCAGTTTTTAAGGCTTATAAGTATTCTTTTTCTCCCTTGTGTCGAATCAATAAATTGGGTAATACTACCCTCGAAGACTATTGCGATCCCCTATACTTGTGGGTCATCAGCAACACATGTGAAATAAAGGTTTGAGTAAAGTTTTTAAGTTTTAGTTCAAGTTTTATGTTGAATAAAGAGTGCTAGAAAACTCCAGTGAGAAGGAGAGATTCAGCGGTACTAAAAATTCCTGTTTTATACATACCAAAGTTAGTCGACAATTTAGACTGTCATTTTTCTATCAAAACAAGGTGTTTCGCTATGTTTTAGTCTAAAAATTAATTCTTGAATAAATAGATTTTTTATGTATACAGTACCTTTAACGACCAACTATATGGTGGGAATAAAAATACCAGCTGTATAGTTCCGACTATATAGTTATTTGATCCATCGACAATTTTTCATCTCCAGATACAGAAGGTTTAACGACCAACTATATGGCGGGAACTTCCGGCCGTATAGTTCTGGCCGTATAGATACAGCCGCCATGAAAGAAACCCTAATTTTTTGCCGTCAGACCAACTATACGGCAGGAAGAAGTGTTCCGGCCGTATAGTTGTGTCCGACCACTTAAACGCACGGGAAGGTACCCAAAAGACCAAAACATCGGTCCTTTTTCTCTCTTCTACCTCCGAACTCTCTCAAAATATCAAGGGATATTCACCTCTACTCAATTTCGTTCGATTTCCTCGCACACAAGTGATCTAAGGTATGTTTATCCTCCGATCCTCCAATTACTTTTTGCGAATTCATCTATGATCTATTGTCATTATCAATCTAGGGTGAGACTTATTTTGAACTAGTTGCCATAATTCTCTTGCCTAGATTAATATGTTGAGGAGATTCTTTAGTGTGCAATGATGATGAATATGCTATGACACTACTACTGTTGGATCAAAAAGTTTTATTTTTGTCTTCCTTATTTATTTTTAGAAGATGAACACGAGGATACAAACGCGTGGTCTTGCCGCCGCTAGTTCTTCTCGGGCTGTAGCTGATATGTTGCAAACGTATCTATATTTTTTGATGCTACATGCTTGTTTTGTACCAACTATCTTATGTTTTGTCTATACTTTGAGGCATTTTTATACATTTTCTGGAACTAACCTATTGACAAGATGCCACAGTGCCAGTTCCTGTTTTCTACTATTTTTGGTTCCAGAAAATCTAGTAAAGAAATATTCTCGGAATTAGAGAAAACAAAAGCCGAAGTCAATATTTTACTGTAACAAAGACGAAGTCCAGAGAGGGGACGAAGAAGCGCCACAGGGCGGACAGACCACGCCATGGCGCGGCCAAGGGTGGGCCCGCGCCAGGGCATGGTGTGGGCCCCCTGGTCCTCAACCGACCTTGCCCCTTCGCCTATATAAACACCCCGAGGAGAAAACCCTAGGTACTCGATCATAAATCCACGAAAAAGTCTATAGCCACCGCCACCATCGTCCCTAGATCGGTAGGGATCTGAAGCTCTTCCCGGCACCCTGCTGGAGAGGGAGATCACCCTGGAGGCCTTCTTCATCACCATGCCAGCCTCCGGAGTGATGCGTGAGTAGTTCATCCTTGGACTGTGTGTCCATAGCTGTAGCTAGATGGTTGTTTCTCCTCTTTGTGCTATCATGTTTAGATCTTGTGATCTGCCTATCATGACCAGGATCATCTATTTGTAATCCTATATGTTGTGTTTGTTGGGATCCGATGGATATTGAGTACTACGTCAAGATTGGTTATTGATTCTATCATGTCTATGTTGTTTGTGATCTTGCATGCTCTCCGTTGCTAGTAGCTACTCTGGCCAAGTACTTGCTTGTGACTCCAAGAGGGAGTATTTATGCTCGATAGTAGGTTCATGCCTCTAGTAATTTGGAGGAGTGACAGAAACCTCTAAGGTTGTAGATGTGGTGTTGCTACTAGGGATGAAACAACAATCCTTTGTCCAAGGGCAATTGTATTATTTACTTTACACACTTTGCTTAATGAAATTATCTATTGCTTGCAACTTAATACTGGAAGGGGTTCGGATGATAAACTGAAGGTGGATTATTAGTCATAGATGCAGTTGGAATACAGTCTATGTATTATGTTGTAATGCCCAAACGAATCTCATAGAGATCATCATGTCATGTACATGCATTGTTATGCATTCTCTATCCTGTCAATTGCCCAACTGTAATTTGTTCACCCAACATGCTATTTATCTTATGGAGAAACACCTCTAGTGAACTGTGGATCCCGGTCCATTCCCTTCCCACTGATATTTTATCTACTGCCTACTGTTTACTTTCTGCAATTACTACAAGCAATTACTTTCTTCCACACTATACGTTTAATCCTTTGTTTTCAGCAAACCAGTGAGCTTGACAACATCACTGTAAGTTGGGGAAAAGTATTGTGGTTGTGTTGTGCAGGTTCCACGTTGCTAGCAACACCTTGGGAACTGTTTCCTTTCTCCTACTGGTTCGATAACCTTGGTTTCATAACTGAGGGAAAACTTGCTGCTGTGCTCATCATACCTTGCTCTTGGGGTTTCCCAACAGGCTCTACAGTAACCGAGCCTCATCAGCAGCTCACGAACGCATGGGGATTCGATTCAAGAACGAGTCCCGCCGTGATTGTTTTGACAGGATAAAAACCGAGAAGTCAAGGCAACCAAGTGGGCTTGCCCCATCATAATGAACCAACTCGGTATTTCTGATGAATTTAATTTACTTTGCAATAGGGTGGGCCTACAAAACTTTGTATTTCATGATGCACCTACTTATCGCCCGTTAACCATTGAATTTTTAAGTTCTTTGAAAAGCACCGTTAAAACATGGCATGGGGAGGATAGAATTTATTTCTGACTCATGAATAAAAATTATTCATTATCACTTGATGAATGGTGCAATTGTTTTGGTTTACCCAACAATGATCATAATGCTCTGCGCATCTTTTACTAGCATAGAACCTTCCCCTATACTCTGCTATAATAGAATGAGCTTTACTTCTAGAGTCATCAAAGGGAAAAATATTCAACATCCTTCTATTCGCTATTTGTTCTATGTTATTGCTAACACCTTGCAGGCGCGTAATGAGTTTACAAGACTCAATGAGGAGGACATCTTAGTACTTGAAAAAGATGCTTTCAACTATGCCAACTTGTCACTTCACTTGGGCGCAATTCTTGTGCGCTACTTGGAGTACCAATCCTCCCAAAGCCAATGACCAATCACTTGTGGAGGCATCATCACCGTGCTCACCAATGCCCTGGTCATCGGCCTAGGTGAGTTGCAACCAGTGCTAGGTGAGCGACGTGTTGGTTTCTCTACTTTTAGGGCTTGTGGAATGCTTACTAGGAGAGGTGGTGTTTATTACCTGCATATTGCTGGAGCTAGGCGTCTCTACCCCGCTCCATTGTCTAATGGTCTTTTATCTATCGAGGATGGATGTGTGCTTTATGACTTGCAGGTTGAGCAACACCAACCCGGGGAGGAGATTCCGTAAGAGGATGAGGACCAAGAGGAGGAGCAAGAAGTCCCTCATCAGGAGGAGCAGCCACCAAACCAGTTTGCTACATATCAAGATTTCCAAGAACTTGGAGGGACTGTGGAGGGGATGCATAATCTCGCCATGAACCTCCGAGAAACAACAATTAACTTAGCAACTCAATTTGTGGACTGTAGTAACAACTCCCCCCACATCAATGATTTGAAGGGCTTACAAAATCCTAAGCTTGGGGAGGTTTTCTATATATCTTTATTTGGCGTTCATTTGCTTTACTCTATTTTCGAGGTTAATGCTTTTATATGAGTTTATAAGCACTCGTGTTGGTTTCCCCAATACTTTATCTTAGTTACCTTATTTTGTTTGAGATTTTTAAGCCGAGCTTTGCCGCCAATTTTCCATTCCTTAATCCCCCTTCTCAAAAACAACAAAAAGATTTCTCCGTTTATATTTATTTTCCCTCTTTCTTTTATTTTCGCCTCGAGGTTCTCATGAATTTGCAGGAGAGTGATTGACTTCGAGTTTCCAAGAAACAAATAAAAAGGGAAGAGAGAAGTGGAACCAAACATGAGAGGTATTCCTTATGACTCCCCACTTTTGAAGTTTGAGAAACCCATGCTAGTTAATAGTAATTCATAAGATGTTGTATCAGGTGGGGTGAGTCTATATTTTAGTAAAAATTTGTTTGCATGGTACGTTTTGTTCCAGCTCTTGTAGTTTAGTCTTGCCTAAAAATTTGCTAAATAATTGAAATAAGAAAAAGTCTCACAATTGAAGACTTGTGTGTTGTAGTGTTTAGTCTTGAAAGCTTATTCCTAGAGACGCTCAATACCATAGAAAATAATGATTGACTTGATAGCTCTTTGAAAGGATTTGTTCAATTGAATAAATGTGTTGGGGAGGTGACCTCGGATAGGGTAAGGACGGGTAAAGGCGGAAGGACGTTCCCCGTCCAGTTTCCGAGTTACCGTCTTAGTCGGTCGAATCATGTAGATGTCGGCCGAGGTATGAAAGGGGCGGGACCTCAATGATAATAGCAAGGCATTACCCGACCGGAGTACTGTATGAGTCGGCCGGGTTAGCCCGAATAATATTATTGCAGGTAAAGGACGAGCCGAGTTACGCGAGGCGGGGCCGAATGATACGAAGCTTGCAGAAGAAGGAGAAGCCTAAAGTCAAACTCTAGTCATAGGCTAGGGAGAATCTGAGCAGAGCCAAGCACTAGGGACAAAGGTGCAGAGCGACAGAGGGGCGGAAGGAGGTCACGGAGATGACAGTCCAGAAGCCTGAGGCGCGCAGGAGGGGCCCTCTGGAACCTTGCCGTCGTTAGAGGAGCGACAGGGAAAGGAGGGCGTCGAACTGCTATTTTGGGACAAGCATATTCCTAGAATATGCTTGCCACGTCAGCCCTAAAGGAACCCAAGGCTCTCCTTTATAAGGAGAGGCTTGGATCCTGAGGAGGGCATCGGCTCATCTAGTACCGTTAGGCTGGTAAAGTTCTTCCTTTCTCCCTGTATACAGTTCAAGGAGCACTTGTAGCCCAAGGAAGGAGAAATAAAGATCTTTGCCTTAGTCTTTTGTGTGTAGAATCAACTGCATCTTCCCTCCCCAGATCCCACTAGCATTCATTGGCCCCATACTTTAGCCTACCCATGGCATCTGCCGTGCCACCACCACGACAGTTGGCGCCCACCGTGGGGCCAGCAGCGGTGCTAGCTGGAGTCATGATCCGGACGGGAAATTTCATCAACACTGGCGAGCGCATTGTCTCCGGCTTGGTCCGGAGACTTGATCTCTCTGACTACGTCAGTGACAACGCAGACAGCTTCAAGGGAAAAACTCCCCCACACAATGGCGTCTTCATCAACTTGGGCATGCACCAAGTCTACGTCGGCGTCGACGTCTCCGGCGTTTATCCTCACTAAGTTGTTGTTGCAGGAGAGCCTCCCCTTAGCGCCGCGAGCCGTCCGCGCAGAGCGCGCCCAATCAGCAGCGTTGAGGTGATGGTCGTAGCCGGGGTGCAAGCGGGAGCAGCAGGCGCCGGATCCAGCAGAGACCCGTCGGTTGGTGTGCAAGTTGCGCCCAGGCAGACAGCTCCACCCCCACCGAGGTAATCTCTTCAGCGGCCAACCAGACCGAGGTGCAAGAAACAACCCCAAAGGCACCAAGGGTAAGAGGGCCACCTCTGGAAAGACCAGAAAATATTCTTCAGGCAACCATAGATAACCTGACTACACCTGTAGCGCCGATACTTGATCCGGCAAATGCTCAGGCAGAGTTGGAAGAAACCAGGCAAAAAGTGTTGGTAGAGGCAAAAAAGTGTCGGCCTTGCGGGAGTCCTTAAACAGGACCCTGCGAGAATATGCCAAGGCAAACAAGCTTGACGTCGCCCCCGAGCGGGTTGACGAGTTGAGATTAAGAGGAAAGAACCTCATGGATGATATCAACATGGAGCATGATGCTCATAAGGCAGAATTAGTTGATTTAGGTTTGCCGAGGTACAGTACCCCGGCAAAGAACCTGAGAGCGGCAAATGCCGCAGCATTGGAGTTAGAGGGATTGACCGGCGAAGCCCGGCAGAAACAACAAGAAAGAGTGAATGAGCTGGTGCGCATCGCGAACCAGCAAAATGAAGAAATGCTCAGGGCAGACCCGGCGAGGCCAGTGGCATCGCGAATGGTTCACTCAGCTGGAGCAGCACCTGCCTTGTCTGTAGCAGCGGCATCTTCACCCGGAAACAATGCACGAAAAGATAGAGCGATAACTTCGGGAAAGAGAAACAAGCAAATTGTTCCATATGATCCGGCGATAGCCGGGAAAGTAAACGAGAACAGAGGTAACGGAAGCCGGGGTAACAGTGGCGAGAGGAACCCCGGCCGTGCTGAGAAAGGCGGCGGAAGCCGAGGCAATGGAGATCTCGGCAGAGGGGAACTCGGAAGAGGAAATCACGAGAACAATATCCCGGTCGAAGGAAGGAGAGAACCGCCGCACAACCCGCAACCGAGACATGAACCTCGGCAGGAAAGAGAAACAAGACCAGCTCGCCACAATCAAGTAAATGAAAGGTACAATGATGGTTATTCCGAGATGGAATACGCGATGGAATGCAAGACAGAGTTCTGTACAGAGATTTGCCATCGAATGATTCCAGAGTAAAGCTAGACCGGCTATACCGATCCGAGTTGCTGGAAGAACAGGATCCACCGGGTCCGACATGCTTCGGACCATGGATCATGGGCGAACCACCTGTGCCGAACTTTCAGCTGGCAAGAGGCACAAAGACATATAATGGGAGCACCAAACCACAAGATTGGTTCATTGATTATGCCACTGCTGTGAAAATAGCAGGTGGGAACTTACGATGGGCAGTACGGTATGTCCCACAAATGTTGGAAGGACCAGCTAGAGTATGGCTGAATAATCTGCCAGCAGGCAGCATCAACTGTTGGTTGGATTTTGAAGAAATGTTCGTTAGCAACTTTACCAGTACTTACAAAAGGACAAACAGGCCGCAGCAGTTAGCCATGTGCAAACAAAGGCAGAATGAGACGGACAAAGAGTTCTTAACTCGGTGGTGTAACCTGAGAAACTCGTGTGAAGGAGTTATAGAATCACAAGCAATAGCTTGGTTCGCTCAAGGATGCCGCTATGCCAATGTGTTATGGCAGCGACTGCAAAGAGATATGCCAACCACATTGGCAGAAACCATCAGAATAGCAGATTCCTATGCATTGGGAGATCCGACGCAACCAGAATTAATGTCAGCAGATCATCGGGAGCTTCAAGATCAGTATGCAAGAGATGTGGCCGAGTCATCCAGGCGCAACGACTTCAGAGGAAGAAGAAGAGAAGAGAGACCGGATTATAGATATGGTTCAGCCCAGGTGGCAGCAGTAGTGCAAGATCAGCCGAGTCACGGAACTACTCAACAGCAAAAGAATGGTCCTCAGCAATGGACACCAAGAAATGAAGGAAAAAGACAATGGACACCAGAACAAAAGAAGCAATGGCAGGAGAGGCCGAAGTACACGTTCGAGTCTATGTTAGATCAACCGTGTAAATTTCACACGTCAAACCCAGCCAGGTCGGCCAACCATACGACCCGCCAATGTGCATGGATGAAAAATGCAATGGGAAACCTCGCAGGCATACAGGCGGCGCCTCTCTAGGCACATCAGCAGCATCAGCCGCAGTTGAGTGGAGCAAATACACAGCAACTGATGTTACCACCTCCTCCCCCGAGGTATGACAACTCGGACCGGAGAGATGCTTTGCATCAAGTGATAAACCAAGGTCAGGATGGAAGGATGAATCCAGGAAATAATGGACGCAATGATTACAGAGAACATCATCAGTCGTATTGCGTGTTCACAACAGAACAGCAAGACAAGCAGAGTGTGCAGCGCCGGCATATGGAAGTAAATGCGGTTATGCCGGCAGTACCGAGATATGTGCCCTGGTCAGATCAAGAAGTAACTTGGAGCATAAAGGATCACCCCAAGATAATGCCGAGTCCGGGGTCGTATGCACTCGTGTTGGATCCGACATTTGTCGGACCAAGCATTAATGTGAAATTTTCAAAGGTTCTCATTGACAATGGGAGCAGTATCAACATCATCTACAAAGATACCATGCATAAACTCGGAATATCACAGAACATGCTGCAATCCACGAGGACCACTTTCCATGGGATAGTACCAGGGCTTTCGTGCGAACCCATTGGTAAGGTTCGAGTGGATGTGTTATTCGGCACAAGAGATAACTACAGAGCGGAAAACTTAGAGTTTGAGGTGGTAGATCTAGAGAGTTGTTTTCATGCTCTACTCGGACGGCCAGCATTGGCCAAATTCATGGGCAGCTGTCATGTAAGTTATCTGAAAATGAAGCTACCCGGACCACAAGGGGTGATAACAGTAGCAGAGGATTACAAGATGAAAGAACATGTTGGGCCCCATGTGTGGTTTTGGTAATTAATGACAATCTTTATGGACTAATGTGTGTATTAAGTTGTACTTGTAGGAATTGTCCATTGGCATTGCTTGGAGCATGTGTTGACTTCAAGATAGATGAAATGAGAAGAAGATGTGTTGTGCAAGCTCAAAATGCGCCATCTATAGAAGATCTCATGTTTGATGCTTGCCATCCTCGGTGATCATGGATCCATGATGAGGAATCAAGAAAGGTGTCCATCTTGAGAAGGAAAAGATTGTCTACATTGATGTCAAGTGGATTGCTCAAGGCAAAGGTATAATATTTATAGGTTTTCCCTTTTGCCGGTCTCATTTTTGTTGGGAGACCGGGTTTAGGATAGATAACCGTACTATCAAGAGGGGCTCTCGAATGAGTAACTCGGTCACATCATTCGGAGAGAGATCAAACCTTTGCATACTTGCATCATCATATTTGGTTGTTATTTGGTCTTATCCATGTGAGGATATAGAGCTTGTGGTAATCTCCATAACAAGCTCTAGTCCATCAAAAACGGATTTCCCTTTTATATCTTATTGCGTTTTGATCTTGGAGGTTTTACCGGTTTGTATTTTAGAGATAGGTAAAACCTTCCATTATTTGGTTCTTACTCATGTGAGGATTTAGAGCTTGTGTTAATCTCCATGACAAGCTCTCGTTCATCGAAAACGGATTTCATATGCATTTTCTATTATGTTTTTGATGTTGAAGGTTTTATCGGTTCATCTTTTTGATAGAGGTTAAACCTTTCGTCATTTGGATCTATCCTCCCTTGCTTGACTATAATGTTTCTTTGCATTATCTTTTAGAGCTTGTTGTCCTCTTCGAAACGAGCCCAAGATCATCAAAATCGGAGTCCGGATGCAAAAGTTATGGCCGTTTTCGTTCAGGGATGACCGGTAGTACCGGACCAGGGTCCGGTAGTACCGGAGGTCCGGTAGTACCGCTTCGTAGTACCGGTCGGTACTGAAAAAGGTGCGTTTGGCGACCTGGGATCCCCAGGGATTGTCCGGTAGTACCGGGATTGTTCGGTAGTACCGGGAATGTCCGGTAGTACCGGGATTCGCGCTTTTTTGGCTTCAACGGTTGGATTTTCGGGGAACCTATTTAAGGGGCCTTCTTCCCCAATGGTTCCCTAACCATTCTTGCAAGTTTTCCCCTCCATTGTTGACCTTCTTGATCTTGCTTTCTCTCAATACCTCCAATGATTCTTGCATATTCTTGAGGGATTTGAAAGAGGAGATCTAGATCTACAATCCCACCAATCAATCTCTCCTCTAAGTGAGGGGAACATATTGGGATCTAGATCTTGGAGTCTTTTGTGGATTTCCTCCATTGTTCTTCCTCTCTTATTCCCCCATAAGCTTTTGTAGCTTTGGTGGAATTTGGGAGAGAGGGATTTGAGCACCTTTGTGGTGTTCTTGCCATTTGCATTTGGTGCATCGGTTTGAGTTCTCTTTGGAGAATTTAATTTGAGTTACTCATTGGAGCTTGTCCCTCTTGGGTTCTTGGAACCCTAGACGGTTTGTGGCCTTGGTGGCATTGTGGCCTTGGTGGCGTTTGTTGGGAGCCTCCAATTAAGTTGTGGAGAAGTGCCCCAACCTTGTGAGAGGTTCCGGTTGCCACCGACAAGTTCACCGATAGTGGAAGCGTGGATCGATCCCGTTGGGGTGAGATTCACCGGAGAATAAGGGAGGCCTTTTGTGGCGTTGGTGGTTTGATACCACCCCCTCTCCAAACGAGACGTACTCCATGTTGGGAGGAACTCGGTAAAATATCGGTCTCCCCGCGTGCCTCGGTTATCTCTATACCCGAGCTCTTTACTTATGCACTTTACATTGTGATAGCCTTCGTGCTTGAAGTATTATATATCTTGCTATCACTTTGTTGCTTGTATTGCTTAGCATAAATTGTTGGTGCACATAGGTGAACCTTAGTTGTTCTAGGTTGTGCTTAACAAAGTAAACACTAGTTTTATTCCGCCTTTGTTGAGCCACTCTAGGAAAAGTTTTAATCGCCTATTCACCCCCCCCCCCTCTAGGCGACATCCGCATCCTTTCAATTGGTATCAGAGCCCGGTCTCTCATTTTAGGCTTCATCGCCTTGAGAGTAAAGATGTCGGCTAGGGGATTAGTGCACAAGGACACGCTTACATTCGATGGCACAAATTATGATGTTTGGAAAATTCGCATGCTTAATTTATTTCGGGAAATTCACCCAATTATCGAGGGCTATATATATGTAGGTTTCTCTTCTCCTATGGATACCCAAAACGAATCTTTAGAGGATAAGTTGAACTCTCATATAGATGCTCTAGGTACTAAAATTCTTTTGCATGTTGTGAGCAATGTAGTTCTTTCTTCTATCATGCCTTATTCAAGCGCTCGTGAGATATGGACCAAGCTTCAAGATAAATATAGCAAGTCCAACATTACTGAGGATGATTGTGTTGCTTCCACTTCCGGTCGAGATGAGTTCTCTTCGTCTACCACTTCACTAACATGTGATTTTTCACAAGGTAATGATATGGTGAGTGGTGATAGAAATTGCAATATGGATAGTGTGTTCACTATTTGTAATCCCTCATATCTATCTAGTTGCAATGATCTATCTTTGGACCTTAACACTTCTAGCACTCAAAATTCCTCACATGCTTGTGTTAATAGTCCTTGCATATCATGTAGAAATGACTTGAACAAATCTCATGATGATATGCTCATGTTGTCTTGTTGCCATGATAAAAATGCTTCTATTTTATCTAGTGCTTGTGTTGCTAACCATGTAGAGGAAAATGAAGATTCTATGGGCCAAGACAAGGTCTTTAAGAGAGCTTTAAGTGCAATCTCATCATCACCTTCCTCCGGTTCTCACATGTGCCTTATGGCTAAGGGAACAAAGGTAACCTCTTTGAATCCCATTGTATCTCATGATGATGAGGATGAGGTTGAGAATGATAATGATGATTATAGAGGTAAGTATGATATTACCTCTATTAAGAAAATGGGAGAGGTTGTCTATAGTGCTCTCTACAAAAATAAACTTGCTTCCTCCAACCTTCTTGAAATCTTGAATTATGCTATAGAAAGCAATGATCTTATTGAGGAGCAAGAAAACATAATTGATGAAAAGTCTGCACTTGAGCGTGAATATGCTAATGAACTTGCTCAAGTAAAGGACTCCCTTGAAGAAGAACAAACCACCAAAGAATCTCTTGAGGAGACTTTTACTCTAGAATTATCTAGAGTAAAGGAATACCATGATAGAGAAATTGCAGTGGCTAACTCCTTCAAGATTAAAAATGATGAACTTGAAGTTGCTTATGCTAAACTTGTTGAGGATTTTGAGCACCTCAAAAATGGCTCTAGGGTCATAAAGGGTGAGCTCATCAAACTCACCGAGTCACATGAGCAACTTAAAGCCTCATATTCAAAAGAGCTTGACAAGTTGCCCTCACCTCTTGCTAATAGTAATGATGCTTGTGCTACTAACTCTATTTATTGTGAAGCATCTATTTTGAAGGAGAATGTTGAGCTAAAGGCTCAACTTGCTTTGCTAACTAGCAACTATGGGAAATTAGAAGAAAGCCATGATAAGCTCTCAAGCTCGCATGAGGATCTCCTAGTCTCCCATGGTAGGCTAAAGTTGGCTCATGAGGCCATCATGTCAAAGGTAACATCTAGTGGGCCTCATGTGGACATTAGCACTATATCTACTCCAAATGTTATATTTCCATGTGCTAGTCCTTGTAATTCATCCTCTCACAACCATGCTATATCTCGTGATGAATTACATTCCATGCCTTGTTGCTCTAACAATGTAGCATCTACTTCCACTAGTACTTTTGTTGAAACTAACCATGTAGAGGAAATCAAAGAGCTCAAGGCCCAAGTCACTTCTTTGAAGAATGACTTGAAAAAGGGTCATCAAGGAAAGGCCGCACTCAACAAAATCTTGAGTGTGCAAAAATCCCCCAATGACAAGAGTGGGCTTGGATTCAACTCCAATGTCAAGAACAAGTCCACTATCAAGTTGAAGCACAAAGACAACAAGAAGAATGGCCAAGATAAAGTCAAGAATCCGACCAACATTGTTTGCTTCAAGTGCAAGGAAGAAGGGCACCACGTTAGATCTTGCCCATTGAAGAAAAGGTCTCTTAGTGTGAAGCAACAAGGGAAGCGGCCTCAAGCTCCACCTCAAGTCACTAATGGGCCCCTTCCTAAGAGGACTACTCGAGCTCTTCCTCGAGTTGTGGCTTCACCTAAGAAGAAAGATGGCAAGAGTAGAACTTGCTACTTATGCCGTGAGAAGGGGCATATTTCCTCCTCATGCACTATTGGTATCTCCTCATCCAACCCTATCATTATTGATGATGTTTATTATCTTTGTAAGGATGAGGTTGGCAATGTGTTTGCCAAATTTGTTGGTACCCAATGTGGTGTCAAGAAAAGATCCATTTGGGTTGCCAAGCCTATTGTTACTAACCTCTTAGGACCCAACTTGGTTGGGGACCAACAAGCCAAAACTTGATCAATAGGTGGTTATTGGAGGGCATTGGATTCTTGGCTACATCATGAAGAATTAAGGGATCTTCATTATTATTTTTGTCAAAGCCAAGCCATGTGGATTATATTGCTCCTATTATATTTCCAATGTTCCTCCTTGCGGTAACATATGCTTAACTCATTTCATTGAAAGTTACTCGCCCCCTTTTTGCATGTGTTGGTTTTGTATCTTCCATGTTTTTGTGCATGTTGTGCTTTCCACTTAATTATCTTGAGATATCGAGCATATTTGTGTATGATTAGGTGGCACACCATGTATGTGTGTTTCTTATGATTGAGCCTTGCTTGGTTATATTTGGTATCTTATTTGGCTCTTGTGAGAGATTAATGGATTATCCCATTTTGGGGGAGTGTTATGCTTGGGCATTCCACACTCCTAAAATTGTGTGTACATGAGGAATACCACCTAGTATTTATATTGGATTATTGTCTAGTCTCTATGTGGTACAATTCTCATGATAAATTTAAGTTTTATAATGTCCATTAATTATCTCTATTTGTATTATTTTGCCTCGTGTTGGTTTTATGGTAGTATCACATTATGGGGGAGTCATATGCTTAGTGCATATTACAATCCTAGAAAATGTGAATATTCGAGGTTGTGTCACTTAGAATTGATATTGATAATTATCTAGCACCTATGTGAAACATTTGCTCATACAAGTTCCAATTTGCTCGAATGCCTTTATTGATCATATCTTGGATCTTGTATATGAGAGTGTTTCTTGGTATGTGTTTCCTCATATTTAGATCTCTATATCATCATGGAAACCATTTGCTTCAAGTTACTCTAATCACTAGTGATTGTGTGACTATTGGAAGCCACCAAGAATCTTGTTTGAAGTATCGTGCTTAATTTCTTATATTTAGTTATATGCTTCTTGTTGTGACTATGATCTTGGATATCCATGCAAGCTACCTTGGGAAAATTACTCCCAATATTTCTTGTCCTTGGACAATGAGCACCCAACGTATGGTAGAATTTATTGATCATATTCACTTTGGCCCTTGCTTATTTTTATCCTATCTTTGGCCAAGAAAATGTTTTGTGTTGTCTCCCAAGCCTTCCTTGCTTCTTGTGGATCTTCTTATTTTATTGATATACTCTTGTGTTTATTTAATATAGGTAGTAGTGATGATCCCATTTGTGTGCATTTTGCATTCAAAAGGAAAATCCTACATAATGTACTATCCATGGGGGAGCTATCCTATATTATGGAAAACACTCTTATTCATGCTTCTTTGTTTTGATCCATATCGGGTTATTTGTGCTTGGAACCTTAATCTTTTCGTTTTGGTACTTTGTGCCATCATGAGAAGTTTGGGGAGTTTGGTTTCTTATTGGAACCTTGCTCTTTTTGGGAGTTGGTTTTGTCTCATTCCTTGTTTCATGATTTGACCATTTTAGAATGAGATAAATCCTTGAGCAATTTTATTTCTATCTATCTTTTGCTCTTTTGGTCTTAGCCTAGTTCATTTGTTGAATGTGTGTTCTTTCATGTGTTGAATTGGTTCTTTGATACAATTTGGACACCGCTTGTCTTGTCACACTCTTTTGTGTGCAATCTTGATTTACTTGGTGTTTTTGTTAAATTGTATCTCCCTTTTGGTTCTTGAAAGCTTTATGCATGCATATTTACTATATGTTTATATTATGGCATGCTTTCTTTCTTTGATCCAATATATAGGGGAAATACCACCAAATCCCATCGGCTAAGTTGTGCATGAAATTCAATTTCATATTAATATGCACATATTTATGTGGAGTCTCTCCTATGTATTGTAGTTTCTCTAACTACTTTGGACCCAATAAGTTTGGGGGCCATTTTGTACTTAATTGTGTTTTAGGTACATTGGAGACATATTGGATGCTTGTCTCTCAATTTTTGAAGAAGTGGTGCATACATGAAAATTTGAGACAAGCTATGGGATGATCAATGAATTCATATCCTCTACATCCTACCAATTTTATCTCGGTAACAAGTATCTCTTTCTCATGCTCATATATCTTGATTCCAACCTTTTGTCGGTTGCCTTCTAGCATGAATTAATGTATTTGTAATTGTTGTAGTTCTAGCCATGGTGTTAAGAGGACTCTCTAGTGTATATGTGTTTAAGTTGAGATGAGTACATGTAGTTGGGACTATGCAAAATCATGCACATGATCCTCCAATCCCAAATATGTCAATCTAGCAATTTTATTGCCTACCATTTCCTCAACTTCTTTCATATGCAATAGTGAGATTTTGCTAGTCTTTTTTTTCTATTATGATACTTGTTGCCTTTCTTCATATATTTCAACTTTCCCCTTTTCCCTTGGTGATAGTTGTAATATATGTAGTGTGTTTGTGTTTGAAGTCCATTATGTACAATAAGATATATGTGAGCCTTTGGCCATGCTTTGAAGCAAAAATCTTATTGATATATGTTATGACTTCATTTTTCCCTTTCATGTGCTTTCTTGTATAATCTTCTTGATGTGTGCATTTTTCTTCTTTGGAATATGTATTTGTGATATTTTCCACTTAGATACATATACACATATGAGAAGATAATTTTAGTTGATTTTTAATCCTTGGAGACCACCTTTCTATTCCTTTTGATTCTTCGGTGGCTTCCAAATTTATTTTCCTATGAGTGCTTGTTCCTCTTGTTTGCATCTTCGGACACTCATATTTGTTCTTTCATGTCTTGTATTGTTAAATGAATTTGGATGAGTGAGGAGTCCATGACTATGCACCTCGTTCCCAAATGCAATTATCATAATTGGTGCATTCTCTTTGGGGAGCTCATCTAATTCATTTAATAATACTCATTTGCATTCTTTCACATTTGTTGTGTTTTAAATGCTTATGGGGGAGCAAGGATTCCATATTTGTTCATTATGTATTCCAATACATTTATTTTGAATTGTGCACAAACCTTGGGGAGCTTCTCTATTTGTTATTTAAAACACTCTTTTGCTCATATCATAATATCTTGTTGTTTCCATTTGGACTCATTTGTTGTTTTCAAATTGGTTTGTCGTACCTTGTAGTTGCTTGCATCATTTGACTTTATTTTTGCAATGTTCGGGTCCTCGATATAGTTCTACTCCCTCCCAAGTATTCATCATTGGATATGTGCGAAGACACACCTTTGGAGGAATTATTACTATATTTGCCTTCTAGAACTTGTCACCCATTTCGGCAATTGATGACAATGGGGGAGAAGTTTTAGAGGGTTTAAGGGAAGTTGGTTTATGCATTGAGTTTGTTCTTGTGCATTTGCTTCTCATGCTCTTGCATCTTTGTTGTTGCTTAGCATGTGGTATATAGAGGAAACTCCACCAATGATAATGATTGGCAATATATGCAATGAAATTCAAGTTCATCACACATGCATAGATTGTGGGGGAGTTTGCTCTATATATGATGGTGGTACCAATATCACATACTTTTGTAGTATTTGATATTGGTATTACCATTTTATTCATTAAAATTCCTTATATAAACCCTCTTAAGGGGATTGTCATCAATTACCAAAATGGGGGAGATTGAAAGAACATGTTGGGCCCCCATGTGTGGTTTTGGTAATTAATGACAATCTTTATGGACTAATGTGTGTATTAAGTTGTACTTGTAGGAATTGTCCATTGGCATTGCTTGGAGCATGTGTTGACTTCAAGATAGATGAAATGAGAAGAAGATGTGTTGTGCAAGCTCAAAATGCGCCATCTATAGAAGATCTCATGTTTGATTCTTGCCATCCTCGGTGATCATGGATCGATGATGAGGAATCAAGAAAGGTGTCCATCTTGAGAAGGACAAGATCGTCTACATCGATCTCAAGTGGATTGCTCAAGGCAAAGGTATAATATTGATAGGTTTTCCCTTTTGCCGGTCTCATGTTTGTTGGGAGACCGGGTTTAGGATAGATAACCGTACTATCAAGAGGGGCTCTCGAATGAGTAACTCGGTCACATCGTTCGGAGAGATATCAAACCTTTGCATACTTGCATCATCATATTTGGTTGTTATTTGGTCTTATCCATGTGAGGATATAGAGCTTGTGGTAATCTCCATAACAAGCTCTAGTCCATCAAAAACGGATTTCCCTTTTATATCTTATTGCGTTTTGATCTTGGAGGTTTTACCGGTTTGTATTTTATAGATAGGTAAAACCTTCCATTATTTGGTTCTTACTCATGTGAGGATTTAGAGCTTGTGTTAATCTCCATGACAAGCTCTCGTTCATCGAAAACGGATTTCATATGCATTTTCTATTACGTTTTTGATGTTGAAGGTTTTATCGGTTCATCTTTTTGATAGAGGTTAAACCTTTCGTCATTTGGATCTATCCTCCCTTGCTGGACTATAATGTTTCTTTGCATTATCTTTTAGAGCTTGTTGTCCTCTTCGAAACGAGCCCAAGATCATCAAAATCGGAGTCCGGATGCAAAAGTTATGGCCGTTTTTGTTCAGGGATGACCGGTAGTACCGCTTCGTAGTACCGGTCGGTACTGAAAAAGGTGCGTTTGGCGACCTGGGATCCCCAGGGATTGTCCGGTAGTACCGGGATTGTCCGGTAGTACCAGGAATGTCCGGTAGTACCGGGATTCGCGCTTTTTTGGCTTCAACGGTTGGATTTTCGGGAAACCTATTTAAGGGGCCTTCTTCCCCAATGGTTCCCTAACCATTCTTGCAAGTTTTCCCCTCCATTGTTGACCTTCTTGAGCTTGCTTTCTCTCAATCCCTCCAATGATTCTTGCATATTCTTGAGGGATTTGAAAGAGGAGATCTAGATCTACAATCCCACCAATCAATCTCTCCTCTAAGTGAGGGGAACATATTGGGATCTAGATCTTGGAGTCTTTTGTGGATTTCCTCCATTGTTCTTCCTCTCTTATTCCCCCATAAGCTTTTGTAGCTTTGGTGGAATTTGGGAGAGAGGGATTTGAGCACCTTTGTGGTGTTCTTGCCATTTGCATTTGGTGCATCGGTTTGAGTTCTCTTTGGAGAATTTAATTTGAGTTACTCATTGGAGCTTGTCCCTCTTGGGTTCTTGGAACCCTAGACGGTTTGTGGCCTTGGTGGCATTGTGGCCTTGGTGGAGTTTGTTGGGAGCCTCCAATTAAGTTGTGGAGAAGTGCCCCAACCTTGTGAGAGGTTCCGGTTGCCACCGACAAGTGCACCAATAGTGGAAGCGTGGATCGATCCCGTTGGGGTGAGATTCACCGGAGAATAAGGGAGGCCTTTTGTGGCGTTGGTGGTTTGATACCACCCCCTCTCCAAACGAGACGTACTCCATGTTGGGAGGAACTCGGTAAAATATCGGTCTCCCCGCGTGCCTCGGTTATCTCTATACCCGAGCTCTTTACTTATGCACTTTACATTGTGATAGCCTTCGTGCTTGAAGTATTATATATCTTGCTATCACTTTGTTGCTTGTATTGCTTAGCATAAATTGTTGGTGCACATAGGTGAACCTTAGTTGTTCTAGGTTGTGCTTAACAAAGTAAACACTAGTTTTATTCCGCCTTTGTTGAGCCACTCTAGGAAAAGTTTTAATCGCCTATTCACCCCCCCCCCTCTAGGCGACATCCGTATCCTTTCACAAGAAGTCAATGGAATGTGCTTCAGCCTGGTCAAATTTGGCCGAGTCATTGGTAATAGCAAGAGAAAAAAGAAGGATTCAGGAGGTAGCAGCACTCGCTCAGTCGGCACAGCTGAATATGCCGGCATTAGCCAATCCACATGGAAGTGTCTCCTTTCAGCCAACTAAAGAAACAAAGAAGTTTCAGATAGATGAGCAATTCCCAGAGCGCACTGTTACTATTGGGGCCGGACTAGATGCTAAATAGGAAAGCGAGCTCACCAACTTCCTCCGTGAGAATCGGGATATCTTTGCATGGTCAACTCAGGATCTGCAAGGTGTTCCGAGGGAGTTGGCTGAGCACTCTCTGAATGTAAGGCCAGGAGCAAGGCCGGTGAAGAAACCTCTCCGTCGCTTCGCCGAAGACAGGAGAAAAATAATAGGGGATGAAATAGCTTGGCTGCTAGCGGCCGGGTTCATCATGGATGTTCTGTATCCGGATTGGTTGTCAAACCCAGTGTTGGTAGAAAAGAAGAAGGATGATCCAACTGTAGCCATTGTATGGCGAATGTGTATCGACTACACGAACCTGAACAAGGCGTGTCCAAAAGATCCTTTCCCTTTACCTAGAATAGACCAAGTCATTGATTCGACCGCTGGTTGTGAACTATTATCATTTGTAGACGCGTATTCTGGTTTTCACCAGATACCGTTAAATCCGGCTAATCAAATAAAGACTGCGTTTATTACCCCGTACGGGGCTTATTGCTATCGCACCATGCCATTCGGCCTGCGCAACGCAGGAGCAACGTATCAGAGATGCATGCAAAAATGTCTACATGACCAAATAGGGAAAAATGTACAAGTATATGTAGATGATGTGGTTATCAAAACCAAATAAAGCAAAACGCTACTGGATGATATCCGGCAGACTTTCGCGAACCTAAGAAGGTTCCGAATGAAGCTTAACCCGGAAAAATGCACATTTGGTGTGCCAGCGGGAAAATTGCTCGGTTTTCTCGTATCTAGCCGAGGTATAGAGGCCAACCCAACTAAGATAAAAGCAGTGGAAAGGATGGAATTGCCAAGATGTCTGAATGACGTACAAAAGTTCACAGGTTGTTTAGCCTCGCTCAGCCGATTTGTATGTCGGCTAGGAGAGAAAGCACTACCACTTTACCAGCTAATGAAAAAATCGGATAAGTTCATTTGGACTCCACAAGCAGACAGTGCATTTCATGAATTAAAAAAGATGTTGGTCACAGCGCCCGTCTTAGCTTCTCCATTATCGAAAGAGCCTATGTTACTCTACATAGCAGCCACCAACAGAGTAGTGAGCGCTGTGATCGTGGTGGAACGAATTGAAGATGATAAATCAATAAAAAGGCCGGTGTATTACCTAAGCGAGGTGCTCTCAGCCTCAAAACAAAATTACCCACATTATCAGAAGATGGCTTACGGAGTTTACATGTCAGCAAAGAAACTTAAACATTACTTCGAAGAGCACCCCATCAAAGTGATTTGTGAAGCACCCATAGCCGACATATTGAGCAACAAAGATGCAAGTGGCCGAATAGCAAAATGGGCAATTGAATTGTCACCTTATGCTCCGCAATTCGATAGGAGAGATGCAATCAAATCTCAGGATGTGGCCGAATTCTTCGTAGATTGGTCCGAGGTACAATATGAGCCACCATTACCAGATCAGAATTATTGGACAATGCACTTTGACGGTTCCAAACTAAGAAACGGTTTGGGGGCAGGAATAGTACTAACCTCGCCAAAAAGAGATCAGCTGAGATATGTGCTGCAGATACATTTTGCCGCATCAAACAATGTAGCCGAATATGAAGCACTAGTCCATGGATTGAAGGTGGCAAAAGAGATTGGCATACGCCGAATCGTATGCTATGGAGATTCAGACCTAGTAGTACAGCAAGTCTCAGGCAGTTGGGATGCATTGGATGATAATATGGCTTTGTATAGATTTCATGTGCAAAAACTCAGTGGATACTTCGAAGGATGTGAATTTCATCATGTACCTCAGGCAGAAAACGACGCTGCAGACACACTGTCAAAACTCGGATCAACCAGACAGTCAATTCCCCCAGGTATCGCCCTAGAGCACCTAAGGAAGCCATCAATAACACCATCACCAGAGTCCAAATCCATCTTTATTCTGGCAAAATCAAGAGAAGATAATGTGCCAATGGAAATTGATAAGCAATGTAACCCGGAATTTCCAAAAACAAAGACAGCTGATGCAAGTATGAGTATGGAGAAATCCGAGGTAGTTATGTTGGCAGAAAATATGGAAATAGATGGTGAGACTACACCAGATAAAATCACACCTATATGGGCGCAACCCATATTCTCTTTCCTTAAAGATGCGATTTTGCCGAGTAACGAGATATTGGCAAGACAGACAGTGAGAAGAGCTAAAGCTTATACAATCATAAACAATGAGCTGTACAAAAGGAGTGTCACAAGTGTGTTACAAAGATGCGTGAGCTCGGCAGAAGGCCAGGAGATCCTCTTAGATATACATCAAGGAGAATGCGGACATCACGCCTCATCCCGAGCTTTAGTGGCCAAAGCATTCAGGCATGGGTTTTATTGGCCAACAGCGTTGAAAGAAGCCAAAGAACTGGTCAAAAAATGTAATGGTTGCCAAAGATATGCCAGCAAAATACATATGCCTTCGTCCGAGTTAAAAACAATACCAATTACTTGGCCATTTTCTGTATGGTGCTTAGATATGGTGGGACCATTTAAGCCGGCCCGAGGCGGGATGACCCACATATTAGTCTTGGTGGACAAGTTCACAAAATGGATTGAAGTAAAACCCATAAAGAAATGTGATGCGCCCACAGCAGTAAAATTCCTCAAAGATATTATCTTAAGATATGGGTACCCGCACAGTGTTATTACAGACAACGGTATAAACTTTGCAGAAGGAGCTTTCGCTAGATTCTGTCAAGAAAAGCACATAAGACTAGACATCGCCTATGTGGCTCACCCAGCGTCCAATGGGCAAGTAGAAAGATCCAACGGACTAGTACTGTCCGGGATAAAACCACGACTCGTCGAACCCCTGCAAAGGTCGGCGGGATGTTGGATTGAGGAACTTCCAGTAGTACTATGGAGCCTCAGGACCACCCCGAACAGATCAACAGGTTATACACCGTTCTTTTTAGTCTATGGGGCAGAAGTTGTGCTTCCAGCCGACATAGTACATGACTCGCCAAGGGTTACCCAGTATACAACCTCAGAGGTGAATGAAGTAGCTCGGCAAGATACTTTCGATCTGCTAGAAGAAGCCAGAGAGCTGGTGTTATCAAGATCAGCTATCTATCAACAGAACTTGTGATGATATCATAGCAAGAAGGTGAATCCAAGAACGTTCAAAGAAGGAGATTTGGTTCTCCGGCTGGTGCAACGCACGGCCGGCATGCACAAGCTGTCGCCTCCATGGGAAGGACCATTCATCATGAGCAAAGCATTGCACAATGATGCGTATTACCTAATCGATGCTCAATCACCAGGAAAGAACAGGGCAGACAAAGCCGACGAAGAATCGAAAAGACCATGGAACGTGGCTTTGCTTCGTCCATTTTACTCGTAGCAGTCATCTATGACACATTGTATAGTAATGTCTCAGGATGGAGCACCAACTATGTACTGAACCTCGGCGTCCAGAGAAGTGACTCGGGGACTGCCATATGTTGTTTTAAATTTCATGTTCTGTATTAAACCTCGGCACCTCGAGCAGTGGCTCGGGGACTGCACTATTTTGTTTTTAAGATTGGTTTATGTATTAAACCCCAGCACCCTGAGCAGTGGCTCGAGAACTACCCCATATTGTTTCTAAGCTTGATTCATGTATTAAACTTCGGCGCTTGAGCAGTGGCTCGGGGACTGACATATATCGTTTTTGATTTTTTTGTTGCATACTAAACCTCGGCACCTTGAGCAGTGACTCGGGGACTGTCTCATATTATTTTCTAGATTTGAGTTGTATATCAAACCTCGGCACCTTGAGCAGTGACTCGGTGACTGTCTTATATTATTTCTAAATTTAATTTATATATTAAACCTCGGCACCATAGGCAGTGATTCGGGGACTGTCCTATATTGTTTCTAAGTAGGGGTAATCCTTTGTTACAGGAGCGGATATCAAACTTCGACACTCAGAGTAAGAGTATTTCGCTCTCGTATGATCTTCGAGATCTACAACCAGATTAACGGTCCAAACCACAGTGGTCAAATGACGAAGTTTATCAAAGTCAGGAGATATGGCACGCCGAACTACGGGAGCACAAAGGCAAATATATACCCCAAACTCAAGAAGTTGCAGGCCGCCAAAGCAAGGATTCGGACAAACAAGACCAGTTAAACAAAGTAATAACGATTACAACCATATATGTCTCAGCAGCACACGGCAAAAGAAATTCATACCGTACAAAAGACGGACAAATATTCCACGTACATCATACGCCCGACATACCAGGGGTAAGAAATGACTTAGAGGTTTTTAGCTGGAGAGGCAATAACTTGGTCAGGGGCTGGGCACTCGAGGTAGGTGGAACTTTGGCCGAGGTTGCCTCACCCTCCACAGACCCACGAGCGACTTCGGAGGAAGCCCGAGGCTGCTGAGGAGCGTCAGCTTGCGCAGTAGAATGCCCAGTACCTTTGGAGGAGGATCGCGCGTCGCCGTTACCATCTGAGCTCGAACTGGAATCACCAGAAGTAGCCGAGTCACCCTCATCTTCCTCTTGTTCAGCTGAGTTGTTATCCGAGGCATCCTCAACTGCGACCTCGTCCTCTGGGTTAGGAAGGAAACTCGGACCTTCATTCCAGGTATGCACGTCGGCATACTCAACGAGCTGGAAGGCACGAGCTTGCCGAAGAGCGACAAAGTCTGGGTCCTCAACCCAACGGGAACCAGTGCGCAAATTTCTCAGAATATCAAGAGAAATATCTTCATACCATGACATGATGACAGTGAGAGCCATATCAGCACCAGCTCGTCCAGCCGATTCCCTCCAAAGACTTAGCTGCCTCTCAGATGCCATTAATCTTTCCACCAGCAATTTGACCTCATCAATATTAGGAGTCCCAGAAGTATTCGGCCAGAGAACATGGTAGGCTCGGATAGCTGCCTGCACCAAATCCCTGCCCATAATCTTCATCGGACCAACTGCAGCGCCGACAGCAACCAGGAAATCTTCCATCGAGTACTCCAAGTCCGCGTCAACAGGAACACCTCGGCGCACACGAGCACTAAGGACCGCTTTAGAGCTCACGGGCTTAGCTTCTGGAAAATGGACTGCGCAAAACACGACTGCGTCAGTCAGCAGTAGGAAAAGGAAAAAAGATAACCCGGCCGCGGTCAGAAGCTTACGATGAATATAACTCAGCATTATCTGAAGGTCTTTAGCCCAGTCAATCTTGCTCTTCTCAAAGCGAGTGATCTCCTCGCTCATTCCCCGTGTCTTCAGTTCGGCAGCCTCGAGGAGCTCTTTATTTTTCTGAAATTGTAGAGCTAGCCGATTTTTCTCCTCGGAGAACTCCTGGTCGACCTTTTATAATTCGGACTTCTGAGAGAGCTTAAGGTCCTCCACCTCGGCGCGCAAGCGAGCTATCTCGTCATCTTTTTCTTTCAGCTGTGCCGAATGAGTAGCGCTTTCTTCTAAAAAATGCAGCATCACATCAGGCATAGGCGTGCAATCTTGGTGAGATGCTGCAAAGGTTTGTAATCGGCTTTACCAAAGCCAAAAGAGTTAAAAGAAACTTAGTACACATTTCAAAGGGGAGTATATAAAGTAAAAGAGTAACTAACCTTCCAGGGCCTTAACCTTCTTCTCAAGACAGATGTTAAGAGTATTGATGTTCCCTGTTTACCAACGAAATGAGCCAACATCTCGTATACAAAACAATGAAAGCTTCGGAGATAACGCAAGAGGTTGTCGACTTACCAGCTTTCTTTACCACAGGAATAACCTTCTCGTACTTTTCTTCCAATTTTCTATGCGCAAAAAGCAGCCTTTGGAATTCGGCAGTCCGCCGATCATGCGCAACCTAAGCAATAGAGCAAATGGTAAATAGGTATTCGAGCCTAAGACAGATCCGAGTCAAGTGAAGCTTAACCCGGATCTAGGTGGCTGGATATTCAAAGCTTAGACAGATCTGAGTCAAGCAAAACTTAACCCGGATCTAGGTGGCTGGATATTCAAAGCTTAAACAGATCGAGTCAAGCAAAACTTAACCCGGATCTAGGTGGCTGGATATTCAAAGCTTAGATAGATCCGAGTCAAGCAAAACTTAACCCGGATCTAGGTGGCTGGATATTCAAAGCTTAAACAGATCCGAGTCAAGCAAAACTTAACCCGGATCTAGGTGGCTAGATATTCAAAGCTTAAACAGATCCGAGTCAAGCAAAACTTAACCCGGATCTAGGTGGCTGGATATTCAAAGCTTAAACAGATCCGAGTCAAGCAAAACTTAACCCGGATCTAGGAGGCTGGATATTCAAGGTTCAGACATACACAAATCAAGCAGAATTTAATGCAGATCTAGTTGGAGAGAGGTTCGAACTCTAAGATACAACTGAACTAAGTAAAGCATCATAAAACTTCCAAACGAATAACAAGTTATTCAGTTGCAAGCTTCGGGGACTAGAGTATATATAATAGTATCTGGAGAACTAATCGAAACTCCATGAAAAACAATTACCTCATTCATCTTATCACTTTCAAGAACGATCTTGGCAGCCTGATGCAGGCGGCTGCTGATGTCGGAGAGTTGAAACGGCTGCCCGGATTACCCTCGAACTGATCGGCAGCATTCCAATTATTGGCATACTCAACCAGCGAGCCGAGGCTGTTCCCACTCTCCGTGCGAGTTAAGACTTTACCTCGGACATGCTGTGTAGCCACCGCAGGGCTTTTGTGAAGAGCGAGCTGGGTGCTGGCGGCCGGGGTAACAGAGGACTTGGCAGAAGCAACCCCTTTGCGTAGCGCGTCGGCAATACTAGGCTGAGAAGAGCCAGCAATACCTTTCTGAGAAGAGGGAGCCGTGATGACGACAACCTTTCTTGTTTTAGAAGAGGCATCAGTAGGAGCTGATACCTCGGCACTAGGAGCGGCGTCTTTAGGAGCCAGAGGAATCACAGTTGCAGAGGGCGCCGAGATATTGACGTCCTCGGCCGGAGTTGGAGTCACTGTAGAGACCGCGGGGGTTGAAAGAGGGTCAGTGGAGACATTAGGGTTCACAGAGGAGGCAGCGGGTTCGGTAGAAATATCTGTTGGCCGAGTGGTATCGGCATCAACGGGAGGAATCTCAGGCGCATCATGGCGAGGTGGCGTCTGATTCGGAGCTGGAGGAGATGCAGCGCAAGCAGGACTCGGAATCCTGGTATCTTCAGTAGGCAGAGGAGATGGCGGCCGAGTCGTACGACTCGTCATGCTGGGACCGCTGGGCTTAACAGAAAGTGGAGCACTGCGAAAACAAAAAAGGTCAAGTCAGAAAGCAGAAAGAGAAAAACAAGAAATACAAGCAAAAGCAACTCACCCAGTGACCCCGGGCATGGTCTTGCGCCTGGGAGGATGCGGAGCTGATTTCTTCATTCGTTTCTTGGGGGCCGCTTCTGAGGCACCAGCGGGAGCACCACGTTTCCCTGAGGTAACAGGAGGCTGGAAGGCAAGAGGCTCGGCGTCGTGAACCTGACCGGCCGGATTAGCTGAGAAAGTAGAAGCCGGAAATGCATAAGAAATTGGCATTGCGGCAACTACCTCTAGAACTTGGACCTCGTCCGAATCACCTTCCTCCTCGCGGGCCGGGGTCTTGCCACGAGCGTGGGCCGGAGCGAGATCAGACTTGGGAACGAAATCTTCTGAGTCCGTCTCCCCACTGTCCGGAGTATTCCGATCCACAGGCCAAGGGAGTGACAAAACCTCGGCGTCCTCACTCTTCTGTTCCTCAAACCTCTGCAGGACAAGAAGGAGAAAAATTAGCAAAGAGAGTTACAAACGTGATTAGGAAGCAAAACACTAATGGGTAAGCTTACTTGGGGTGGGGGATGCTCGCGGGTGAACGGCTTCAGTCCCCAAGCCCAATCCTCCGGCATCTCCGTTTTAAAGATAGCCCGGACACGCTTGAAGATGAGGAAATTGTCGAGCTCCACCGTCGAGACTCGGTTGGGGTCAAGGGGAACGCTCATGTAGCAGAGTTTGTGTGTGCGCTTCTAGAATGGGTAAATTCGGCTGCTGACGAAGGTAGTCATCAGATCCTCGCCGCGTAGCCCAGAGCGGATCAATTCCTTCAGCCGAATCTCAAAAGCCTCGGCCAAGGCATGACTCTTCCTCGGATTATAAGTCCAGTTCAGCTTGGAGGGAGGGCCAATGGAAAAGGCAGGGAGCCGAATCTTGTCCTCATTTCCCCTATTCTTGACATAAAAGAAGGACTTGTGCCATTTCTTGCATGATTCTAGCCCCGCGACACGAGGAAATTCGGATTTCCTCCGAGGTGTGATGGACGCTGCTCCACATTGGGTGAGCAAATTCTCGGAGGGGTGCAGAGATTTGTCTGGGACGACGTTAGAACGAATCTGGAAAAACTTTGACCAGACATGCACGGACGGCCATAGGCCGAAGTATCCCTCCGAGGCAGAGATGAAGGCAGAGAGAGAGGCAATGGCGTTGGCGGGAAGATGATGCGGCTGAAGGCCGAAATAATTGAGAAACTCCCTAGCGAAGTCACTGAGAGGGAGACCAAAGCCGCGTGCGAAATGCGACATAAAAACTACATACTCGCCTTCCCTAAGGTCTAGAGAGGACTCGCTGCCGGGTAAGCGACAAGATACCTCGGCAGGAATACGGCGAGTCCGGATTAACCACTCGACCTCACGGCGAGTGACGGAGGAGCCCTGCCACGAGCCCTGTTCGGTCCCAGATGCAGTATCGTCGTCCTCAACAAGCGCTCCGCTGACCGAGCTCGACATGAGATCGGCGGAGAAACTTACGGAGGAGGAGATAGCGGCGGAGGAAAATCTAGAACTACGAGGCCCCGTCGTGGTTCTACCCAAAAACGGCGGCGGAGCAGAGAAAGAACCGCCGCGCGAGTATGGAAGAAAAACAGAGATCTCTAGAGGAGAAGCTAGGCGATTGGACCGGTGGAACTCACCGGCGACGGTGCCTGAGCGAGCGAGCTGGGACGAAGGCGACGGAGCAGTACGGCGGGATCCCTTCCGTCAAGGGCTCAGACGAGCGCACGGCGGCGGAAGAACGAACGGGCACAGAGGCGAGAGGTAGAAGAAGGGCGCAGGTGAGCGAAGGGGGAAAGTGAATCCCCAGTGTCGCGCCCCTCTTTATAACTGCGCTACCTGCAAGGTAATGGGATCGTGGCTGTGGCGGTTGACCGTGTAGGTCGTGAACATGGCACGAATGCACGACGCTAAGTGGAACCACACCAACGACCACATGGTGGAAAGGAAGGCCACGATCCCCGATGGAAACGGCACACGAGGCGTCGCAGCGCCGTCGCAGGCGCAGTGATTACTGTAGCTTGTCAGTAAATACTGTAGAGGAGCAAAAAACTAGACAAACAATGATGAGTATGACATGTAGGACAAGGCGTACGTGAGAAGATATGATGATACCTCGAACGAGAAAAATATAACTCGGAAACAAAGTAGAAGAAGTCTCATGAAACTGATACGGCCCGGCCGAAGTTAACGTCAGGGCCATACCAGCTTTGGGGACTAATGTTGGGGAGGTGACCTCGGATAGGGTAAGGACGGGGAAAGACGGAAGGACGTTCCCCGTCCAGTTTCCGAGTTACTGTCTTAGTCGGTCGAATCATGTAGATGTCGGCCGAGGTATGAAAGGGGCGGGACCTCAATGATAATAGCAAGGCATTACCCGACCGGAGTATTGTATGAGTCGGCCGGGTTAGCCCGAATAATCTTAATGCAGGTAAAGGACGAGCCGAGTTACGCGAGGCGGGGCCGAATGATACGAAGCTTGCAGAAGAAGGAGAAGCCTAAAGGCAAACTCTAGTCATAGGCTAGGGAGAATCTGAGCAGAGCCAAGCACTAGGGACAAAGGTGCATAGCGACAGAGGGGCGGAAGGAGGTCACGGAGATGACAGTCCAGAAGCCTGAGGCGCGCAGGAGGGGCCCTCTGGAACCTTGCCGTCGTTAGAGGAGCGACAGGGAAAGGAGGGCGCCGAACTGCTATTTTGGGACAAGCATATTCCTAGAATATGCTTGCCACGTCAGCCCTAAAGGAACCCAAGGCTCTCCTTTATAAGGAGAGGCTTGGATCCTGAGGAGGGCATCGGCTCATCTAGTATCGTTAGGCTGGTAAAGTTCTTCCTTTCTCCCTCTATACAGCTCAAGGAGCACTTGTAGCCCAATAAAGGATAAATAAAGATCTTTGCCTTAGTCTTTTGTGTGTAGAATCAACTGCATCTTCCCTCCCCAGATCCCACTAGCATTCATTGGCCCCATACTTTAGCCTACCCATGGCATCTGCCGTGCCACCACCACGACAAAATGTTTAGCGCTTTTTGTGAGCATGTCAAAGTTTGAAGTGAATCATAAGAATGATATAGCTTTATGCGTGTTAAAATTCATGGGATGCCAACAACTCCGCTAGCCTACGATCGATCTTCTTGGAGGAAACTCCTAGATTTTGGATATGAGTTGATTAAATATTTGTAGCAGCAATGCTATAATGTAGAGGTCCCAACCTTTAATAAGGTAGAGATCCCTGTGTTTACAATGCTAGTCCCTAGATCAATATCTAGCATCCACAGTTAAGATGTAATATCAATAAACAAAGGTCATAATACAATTTTATAACCAGGAATAAAATAATTCATTACATCTTACATAGCTCATTTGGCTATCTCATCACAATGCAGCAGAAATAACTATAGCATGGAGTCCTTCATCTTCATAGTGCCACAGGCAAACATGTTGGTTGTAGACTTGTAATCCTAATCATCACAATTTACTAACATCAAACAAACCTGCAACATAATAAGTTACAACCACAAGGGTCAATACATTTGAATTGTATTGGCAAGTGATACTATGGTAGTATAGTGGAGTCTATCATCTATATGCATTTGGCTAAGTGGAGCTTAGGCTTGCTTTGCTCAAAATAGATTTTTCCTTATCATTTAAAAAACACTAAGTTTTTGCTTGACAAAATCACCCAAGGCATCTCCCAATAGAAATTGGTGATCCTTCAACCCTTGTTCAACCACAAGTTTTTAACTTAGAAATTTGGATGAGGAGATTCTTGATAGCTTCCATGTCTTGATGCTCAAATTGTCCTTTGCTAGGGACATGGCTAAGTACTTAGATTTTACACTCTGCAGAGGTGGTGCACTTTCCCCACAAGACTTGGTTTCACCAAGACAAGATCTTTCAGAAGCCTTCCCTTAGACCAGAATGGACACACTACAACCTATCAATCCCCTACCACCAACTGTCCATTTGGCTAAGTTATTGCAACCTATATGATCCAGGCAGAGCCCATAATGCCAAGTGGCTGCACTTGAAGCTTCTCAACATTTGACATCTCAAATCTCTTTGTTCCTGGGTGGCCATCCACAAGTGAGATACCAAGTTTTCCCCAGTATACTGGACTTGGTGATGCCCAAGTTTTCCCCAGCATACTGGACTTGCATAACCACTCAACACAAACCATTCTTTCCATTCCACCCAGGTGATTCATTCACTTAGTTGTTTTATTAAACAAAACACAAGTCCTTGACTTAGAAATATTCCATAGCATGAATATAATTCACCCTTGTTTTCTATTAGCTAAGCTAAGCATGATAGTAGTAGGAATCTTAACTTAGGAAAATTCTACTAAGGTTTCATCTACTAGGATTTCCCATGGCATAGTTTATACTTAGCAAAATTCTATGCAAGTCCTACTTAGAAATATCACTAATGCATAGTAAAAATATTGGGACAAAAGTATGAAGCATCACTTGCCTTTTTGGTAGATAATATAGGTTCACTCCTTGACCTTGCAATATTCACACTCTTCAAATGTCACTATAATCCAATCAAGCAAGGCACCATTTCAATCTACTATTTCAAGCAATCATCACATAAAATAATAAAACCAAAGCAATGCATGCAAGCATGCTAAAGATTGTTTTATTTGGAAAAGTTGTTTGTAATAGGTTATAAACATTTTAAAACACCTATTGGTCATTTTATATAAGTGGCAAAATCATTTGCAAAAGATTTTACTTATAAATCATTTTTAAACCAAATCAATATTTTATGTGGTTGAAAATGCCTTTAGCAAAGTAATAATCTTTATAGGGTTCACCAAATACATTTTTAATTCTAAAACTTGGTGTTTGGGGTCAGAGAGTTTAATCCAAATCATTTCCCAAAGATTTTTCTCCAAAAAGTATTTTTAACAGATAAATAACATTTTTATTTGACGAGAAATGCTTTAATTCAAAGATTTATTTTCTTGCTTCAAAAAATATGTTTTTGAATCTACAAGTTGGTTTATATGGTAAGTAGGTTCAAACAATCCATTTGCCCAAAGTTTTTATCACAAAAATAATTTTAGGATGAATTTTATATTCAAATTATACCTACACAAGTTTCTGCAAAAACAACCAATTTAACAGAAGCAATTTACTAAACAAAGTGCATGTTTGGAAAGTACTTGTCTTTCTGATTCCATTTATATAAAATTTGCAAAATTTTGACGTGTGGATCAAAAGTTATGCAATTTACAAGTTTGAACATCTAATAGAATCTATTCTGGTTTTTATTAAACAGACAGGGCCACGTGGCGGTTTCTCATTGGACGATAACGGTTCATGCGGATCAAGCATTGCGAGGCGTTGGATTAAAATGAGATCATGCAGCACAGATCAGTGCTTACCCTTTCTCTTAAGTCACATGTTTCTACGCGTCCGATCTAAATCAAATGGCCCTGATCTATTTGACCACAAAGTGGCGGCACTGGCGGCGGTGGTTGGCGGCGACGCGGTCAGACGGTGCAGTCGCCGGTGATTTAGGAAGCAAGGGAGACATAGGAGTAGCTCACCAGAATCGCCACGACGTACTGGTGCTCAACGTGGTTGTCGCAGTGCAGGGGGCGCACGGACGGGTCGGCAATCTCTTCCCGGAGTTGCTCCTGGCAACGGGTGCACTCAGGCATCGTTGGGGATGTTTCTACAGAGCACGGGAGAGGGAACAGAGGTTGCGGTTAGCTTCGTATGCGAGTCACTGACAAGCGAGCATCAAAAGTAGGCTAAGGAAAGGTCTATGCTCACCAGGGAGACTCGCCGGAGTTGGAGCAGACGGTGGCGATGCTCTGTCGAGGTTGTTGCCGAGGATACAGTGTTCGTGCGGATGAACGGGAAGCACAGGGAGATGCGCCAGAGGCTGGGGATCACGCTCGTGTGATCGAGGAGGCGAGGGGCGACGGGGTTTGGCCGGAATCGTCACCGGA
Organism: Avena sativa; assembly: GCA_916181665.1. Lineage (NCBI taxonomy): Eukaryota > Viridiplantae > Streptophyta > Magnoliopsida > Poales > Poaceae > Avena > Avena sativa. Next base: position 279,684,747 of record OV702280.1, read on the forward strand.
AGGTCGTCGGGGCCGCGGCGGTGCAAAGTCGATTCGAGGCAGCCTGGTGGCTCCGGAGGCATGGGGTCTGATGGGAAATGGAGAGGAGGGAGTGGCGGTTAAGAAGGCGTGGTCGCGGGGCTGGGTTACTGCGCCATCAACGCAAATTTAACGAATTAAAACGCGGCCAGAAACTGCAGCGAGGAGAGAGGGCGGGGTTAGCGCGAGGTTGAAGGTGATGACGGGGCAGTGGGTCCTGGCGTTAGCGAGAGAGGGAGAGGGGAGATGGGGTCCAGCGGTCAGCGACTGAGGGGGGAGGTTTCTGAGTGGAAAATGTTTCGGGGGAGGGAAAGTAATGGGCTGCGCTGCTGGGCTCGGTTGGGCCTGCTGGGCTATTTGGCTTTGTTTCTTTTTGTACTGATTGTTTTTCCCTTTTCTTTTTCTATTTATCTGTTTTGATTTTGTTTAAACTTTTCAAACAACAATTTGATTTCAAACTTCCACCAAACTTTGTGTGTATTCAAATACTAATTATTAATATATTCTGAAGTCAAATTTAGAATAATTTATTTATTCTTTTTAGGGTCTTTTAATTATTTAAAATAGGCCCTTGCTTTTATTCAAATAAGATTTAATAATGTTTTCAAACTCCATTTGAAATCTAAATCATTCCAAATATTTTCAGTAGGTTTTATTTATTTATTAGGGTGTCAAAAACTCACCTTGAATTATTTTGGAATATTTTTAATATGATTTATTAATCATTTAAAATTGGGTATTTGTCTTTATCCCAATGAAATCAATTATAGTTTTAATTCCATAAATTTTATTTAGGTGATTTCCTTGACTCCATTTAAGTTAATTAAATGATTTTTAATCCACTTGGGTAAATTCCAAATACTATTTTCTCATGATTTAATTAATCATTCTTATTAGAGATTTGTCTTTATTCAAATAGAATTTGGTTAATGACATTTTATTTTATTTGGAAAATTCTTTATCATTTTATTTTATTTGGACTTGGATTATATTCATTCCATTTGCTTATGGATTAGGACAATATTTAATTTGGTCTTTAAATATTCCTCATTTAATATTTCTTTCTTTATCTTATAAAATCCATATCTTTTTATTTATAGGTCCAAACTTGGTGATTCCAATTGGTAAAATCTTATTTAATATTTTTTTATCCTTTTTAAATCTCTTTAGGATTATTAGCTCACCATTTGGTATGGATTTTTAGATAGGTGCTTTAATAGCTTTGGAAATTCAATTTCCTTATCTTATTAATTTCATAAGATTTTATCTATGGTTCCAAATTGAATGAAATCAATTTATATGGTTTTATAATATTTCTATTTGTTATTCTTGATCATTTATAAATGTTTGTTGACAAAATTTTATATGGATCAAAACCATGGTCTTAGAGATATCTTGGAAATGATTTCATTCCATTAAGGTTTTACGGTTTTGGTTTATTTTCCAAGTGTTTAAATTTACAAGATGCTTTTATGAAGAATGCAATTCACTTGATTTGAATTTAGTTGGATTCAAACATTACTCAAGTTTGTTCAAGATGGGATTTTAAGTTTCCATTTAGAAACAAAAGTTTCTTTTCACCATAAATTTCAACAATTATTTATTTTGTTTATTTATTTTTCACATTACAAAATTTGGAAAATTTTTGGGATGTGACAGGCTACCACCCTTAAAATAAATCTCGTCCCGAGATTTGGGAAAGATAGGGGGTTACAAGCTAGATCAAAGCAACTAGGGTTCTACCACCCTTAAAATTTTTCCAACTAGATTACTTCTTGGCTTGCTTGGGATCTTGTTGAAACCTCTCTGTGGGCAAACATTTGCATAGTGTCCTTTGTTTCCACACTTGAAACATGTGACAAGGCTGAGATCCTTCATCGGCTTGTTTATCTTGTGCTTCATCTTTTCTGGACAGTTGCTTGCATAATGTCCTTGATCACCACAATTGTAACATGTGACATGATTGAGTTCTTCACGTATCTTCTGTGGACAAGTTGACACATAATGGCCTAGCTCTTTGCAGTTGTTGCACCACACTTGGTTAATCTCCTTATATTTTTGTTTCTTCTCAGGACATTCATTGGCATAGTGTCCCATCTCTTTGTAATGGCAACACTGCACTTGACTTTTGTCCTTCTTTTTCTTGGGTTTCTCCAAGGCTAGGAGTGCTTCTATTTCATGCTCTTCATATCTTATCTCAAAGGTGGGAAAGTTTCCTGGTCTCCTTGATCTTTTCATTGGATAATACATATGTTTCCTCTTTGGTCCATCAAATGGAGTCATATTGCATGGAGGTGCAAGCTGAGATTTTCCTTTGTCTTCACCCTTCTTGGTAGAAGTTGTTCCCTCATGGAAGTATACAATCTTTTGTTGCACTCCACCTTGTTTCCTTTGTTGAACTATGGAATAGATGGGGCATTGGATAGGGACATGATTATTTCCTTCACATAGAAAACAAGTAGCTTGAGATGTGGGGCATTGATTAGTTGGATGTTTCTCTTCACAATTTTGGCATTGATCTTCATGCTCTTTGGAAGTGTGATCCTTGTCTCCACAAACATTGCAAGCTTGGGTTCCTTCTATAATATCATCCTTGACATCCTTGTTATCACAAACTCCTTGAGAAGGGCTGTCTCCCATGTTGATCATTTGACTTGTCATCCTATGCAACAATTGGGTTTGGGTTTCCAAAAACCTTTGCATGGTTGGGTCTAAATCATTGTTGTTGGCCCAAAATTGAGTTGTCACTTGGTTCAACTGGTTTTGGGTTACTATGAGTTCTCTCATGTTGACCTCTTGGTTGTTTTTGTTGTCACCATTCTTGATGTTGGAGTTTCTTGGAGTAGTCATCTGTTTGGGTTGGATTGGGATTAGAATAGGCAAAAGATTTCTAAGGAATTAATTCTAATCACACACAACACAATTCACACAAGCAATGTGCAAGCAATCACAAACATTCATTCCACTCAAACAACAAGTTCAAGCACATCTTTAGGCAACAAAATATTTTTGCTACACCACATAAGTTGGTGGGTTTAATTTAAACTAAACATGGTGGTCCAACTATATGGTTCACTTGAGATCATTCCATTCTTCTTGGTTGGTTCTTCTTGAACAATATCTTTGTATCCTTGGAGAATTTCTTGCATCTTGGTCACAAAACTTCAGAGGTGATGATGGTTCCTTCTAATTTGTGTTTCCTTAGTCTTCAATTCTTGAGTAACATTTCTTGTCTCACTTGTAGTCCTTAGTGATATCCAAGTTGAAGTCCTTGTTGAGAATAAGGTCTAAATCACTTGAGTTGGTAAAGTCCTTTGCTCATGTTGAAGTCTTTGATCATGGTTGAGGCTTTATCCATCAAGTTTGAAATAGAAGAGATGTAGAGTTAAAACCAAAAGGATGAGGAAAGAGTTTACAAGATTGTTTGTAAATAAGTTTTGGAACAAATACAACTCCTATTTTCTAAGGGGTTTTGTCCAATCCTAGCGTTACAAATCCTACAGGCAACATAGTGCTCTGATACCATCTATAGAGGTCCCAACCTTTAATAAGGTAGAGATCCTTGTGTTTAAAATGCTAGTCCCTGGATCAATAGCTAGCATCCACAGTTAAGATGTAATATCAAGAAACAAAGGTCATAATACAATTTTATAACCAGGAATAAAATAATTTATTACATCTTACATAGCTCATTTGGCTATCTCATTACAATGCATCAGAAATAACTATAGCATGGAGTCCTTCATCTTCAAAGTGCCACAGGCAAACATGTTGGTTGTAGACTTGTAATCCTAACCATCACACTTAACTAACATCAAACAAACCTGCAACATAATAAGTTACAGCCACAAGGGTCAATACATTTGAATTGTATTGGCAAGTGATACTATGGTAGTATAGTGGAGTCTATCATCTATATGCATTTGGCTAAGTGGAGCTTAGGCTTGCTTTGCTCAAAATAGATTTTTCCTTATCATTTGAAAAACACTAAGTTTTTGCTTGACAAAATCACCCAAGGCATCTCCCAATAGAAATTGGTGATCCTTCAACCCTTGTTCAACCACAAGTTTTTAACTTAGAAATTTGGATGAGGAGATTCTTGATAGCTTCCATGTCTTGATGCTCAAATTGTCCTTTGCCAGGGACATGGCTAAGTACTTAGATTTTACACTCTACAGAGGTGGTGCACTTTCCCCACAAGAGTTGTTTTCACCAAGACAAGATCTTTTAGAAGCCTTCCCTTAGACCAGAATGGACGCACTCCAACCTATCAATCCCCTACCACCAACTGTCCATTTGGCTAAGTTATTGCAACCTATATGATCCAGGCAGAGCCCATAATGCCAAGTGGCTGCACTTGAAGCTTCTCAACATTTGACATCTCAAATCTCTTTGTTCCTGGGTGGCCATCCACAAGTGAGATACCAAGTTTTCCCCAGTATACTGGACTTGGTGATGCCCAAGTTTTTCCCAGCATACTGGACTTGCATAACCACTCAACACAAACCATTCTTTCCATTCCACCCAGGTGATTCATTCACTTAGTTGTTTTATTAAACAAAACACAAGTCCTTGACTTAGAAATATTCCATAGCATGAATATAATTCACCCTTGTTTTCTATTAGCTAAGCTAAGCATGATAGTAGTAGGAATCTTAACTTAGGAAAATTCTACTAAGGTTTCATCTACTAGGATTTCCCATGGCATAGTTTATACTTAGCAAAATTCTATGCAAGTCCTACTTAGAAATATCACTAATGCATAGTAAAAATATTGGGACAAAAGTATGAAGCATCACTTGCCTTTTTGGTAGAGAATATAGGTTCACTCCTTGACCTTGCAATATTCACACTCTTCAAATGTCACTACAATCCAATCAAGCAAGGCACCATTTCAATCTACTATTTCAAGCAATCATCACATAAAATAATAAAACCAAAGCAATGCATGCAAGCATGCTAAAGATTGTTTTATTTGGAAAAGTGGTTTCTAATAGGTTATAAACATTTTAAAACACCTATTGGTCATTTTATATAAGTGGCAAAATCATTTGCAAAAGATTTTACTTATAAATCATTTTTAAACCAAATCAATATTTTATGTGGTTGAAAATGCCTTTATCAAAGTAATAATATTTATAGGGTTCACCAAATAGATTTTTAATTCTAAAACTTGGTGTTTGGGGTCAGAGAGTTTAATCCAAATCATTTCCCAAAGATTTTTCTCCAAAAAGTATTTTTAACATATAAATAACATTTTTATTTGACTAGAAATGCTATAATTCAAAGATTTATTTTCTTGCTTCACAAAATATGTTTTTGAATCTACAAGTTGGTTTAGATGGTAAGTAGGTTCAAACAATCCATTTTCCCAAAGGTTTTATCACAAAAATAATTTTAGGATGAATTTTATATTCAAATTATACCTACACAAGTTTCTGCAAAAACAACCAATTTAACAGAAGCAATTTATTAAAAAAGTGTATGGTTGGAAAGTACTTGTCTTGCTGATTCCATTGATATAAAATTTGCAAAATTTGGACATGTGGATCAAAAGTTATGCAATTTACAAGTTTGAACATCTAATAGAATTTATTCTGGCTTTTATTAAACAGACAGGGCCACGTGGCTGTTTCTCATTGGACGATAACGGTTCGTGCGAATCAAGCGTTGCGAGGCGTTGGATTAAAATGAGATCGTGCGGCATAGATCAGTGCTTACCCTTTCGCTTAAGTCGCCTGTTTCTACGCGTCCGATCTAAATCGAATGGCCCTGATCTATTTGACCACAAAGTGGCGGCGCTGGCGGCGGTGGTTGGCGGCGACGCGGTCAGACGGTGCAGTCGCCGGTGATTTAGGAATCAAGGGAGACAGAGGAGTATCTCACCAGAATCGCCACGACGTACTGGTGCTCAACGTGGTTGTCGTAGGGCAGGGGGCGCACGGACGGGTCGGCAATATCTCGCCTGAGTTGCTCCTGGCGGCGGGTGCGCTCAGGCATCATCGGGGATGTTGCTACAGAGCACGGGAGAGGGAACAGAGGTTGCGGTTAGCTTCGTACGCGAGTCACTGACAAGCGAGCATCAAAAGGAGGGCAAGGAAAGGTCTATGCTCACCAGGGAGATTCGCCGGAGTTGGAGCAGACGGTGGCGATGCTCTGTCGAGGTTGTTGCCGAGGATACAGTGTTCGCGCGGATGAACGGGAAGCACAGGGAGATGCGCCAGAGGCTGGGGATCACGCTCGTGTGGTCGAGGAGGCGAGGGGCGACGGGGTTTGGCCGGAATCGTCACCGGAAGGTCGTCGGGGCCGCGGCGGTGCAAAGTCGATTCGAGGCAGCCTGGTGGCTCCGGAGGCATGGGGTCTGAGGGGAAATGGAGAGGAGGAAGTGGCGGTTAAGAAGGCGTGGTCACGGGGCTGGGTTACTGCACCATCAAAGCAAATTTAACGAATTAAAACGCGGCCAGAAACTGCAGCGAGGAGAGAGGGCGGGGTCAGCGCGAGGTTGAAGGTGATGACGGGGCAGTGGGTCTTGGCGTCAGCGAGAGAGGGAGAGGGGAGATGGGGGCCAGCGGTCAGCGACTGAGGGGGGAGGTTTCTGAGTGGAAAACGTTTCGGGGGAGGGAAAGAAATGGGCTGCGTTGCTGGGCTAGGTTGGGCCTGCTGGGCTAGTTGGCTTTGTTTCATTTTTTTTGTACTGATTGTTTTTCCCTTTTCTTTTTCTATTTATCTATTTTGATTTTGTTTAAACTTTTCAAACAACAATTTGATTTCAAACTTCCACCAAACTTTGTGTGTATTCAAATACTGATTATTAGTATATTCTGAAGTCAAATTTAGAATAATTTATTTATTCTTTTTAGGGTCGTTTAATTATTTAAAATAGGCCCTTGCTTTTATTCAAATAAGATTTAATAATGTTTTCAAACTCCATTTGAAATCTAAATCTTTCCAAATATTTTCAGTAGGTTTTATTTATTTATTAGGGTGTCAAAAACTCACCTTGAATTATTTTGGAATATTTTTAATATGATTTATTAATCATTTAAAATTGGGTATTTGTCTTTATCCCAATGAAATCAATTATAGTTTCAATTCCATAAATTTTATTTACGTGATTTCCTTGACTCCATTTAAGTTAATTAAATGATTTTTAATCCACTTGGGTAAATTCCAGATACTATTTTCTCATGATTTAATTAATCATTCTTATTAGAGATTTGTCTTTATTCAAACAGAATTTGGTTTATGCCATTTTATTTTATTTGGAAAATTATTTATCCTTTTATTTTATTTGGACTTGGATTATATTCATTCCATTTTGTTATGGATTAGGCCAAGATTTAATTTGGTCTTTAAATATTCCTCATTTAATATTTCTTTCTTTATCTTATAAAATCCATATCTTTTTATTTATAGGTCCAAACTTGGTGATTCCAATTGGTAAAATCTTATTTAATATTTGTTTATCCTTTTTAAATCTCTTTAGGATTATTAGCTCACCATTTGGTATGGATTTTTAGATAGGTGCTTTAATAGCTTTGGAAATTCAATTTCCTTATCTTATTAATTTCATAATATTTTATCTATGGTTCCAAATTGAATGAAATCAATTTCTATGGTTTTATAATATTTCTATTTGTCATTCTTGATCATTTATAAATGTTTGTTGACAAAATTTTATATGGATCAAAACCATGGTCTTAGAGATATCTTGGAAATGATTTTATTCCATTAAGGTTTTAGGGTTTTGGTTTATTTTCCAAGTGTTTAAATTTACAAGATGCTTTTATGAAGAATGCAATTCACTTGATTTGAATTTAGTTGGAGTCAAACATTACTCAAGTTTGTTCAAGATGGGATTTTAAGTTTCCATTTAGAAACAAAGTTTCTTTTCACCCTAAATTTCAACAATTATTTATTTTGTTTATTTATTTTTCACATTACAAAATTTGGAAAATTTTGGGATGTGACATATAATGGGTAAGATTTTTGGCACTCTCAGGTAGCTGTAAACATGATGGAAGCAATCCTCTGGCTGATATAAGTAATCATTATGCAAAAGGAATAAAAACCTTAGTGATGCCACGAGTGTCCATCACATCCCGATGATGACCCACAAGTATAGGGGGTGTATCGTAGTACTTTCGATAAATAGGAGTGTCGATCCCAACGAGGAGCAGAAGGTGCTAAATAGTGGTAAGGAGCAGGAACTCTCTGCAAGTACTTAACAAACAGATTTTTAGTGGTTTTCTGATAAGGCAACAAAACAAAGTGCAAGTAACAAAGAACAAACGCAGCAAGTAGCCCAATCCTTTCTTAGCAAAGGACAAGCCGGTGGAAATATTTATAAGGAACAAAATTCTCGAGGACACATGGGAATTCTGTCAAGTGCTATCGCTTCATATAGCTGAGTACTCTTCTTTGGTGTTGTAAGTGTTGTGTGGGTGAACCTATGCTAACGTACCGACCTTACTTGGACTAATACATACTTATGATTAAACCCCCTGCAAACATCCGTAACTACAGGAAAGTAACTAAGATATAAATCTAACCACAACCTTAAACTCTGAGATCCTATGCTCCCTTGTGCAAAGGTGTCCTAACGGGGGTTCAGGTTTCTGTCACTTCGGCAACCCCACAATTAGTAGTCAAATACACAATGAATTTCCCTAGGCCCATAAATGGTGAAGTATCATGTAGTCGACGTCCACATGACACCACTAGAAGAATAGCACCACAACTTAAATACTAACCATTGAATAATAACTCAACACAAATACACTAATAACAACATGACTTCTCCCATGTCCTCAAGAACTAGACGAACTACTCACAAGACATCATACGGATCAAGATCAAAGATGATATGATAATGGATAACAATCTGAACATAAACAATAATCCAATCGTTCCACTCACAAGCATCAACTACAATAGTAATTAACACCGATAAAGTTTCCCCTATGAACTAATACAAGATCCAACACAATTGTTACAACGGAACGAAGTGGTGATGATGGTGCTAGTGGTGATGATGCTGTGGATGATTATGATGATACCGATGAAGCCTAGCTTGATGATGGTGTTGATGGCGACGATCCCCTCTCTCTAGGAAGGAATTCCCCCGGCAGAAATCTGTCTGCCGAAGAGATCTTTCTCTCTCGGTGTTTTCTGCCCCCAGAGGCGGCAGAAATCTATCTGTGGTCGCCCCTCTAGCCTTAGGGTTCCGTAGGGAAGATATAGGCGAAGGGAGGGAGTCCGGAGCCGGGCAGGTGGGCCACACCTGCCCTAGGCGTGGCCCAAGGTGGGCACGCGCCTAGGGGGGTGTGGGCCCCCTGCGTCCCTTCTTCGCTCCTCCTTCTGGCTTCCTCAATCTTCTGGAAAAATAATATTTTCCCATAGTTTTATGGTCTTTTTTTGATCTTCGTGAAATTGCATCAAAACGCCTTCTTTCCCATCAGAATCCAGACTCTGGCAGTCCATCCTCCAAGAATCATCCAACATGCATAAACAGATGAAAAGCCATAAGTAATACCTCATAATAAGACAAATATCAGTGAATAGAGGTAGATTATGATATAGAATGGTGATACAAATTGGGCGTATCACCCGATAAACTAATGAATTTTTTTGGCATGATCTCAATTACTTAAGAACTGAAATTCTTGAAGGATAATGAATATAAAAGTAGTGCTTAAAAAGTCTTGACTTGTTGATGTGGGAGAATTGATATACTTTAGTATATATTCTTTTCATGACAAACTCTCACACTCTTAATTTTACATGATTATACTTTATTGTTCAAAGGCAATCTTATGAGTTGATTACATGACATGGAATAAAGTTTACTCTTTTGAATTATCCATGCTTAAAACAATTTTGCTGCGCTATAAGGATTCATGAAACCCGTATGATATGCTTGCCATTACTCTATCTATGCTAAAGTTTTTCAGATTAATAAAGTGGAGGAAACACGCGACTACCAATCATGAGTAAGATCATCATCTCGTTATTTTAGTTTAAATGCTGAGTTTCCTTTTGATTTTGGTTTTCTTGCTCGAGGACGATCAGTTTAAGCTTTAGGAGGTTGATGGCTGTGAAATATAGCCATCCACGTCCGCATTTAAACCAGATATTATTCATATATTTGATGAAATATCCTTCTAAATGTTGCCACTAATGCCTAATGATCAAAGGGGTATGCAATCATGTATGATGACGGGAATCACTATATAAATGCCAAAGATACGAGATTTCCAACACATCAAAGAAACCAGGAGCCGTGAAGTGGATCCAGAAGACTTAACGACCAACTATACTACGGGAAATTTATTCCGGCCATACAGTTGGCATCGACTCCATTAGGTCAAACAGAACAACTTTCGTGAAGGGACCCCTATATAAAGAGGCTTCGGGCAACGAGAAACAACGCTTTTTTCGACCTCAACTCTCCCTACCACCAGAAGTCGCCATGCCGGAGGAATAGATCTAGATTTAAATCTTCAAACCCTTCTCCACCACCATAGCCATCTTCCACCACTTGTAATAGTACATCTCTTTCTCCAATTGGCGACATTGTAAGACTATTTACTATCAATCTTGTGATCTCTATTGCAATGTTTATGATTGTTGATTTCATCTCTATGTGAGAGTAATTCTCCTTGGGCTAAGGGCTTCGGCCTATCCATGTAGCTTTTTTGAGCATGTTATTTATCATAGATGGGATCATGTATTAGGTTGTATGACATGATGATTATAGTACCCTCTCTTGCCTCAATCTAAAGACTTGTCAGGTACCCAAGACCCCGAGGATTTATCTAGGTATAGGAAGTGTGACTAATGACTTTTCTTTAGGTTGGGAACCCATTGACATAAGGGGTAGTATGGCTGTATGTGAGGGATTTACTTGGGATTAACGGTGACATCACTATGCATATCATTAGTTCTATTTCTTCTATGAATGCGACTAGTAGGTTATTGCTATAAGCGGTTGCGGAGGCAATAACAATTATGGATGCACTGCCCACATATAATTATCTTGCTTTAACGATTACATGCATACTTTATTATTATCTTTTATTCCCATTAGATGTTTTGCACATCTGCTGGTGAAACTGAATACCCTAGGCCCTCTCTCTCCATCGTCAACAACAAAAAGATCGCAAACTTTTGGTCCGGTGGAAACACAAAAGGAATTTTAAAACTCTCGAAGGTCCGTTTAATTAATCTCACTTTGCTTTCTGCTTCCCGAGGATTCGATAAACCTAGGTCTACTAGGGAAAAAGAGCTATACTACATCCGTAATCCGGATCAAAGGTATCAGCCAGCGGCGGAGCTCATAGGTCTAGGGCATGCAGTGATCACGGGGAAGAGAGAGGCGGGGGATAGGTGCTAGAGTACCGGTGGCTCACCCTGGAGCGATTGATGACGATGGAGGGGCGGGGCGGTGACCAGAGCAATGACGAGGAGAATGGCAAAGCACATTGGGGTCGGAGAAGAAGCGACTGATGCGGACGTATGGAAGCTTTGGGGCTCGATTCCTTTGGCAAGGAGGCTCGGCACGGAGAGGTGGATCTCAAGGTGGTGCCAGGAGGGGTCAGGAAGGTCGGAGATAGCGGGGCACAACGACGATTGGCGACTAGGGTTTAGGCCAAGCTCAGGAACGAGGAGAGAGGCGCTAGGGAGAGTGAGAGGTCGAGGATAAGAGAGATACAACTCAGAGCATCCTTATCTCCTCCATAGGGCAGCACGACGGGCATCTTGGCGCGGAGCCGATCGACGGTGGTGGCGCAGGAACGCAGCAGCTTCCAGCTAGGGAAATGGATGACACTTTTAAAAAAAACCCTCTAGAAAAGCAGAAAATGGCCTAGGGTGCCTCTCTGTTGAAGGTTTTGTTAAAAACTCCCTAGGCTTTTGTAAAACAGAGAAAAATAATTCGTTTTATTTTGATTTCTTTTCACCCTTTTGAGTTGTTTGCAATAATTTGGTGATCCCAAAATACACCAAACTTGCACAAAACTTTATGAAAATAATTTTGTCTTTCCTTAATCAATTTGGAAGGACCACAACGTTCATTTTAAGTGTTTTGGAGGGATCCAAAATAGGTAGTGCTCATAGATAGAGTTAGGGGTTTTAATTTGTTCTTGTTTGCATTTTTTTCTTAGCAAAGTATATGATGCTCATGAATGCACAACCAAAAGCCCTAATTAGTATTTAACTAAAACTGGAGTGTTACACTTCACATCCCAAGAATGAGAATCAAAACAATAACAACTGGCCACTATAGCATCAGGAAGCATAGTTGCCAAAAACAAAGTAGGATAGGCAATTCTCAAAGGAACATTCCCCAGCCAAACATCGTGCCAAAATCTTGTTCTTCTCCCATTTCCCATCACATGCACTGGTCCCCAACAAACCGTTTTTCACATCTTTAAGACCATTCCAAAACTAAAAAACCCTGTAATTGTTCATCAAAATCCAGTCCCCATGGAAGGAGTGTTGCTTCGCGTTCTTTGACCTTAGGATCCTTCACTCCACCATCATCATCCTTGCATATAGAGAGAGATAATACTTGTAAGATTAATTTTGTGAACGCTATTCATACTTGTAGATTGTGTTTGGTTGATTTTTCTCCTTAATGTGGCTTCGTAAGGTAATATCAAGATGAATCCTATTTACATAATGATTATATGTTTGTGTTATTCTTCTCTCATATGCGAGTAAACCCCTAAGTGTAGGAGATGTAAGTAATTGGTAATATGTGTTATGACTATTTACTTTCCATACATTTGTTATAATTATTGTTATTATTGATTACAAAGATTTATTATCCATGTTATGCATAATGCTTGTTGTCTATTCGAAAGGCCTAGACGACATGATCTAGAGGTCTACATGGATAATAACTTGCTGTTTAGCGAATCGGCGACCTCTGAGTGAGTTCGACTAATATCAAATAGGAACTAACATAACTCGATAAGAACGATAAAGCCATTAAATATAACACATCCGTATGGTTTCACGATCTTATTTTGTTGTGATGTCCATGATTGGTGCTAGCAGGTTACAAAAAATTTGTCAAATAAGCCGGTAGGAGGGGTTTGGCTATTCAAGCATTGCCCACCTACTTGTATCCCAATATGAAAAATTATGATCACATATCCTCCTTATTCCACCTGGCATATTCACTAGCACTATGAGCTCAATCTCTCTGCACCTAATCTCCCATATGCAGGAAACTACGACATCACTCGATAAAATTTCATTGTTTGTTATTTACTTTTTAGTAGTGTTCAAACCTCTTTCAATACTTAACTACATTCACCCCTCTTTCATATCAATACATGCGGTCAGTTCACTCAATACAAGTGACACCTTAAGTGCGAAAGAAACGCCCCGGCTAAACACTCACCGAAGCTCTTCGTTTGGATCAATATAAAAAGCGAAAGTAATACTTCTATGAAAATGTGCTTTGACAAACATGTGCTCTTGCAGACATCAATGGATCCTGCAGAACCTTGTTGATCTCATCGAGCCCCCTTGAAATTCTCCACCTCAACAATTTTGTAATCATGGTAGTGTATTGGCGTGGTCGATGTACCAAATGGTGCCTAGTAATTGTATTAGTGAAGGTTGGCATGGACCTTGCCTAAGCCTACAGTCCTCAACAACAAAAACTCCACGATCAATAATGCATCACAGACATGGCACCACCGTGGATTAGCAAGTCTAGGAGCTTGAGTGTTTCGTGTGATGGACTTTTGCATGGCGCTAGCGCGTGAAATTTGTGAGGCGTCATTTTGAGGGATTCCCTATGGGCACTTAGGCAGGTTGTAGGGTGGGGTGATCGTCGAAGGATGGCTCTCGGACCTCCTCCACGACCAACAAGTGCCATTTGGGGAACACCCAGGATCACGCATGGCCACACCTAGTGGCTTGTCGCTGGAGGTGCATCGCTCGACGGGCTTAGGATCATGAACATGGACGCTCCTTCGTCGTCGTCCGTCGTCGCTAGTTTCTCCCGATGGCGGCAAGGGAGAGAAAGGGTTGGGAGACACTGAAGAGGCGTTCCGGATCGCCTCCCATGTCCCATCTTATGCGGTTTGGGAGGTACCCACTAAGTCAGGCCATACATGACAATTTGTTAGATTTCGTTTTTTTCTCTATCAACAACCCCATGTGGCATAATGAAGTGGAAGAACATTTCTGTCAACACGACAGTATTCTTTTACCCCCTACTATTGGGGGAAAAAATCATTTGGCACACATTAATACAATATTTTCAAGTCCTCGGACAGAATGGTAATTTCAGTCCTTACAGTATGTCATGCATTCGTCAATCTCACGTTCATCCTCTCTTCTTAGGTGAAATTACGAGTGAGCTCAGTACTACTCACTTGTACTACGTCTGCACGAAGAAACAAGGACCAAAGCATCGGTAGGCATTGTCGCATCACATGACTTCCATTTAGGACGAAAAGGGTAAGGAAGAGCCTCATAAAACAACAAGAATTACCAGCGGAAATTAAAGGCTCGAAAAGTGCACTCCCCTTAATTAGTTCTACTACTATGAAGAAGTACCACCCCTACATGCTGTTGTCAGCCCGGTGGCAGCCACGAAGCTGAGCTCCTAGGGTAGAAGAAAAGAAGAAGGCCAAAAGCGAGAGGTGGCTGCGGTGAGACCCACCACATGCCAGCTGGGTTCCAAGAAAAGGACCCCCACCCTCTAGATTCCACACGCACAAGGTACACACGACACATACACGGTGGGGGAAGGGGGGAGGGGGGTGTGATTAGGATATGGCAACAGACAGAGCCATCTACCAATGATTGCAAATCGGAAGGTAACAAAGGTCATGATTAGCACTGATTGATGCAAGTGGGTCTCGGTTGTAATAAGTGCCTACCAATAGCTGTAAACTTTTTTTTTCTTTTGCTAGTACAATATTGCCTTTGTTTGTAGGTGTTGCATTGATTATTGAAGCCACCATTTTCTTTGGTTCGACTGTGTGTGATAAGATGAGGTACTACAGTCATTCAGAAACAGCACACAATCTGACCGTATGTTTTTAAAGGATCTTTGACCTAGTAGAAGACAGACAACGTAACTTGATCCACTGTTGGTGAGAATGTATAATATAGGAAGATGCAGGCTCATCCGCTCATGATATGGTAGTAGTAAAACCCAGAAAGAGCAAATGGGGGATTATATACGTCGCCACTCACTGCAGTAAATACTGTAGGGCATGTCCAAAGGAGGATCAGAGACACTGCTGATCTAGTAGTAGTACATGAACTAAACACAAAGGAGAAGAACACCAGAAGGGAAGGTAACATTTGGTCCTTTCTTTCCTCTCTGCATTCTCATGCTTGCCATCCTAGACCCCTCTCAGAATTCAGAAACTACCCCTATACTTCCTTTCTACAGTTAGGGCGTGCAGCCAGGAGCCCATCATACAACCCCTGCCTCCAATTGCCATTTTCAACACAAACACTGAAACACACACACAAATTCATGGCATCTGCACCCAAAAGCCTGCTCGTTTTTTCCGTTTCTCCATTCCCAGGCGGGCCACACCTAGAGGCTGCGGTGAGGGAAGGCAGCAGAGAAGAGTCATGTGGTAATGATTGTCTGATTCCGAGCTGCTCCTCCTGCTGCTGCTGCTGTGCTGGGGAGAAATGAGAGGGCGAGTACTACGGCGGCTGGCGTAATGTACAGAGGGGGCAGGCACATTTATGGTTCAACCTTCATGTGGTTTACTGTCGTCGGCTGCCCTGCATTCAATGGCACCAAACAAGAAAATCCTCAGCCAAACCCAACCTAGAATAATCGCTCCATTTGGGAACTAAGGAAGAAATTATGGTTTCACTTGCCGTAGAAAGCATGTGGGTCTTGGCTGCTGCTACCTCCGGCCATCTGCACCATGCTCTGGAGGTCTTGCTCCCACCCGAAGCTGCCGTCTAGCTCTTGCCCGTGGCCGGCCGGGATGGCGAACGGATCGGCGGTTGAACCGGCATACGAGAAGGCGGTTGCCCGGTCGTCGGACGGATAGCAGCTGGCTGGCATTGCCATCTGGTTCATCTGGAAATTACAACTTTATTATCTGCCATTCTCACTTGATAAAAGTTCTGATATGGTGATGGATAGCGAACTCACGTCTTTAGACGGGATTTGGTGCCCGTCGAAGTCCAGTTCGGGATTCATGGTAGACAGTTTCATGGACAAGAACTGAGACACACGCAAAACTCTCTCGTTAGTTACTATGTTCTCAAAGAAAGATCGATCGACTGTTCTGAACTTTCGCAAGAGCATGTTGCTTGCGTATTGGTTACCTCGACCTGACGCTGCAGCGACTGGACGTAGTTGATGATCTCGTCGAGCATCAGGGACTTGCCGGTGATCTGTCCGCCGCACATTCGCACGTGAAAGTTAGTAATTATTAGCTACCTAATTAAACAGTACTACAAACAAACTGAAAAAACAAACCCAAATTTGACCGCCGTCGCAATAATTGGGCACTAAAGTAATCGTGCGCGCCACCTAAACCACCCACACCACACCCTCGATCCATGGATTAACTAATCATCATCATCATATCATTCGAGCACACAACGCAGGAACCTAGCAGAACTGATTAATGCCACTACTACCATTGCAGGTTCTTCTAGGAGTACCTTCTTGGACCACACGATCAGCCTTATTACGCTACGGTCAAAATTATTTGAATTATTACTACTGCCTCCAAAGTCGTCCAGACTTGGCCATAGCTAGCCTAGCTAGTAGCAATGTAGCATGTTCTTACTTTCGGTGGAGGAATAGCAGCTGCAAGCTATAGCAGCAAAAAGTCCAACTACTAGGTAGTAGTACTCCAGTAATCATAAATAATAATGGCTCTCACTAGTGGCTAACTACAACTATAACAAGTGGAAGCTGACAAGAACATCAAGCACTACTTCGTTTGTTCAAAGGTATTTTAGACATCGGCGCGGTCTCCCAAGTACATGTTGTATTTTACAGGATAATCACGTTATAACCGTCTAGGTTAGGAGTACTTGACTTGCAGGAAATGACTGCTGAGGCGTGTTCATACCTTGGTGCAGCCTGGCACGAGGGACTGCAGAAGCTTCATCCTCTCACTGATCTTCTCCCTCCTCACCTACCAGTTAACAACCATCCAAACTGTTCACACCAGACCAGCAACAGCAATGTACTAGTAGTACTAACAAGGGAAGTTATAATTATACTACTACTACTAGTAACAATTATGCTCCAGTGATCAGTTTATTACAGTGACGTGCATTTGGATTCTGGGAAGAAATGAGAGTACCTAGCTATGAATCTATGATAGGAAGCTAGGTGGATTAGTTAGCTAATAAGGTACCGTACCCTCTCGGCGAGGCTGTGGCTATCGGTTGCTTGCCCCCTCCTCGCCCTCACATGGATGTAGTCCTTGAATGGCTCGGTCTTCTCCTCCTCCACCGCAGCCGCCTCTGCGTCGGCGTTTTCGTCGTTGCTGCCGTCGACGACCCTCGGCCGCTTCGTGGGGCTCGCGTTGATCGCTGCGGTCTGCATTGGATTTATTTGGCATACATGAACATTAGACTGGGACTGATTGAATGCCGAGATTACTGCAATGAACTCACGGCGGAGCAACTGGGCCGTACCGCGGGTAAAGAAGATGGCTCTGCTTTCGCCTTTCCCTTCGCCGCCGCGGCCTTGCGCTTCCGCGCGGAGGCCTTCGTCGTCGTCGGCCGGTCCGGTATGACGGCGTCACCCGCCGTCTTGGGGCTCGTATCCGCCTCGGCGGCGGCGACGCCGTGGGTGTTGTTGGCGCCGAGCGACTTGCTGCTGGACACCCGGGACAGCCTGCCCCCGCTCTCCAGCGCGCCGTACGCTCGGAACGGCCCGCGCTGAGGGGAGCTGAGCGGCGTGCTGTAGCAGGAGTTGCTGTTGCTGGCTCCGTTGCAGATGCTGCCCAGCCGTCCGATCAGGTCGCCGATGGCCACCTCGTCCTCGCCGACGCAGGCCGGAGAAGATACCAGGGAGCTCAGCGCGGAGTCGAAGTGCGCCGAGGAGTCCGCCGCTGGAAGCTGCTGGTCGGCCCACGGCAGCCCGAAGGCCATGGCAGCGGCGGCCTCGAGCCCTGACCGGGGCGGCGCCGCGTAAGAGGCGCCGAGGAATGGCATGGAGAGGCCGGAGAAGTAATCGCCGGGGAAGAAGTGTTCGTTGGCCATTGGAGAGCTGGAGTGTGCGTTGGTGTCCTCGTGTGAGAGAGAGGAGAGTAGACAGGGGGAGGGAAGAAGACTGAAGAGGAAGGGGTGAGGTATAGTTGACCGTTATATATGAAAACTGGAGGGAACTAACCGTATTGGTGGGTGTGGTGATACTGATGCGGGCTTTGCACGGTAAAAAAGACGCTCGGAGCGTAGTGTTCATATAGGTACATTTTTTTAAATAATATATTTTTTTATTAAATTGCACAAATAATACACAAAACGGATAAATTGCAAATCTGTTGATCGGTCGGCCGTTCGACAGACGACAGACTTGTTTCGTCCGTTCATTGCCTTCGTCCGTTCAACGGACGACACACCCTGACGAAAGCAGTGTTTCGTCGAAGGCAGTGTTTCGTCTGTTGAACGGCCGACCGACCAACAGATTTGCAATTTGCCCGTTTTATGTATTATTTGTAAAATTCAATAAAAAAATGTATTATTTAAATAAAAAATAGCGTTCATATACGCCTTATTTTTGAGAATTTAGCACTTTATAAATAATATCAATACAAAGTTTGCCACGGATGCAATTTGGAACATACTTTTTAAAGTAAATACTACCAAACTGTTCAGCTCTACGAGCTAACACATGCGCTGAATTATTACACAAATAATTAAGATGATGAAATGTCACGGAAGACAAGGATCGAACGAGGGTTTTTATGACCTCGATAACCACTCCGATCAACTTGTTCCTCTCGAAGCCTTGATCCACCGAATAACCACACCAGAATGAACCTATCCAAGCCTTCAGCACGAGGAAGGTAGACTGCACATCTGATACCGTATGCTTCTGCAAATTCAGGCGCCATGATTTCATCGAGTAACTGATTGTGAGCAGCCAGAAATTCGCCATTGTGGAATCTAATCACGAGGCCAACCCCTATCCATGAAGAACCCTCAAACAATGTGTAGAAATATATTTGTCTCATAATTGATTGCATTGTTTGAGGGATTACAAGGAATATATATAGGGGGGCAGTCGGCCTAACCCTAACTTAAGTTACAAGTAAACCCAAACCGACTTATAATTCTAACACCCCCTCCCCCCCCCCCTCCCCGCGCAGTGTCAACGTGTGGTTCACCAGCGTTGAGACTGAAACGAATGTCGGTGAACGAAGCTGTTGGAAGACCCGTGGTGAAGATATTGGCAAATTGTGCAGCGGTTGGAAAATTAAGAACTCGAACTTGTCCTAGGGCCACCTTCTCTCGGACAAAATGAATATCAATATCGATGTGCTTGGTCCGACGATGCTGCACTGGATTGCTGGACATGTAACAGCTGAAATTGTTGGAGATATGCCCTAGAGGCAATAATAAATGTAGTTATTATTATATCTTTGTATTTATGATAAATGTTTACATTTATGCTATAATAGTATTAACAAGGAAACATTAATACTTGTGTGATTTGTAAACTAAAATAGAGTCCCTAGTAAAGCCTCTTTATAATACTAGCTTGTTGGTTAATAAATGATTGTGGTTTCCCTATCATGAACATTGAGATGTTATTAACAACAAAGTCATATCGTTAGGAGAATGATATGATGGACATACTCCTATAGATAAGCGTAGCATAAAGATCAAGTCATTTTAATAGTTCAATTGCTATATGCTTTCTGATACATAGTAACCTAATTCCTTCGACCATGAGATCATGCTTATCACCGTCACCGGAAGGATGCTTTGATGACATCAAATACCACACCGTAACTGGGTGGCTATAAAGGTGGCATTGAGTGTTCGGAAAGTATTGGTTGAGACACATGGATCAAGAGTGGGATTTGTCCATCCATATGACGGATAGATATACTCTGGGCCCTCTCGGTGGAATGTCATCCAATTGGTTTGCAAGCATGTGACTGGCTCACAAGGGATCACATATCACGGGAACGAGAAAAGAGTACTTGTCAGTAACGAGGTTGAACTAGGTATGCAGAGATACCGACGATCAAAACCTCGGATAAGTAAACTATCATGAGACAAAGGGAAATTGGTATCGTATGTAAGTGGTTCATTCGATCGCAAATTAATCGTAGAAATATGTGGGAGCCATATGAATTTCCAGATTCCTCTATTGGTTATTGTTCGGAGAAGTGTCTCGATCATGTCCGCATAATACGAACCGTAGGGAGACACACTTAAGGATTCGATGTTGTTGAGTAGTTATGGAATGATGAGTAAGAGACCGAATGTTGTTCAGAGTCTCGGATGGGATCCGGGATATCACGAGGAGATCCGTAATGGTCCGGAGAATAAGATTCATATAAGGAAAGTCCTGTTTCGGGGTTGGAGAATGGTTCCGGTGTTTTCATCGGGAATGTTCTAGAAGGTTCCGGAAGGTCCGACACTCCGGAAGGGAAGGGTACATGAATGTGTCATAACAAGTTGGAATGGTTGCATCATGTACTAGGTGTCATCGCTGAGCAAAATAAAGGGATAAATCAAATCCTAGTTTGAAAAGTCAAACGCCAATTTGAAAAGTCAAACGGCAAGTTTGCTTGGTGTAGGGAGAGTAGGAAACCTACTTGGGGAGGAAGTCCCTCTCCCTCCACCGCCGGCCTTGGAAGCCGAGTTGGGGAGGGACTCCCCTCCCCTTGGCCGCGCCCTCCCACCTATATAAGGAGGGGCAGGGCTGCCCCTCCAAGACCTACACCTTGCACCCTCCAAACCCTAGCCCTAAGCCGCCGGCGCCACCACCTCCTGCTGCTGCCGCCGCCGCCTAGGGCAAACCCTAGCCGCCGACTTGGGCTTCCCCAAGCCCTAGCCGCCGGCCTAGCCCTCTCCCCTTGGTGTGTCTAAACCCTAGAACACCGAGGCCTCTCTCATAGTACACCATACTCGCTCTGGCTTAAGGCGAAGCCCTGCGAGATCTCACCTCTACTTCCGGTACCACGCCGTCGTGCTGCCGGAATCGCGAGGAGAGTGCTACAACCTCCGCTGCCTGCTGGAACAAGGAAGAGGAAGCTCTTCATCGAGTACCGAACGTGTGACCGACTACGGAAGCGCTGCCGGAACACAGCGTCGGAAGGATCGTCTACACCAGAATGAACCTATCCAAGCCTTCAGCACGAGGAAGGTAGACTACACATCTGATACCGTGTGCTTCTGCAAATTCAGGCGCCATGATTTCATCGAGTAACTGATTGTGAGCAGCCAGAAATTCGCCATTGTGGAATCTAATCACGAGGCCAACCCCTATCCATGAAGAACCCTCAAACAATGTGTAGAAATATATTTGTCTCATAATTGATTGCATTGTTTGAGGGATTACAAGGAATATATATAGGGGGGCAGTCGGCCTAACCCTAACTTAAGTTACAAGTAAACCCAAACCGACTTATAATTCTAACACCCCCTCCCCCCCTCCCCGCGCAGTGTCAACGTGTGGTTCACCAGCGTCGAGACTGAAACGAATGTCGGTGAACGAAGCTGTTGGAAGACCCGTGGTGAAGATATTGGCAAATTGTGCAGCGGTTGGAAAATTAAGAACTCGAACTTGTCCTAGGGCCACCTTCTCTCGGACAAAATGAATATCAATATCGATGTGCTTGGTCCGACGATGCTGCACTTGATTGCTGGACATGTAACAGCTGAAATTGTTGGAGATATGCCCTAGAGGCAATAATAAATGTAGTTATTATTATATCTTTGTATTTATGATAAATGTTTACATTTATGCTATAATAGTATTAACAAGGAAACATTAATACTTGTGTGATTTGTAAACTAAAATAGAGTCCCTAGTAAAGCCTCTTTATAATACTAGCTTGTTGGTTAATAAATGATTGTGGTTTCCCTATCATGAACATTGAGATGTTATTAACAACAAAGTCATATCGTTAGGAGAATGATATGATGGACATACTCCTATAGATAAGCGTAGCATAAAGATCAAGTCATTTTAATAGTTCAATTGCTATATGCTTTCTGATACATAGTAACCTAATTCCTTCGACCATGAGATCATGCTTATCACCGTCACCGGAAGGATGCTTTGATGACATCAAATACCACACCGTAACTGGGTGGCTATAAAGGTGGCATTGAGTGTTCGGAAAGTATTGGTTGAGACACATGGATCAAGAGTGGGATTTGTCCATCCATATGACGGATAGATATACTCTGGGCCCTCTCGGTGGAATGTCATCCAATTGGTTTGCAAGCATGTGACTGGCTCACAAGGGATCACATATCACGGGAACGAGAAAAGAGTACTTGTCAGTAACGAGGTTGAACTAGGTATGCAGAGATACCGACGATCAAAACCTCGGATAAGTAAACTATCATGAGACAAAGGGAAATTGGTATCGTATGTAAGTGGTTCATTCGATCGCAAATTAATCGTAGAAATATGTGGGAGCCATATGAATTTCCAGATTCCTCTATTGGTTATTGTTCGGAGAAGTGTCTCGATCATGTCCGCATAATACGAACCGTAGGGAGACACACTTAAGGATTCGATGTTGTTGAGTAGTTATGGAATGATGAGTAAGAGACCGAATGTTGTTCAGAGTCTCGGATGGGATCCGGGATATCACGAGGAGATCCGTAATGGTCCGGAGAATAAGATTCATATAAGGAAAGTCCTGTTTCGGGGTTGGAGAATGGTTCCGGTGTTTTCATCGGGAATGTTCTAGAAGGTTCCGGAAGGTCCGACACTCCGGAAGGGAAGGGTACATGAATGTGTCATAACAAGTTGGAATGGTTGCATCATGTACTAGGTGTCATCGCTGAGCAAAATAAAGGGATAAATCAAATCCTAGTTTGAAAAGTCAAACGCCAATTTGAAAAGTCAAACGGCAAGTTTGCTTGGTGTAGGGAGAGTAGGAAACCTACTTGGGGAGGAAGTCCCTCTCCCTCCACCGCCGGCCTTGGAAGCCGAGTTGGGGAGGGACTCCCCTCCCCTTGGCCGCGCCCTCCCACCTATATAAGGAGGGGCAGGGCTGCCCCTCCAAGACCTACACCTTGCACCCTCCAAACCCTAGCCCTAAGCCGCCGGCGCCACCACCTCCTGCTGCTGCCGCCGCCGCCTAGGGCAAACCCTAGCCGCCGACTTGGGCTTCCCCAAGCCCTAGCCGCCGGCCTAGCCCTCTCCCCTTGGTGTGTCTAAACCCTAGAACACCGAGGCCTCTCTCATAGTACACCATACTCGCTCTGGCTTAAGGCGAAGCCCTGCGAGATCTCACCTCTACTTCCGGTACCACGCCGTCGTGCTGCCGGAATCGCGAGGAGAGTGCTACAACCTCCGCTGCCTGCTGGAACAAGGAAGAGGAAGCTCTTCATCGAGTACCGAACGTGTGACCGACTACGGAAGCGCTGCCGGAACACAGCGTCGGAAGGATCGTCTACACCAGAATGAACCTATCCAAGCCTTCAGCACGAGGAAGGTAGACTACACATCTGATACCGTGTGCTTCTGCAAATTCAGGCGCCATGATTTCATCGAGTAACTGATTGTGAGCAGCCAGAAATTCGCCATTGTGGAATCTAATCACGAGGCCAACCCCTATCCATGAAGAACCCTCAAACAATGTGTAGAAATATATTTGTCTCATAATTGATTGCATTGTTTGAGGGATTACAAGGAATATATATAGGGGGGCAGTCGGCCTAACCCTAACTTAAGTTACAAGTAAACCCAAACCGACTTATAATTCTAACACCCCCTCCCCCCCTCCCCGCGCAGTGTCAACGTGTGGTTCACCAGCGTCGAGACTGAAACGAATGTCGGTGAACGAAGCTGTTGGAAGACCCGTGGTGAAGATATTGGCAAATTGTGCAGCGGTTGGAAAATTAAGAACTCGAACTTGTCCTAGGGCCACCTTCTCTCGGACAAAATGAATATCAATATCGATGTGCTTGGTCCGACGATGCTGCACTTGATTGCTGGACATGTAACAGCTGAAATTGTTGGAGATATGCCCTAGAGGCAATAATAAATGTAGTTATTATTATATCTTTGTATTTATGATAAATGTTTACATTTATGCTATAATAGTATTAACAAGGAAACATTAATACTTGTGTGATTTGTAAACTAAAATAGAGTCCCTAGTAAAGCCTCTTTATAATACTAGCTTGTTGGTTAATAAATGATTGTGGTTTCCCTATCATGAACATTGAGATGTTATTAACAACAAAGTCATATCGTTAGGAGAATGATATGATGGACATACTCCTATAGATAAGCGTAGCATAAAGATCAAGTCATTTTAATAGTTCAATTGCTATATGCTTTCTGATACATAGTAACCTAATTCCTTCGACCATGAGATCATGCTTATCACCGTCACCGGAAGGATGCTTTGATGACATCAAATACCACACCGTAACTGGGTGGCTATAAAGGTGGCATTGAGTGTTCGGAAAGTATTGGTTGAGACACATGGATCAAGAGTGGGATTTGTCCATCCATATGACGGATAGATATACTCTGGGCCCTCTCGGTGGAATGTCATCCAATTGGCTTGCAAGCATGTGACTGGCTCACAAGGGATCACATATCACGGGAACGAGAAAAGAGTACTTGTCAGTAACGAGGTTGAACTAGGTATGCAGAGATACCGACGATCAAAACCTCGGATAAGTAAACTATCATGAGACAAAGGGAAATTGGTATCGTATGTAAGTGGTTCATTCGATCGCAAATTAATCGTAGAAATATGTGGGAGCCATATGAATTTCCAGATTCCTCTATTGGTTATTGTTCGGAGAAGTGTCTCGATCATGTCCGCATAATACGAACCGTAGGGAGACACACTTAAGGATTCGATGTTGTTGAGTAGTTATGGAATGATGAGTAAGAGACCGAATGTTGTTCAGAGTCTCGGATGGGATCCGGGATATCACGAGGAGATCCGTAATGGTCCGGAGAATAAGATTCATATAAGGAAAGTCCTGTTTCGGGGTTGGAGAATGGTTCCGGTGTTTTCATCGGGAATGTTCTAGAAGGTTCCGGAAGGTCCGACACTCCGGAAGGGAAGGGTACATGAATGTGTCATAACAAGTTGGAATGGTTGCATCATGTACTAGGTGTCATCGCTGAGCAAAATAAAGGGATAAATCAAATCCTAGTTTGAAAAGTCAAACGCCAATTTGAAAAGTCAAACGGCAAGTTTGCTTGGTGTAGGGAGAGTAGGAAACCTACTTGGGGAGGAAGTCCCTCTCCCTCCACCGCCGGCCTTGGAAGCCGAGTTGGGGAGGGACTCCCCTCCCCTTGGCCGCGCCCTCCCACCTATATAAGGAGGGGCAGGGCTGCCCCTCCAAGACCTACACCTTGCACCCTCCAAACCCTAGCCCTAAGCCGCCGGCGCCACCACCTCCTGCTGCTGCCGCCGCCGCCTAGGGCAAACCCTAGCCGCCGACTTGGGCTTCCCCAAGCCCTAGCCGCCGGCCTAGCCCTCTCCCCTTGGTGTGTCTAAACCCTAGAACACCGAGGCCTCTCTCATAGTACACCATACTCGCTCTGGCTTAAGGCGAAGCCCTGCGAGATCTCACCTCTACTTCCGGTACCACGCCATCGTGCTGCCGGAATCGCGAGGAGAGTGCTACAACCTCCGCTGCCTGCTAGAACAAGGGAGAGGAAGCTCTTCATCGAGTACCGAACGTGTGACCGACTACGGAAGCGCTGCCAGAACACAGCGTCGGAAGGATCGTCTACACGATCTTGAGATCGGGAAGAGTACGACTACATCACCCACGAGAATTCGCTCTCGTTAAACACTTTGGAATCTTCGAGGGTGAGTTATTCTATCGACTCGTTGCTACAATCTAGTAGATAGATCTTGGCTTGTTTGTTTGTATGCGATAGAAATTTTTTGTTTTCCATGCTACGAACCCCTACAGTGGTTTCAGAGCCGTGTCTATATGTAGATCTGTTGCACGAGTAGAACACAATGGTCATTGTGGGTGGTGGTGCTTTTATTATCAATTGCTTCTTGTGTACTTTGCATCTTGCGGTATGATGGGATGAAGCGGCCCGGGCTAACCTTACATGACATCGTTCATGAGACTTGCTCCACGCTCAACATGCAACTTGTATTGCATAAGTGGCTTTGCGGGTGTCTGTCTCTCCCATTATAGTATAGATCCAATTTACAACGGGCACTTGATAGTTCAAACATCAACGTTGTGGTTCTTGTTCGTAAGTTAGATCGACACTTATTGAAAGCCCCAAACCACGTAAAATATGCAAAGAAATTAGAGGCGTCTAACTTTGTTTTGCAGGGGTGTGCTGTGATGTGATATGGCCATGATTGTGATTATATTTGATGTATGCAATGTTCCTTATTGTAAGTTGGCAACCGGCAGGAGCCATATGGTTGTCTTTAATTTCTGTTAAGACCCGCGTGTCTATTCAAAGTAGTTGTAATAGTTGAAGCTGGTGGACGACAACCATGGAGCAGCGTCATTAACCTTGATGCAATGCCGGTGATGATGGAGATCATGTTCGTGCTTGAAGATGGAGATCGGAAGCACAAAGAAGAAAGGCCATATCATATCACATATTATGAATTGCATGTGATGTTAATCCTTTATGCATCTTGTATTGCTTAGTTAACGATGGTAGCATTATAAGATGATCCCTCATGCACATGAATTTCAAGTTCTAAAGTGTTCATCCTTAGTAAGCACCGTTGCTAAAGCTTGTTGTTTCGAAGCACCACGTGATGATCGGGTGTGTTAGATTCTGCAAGTGTATACAACGTGAGCAAGCCAGATTTGCTCATGCGGAAGCTAAGGTTTGATCTTGACGAGCCTAGCATGTACAGACATGGTCTCGGAACATGGATCACCGAAAGGTAAAGCATGAATCATATAGTAGATATGATGAACATGTCGATTGTTCGCCATTGAAGCTACATCAACTCTCGTGATGAGCGGTTTTGATGTGGTGGATTTGGTTCGTGTGATCACTAAAACAATGTGAGGGATATTGTTTTGAGTGGGAGTTCACCTAGATTAATTTAACTATTAATTAGAACTCAATTTGTCATAAACTTAGTCTAAACTATTGCAAATATGTTGTAGATCAATGGCGGACCTACCATCAATTTTAATGCGTTCCTAGAGAAAGAAAAGTTGAAAAACAATGGAAGCAACTTCGCGGATTGGTTCCGCAATTTGAGGATTGTCCTCAATGCTGGTAATTTGACCAATGTGCTGGATGCACCGCTGGGTGACCCGCCTGCAGCTGATGCTACCGATGAAGTAAAGAATGTTTACCTCGCTCGGAAGAATCAGTACTCCACAGTTCAGTGTGCTATCTTGTATGGTTTAGAATCGGAGCTTCAGAAAAGGTTTGAGAATTCAGACCCACATGATATTGTCCGTGAACTCAAACTGATATTTGAGACTCACGCGGCAATTGAGAGCTATGAGGCTTCTGAAAAGTTCTTTAACTGCAAGATGGAAGAGGGCAGCTCCGTCAGTGAGCATGTGCTTAAGATGTTTGGGCACGCAAACAAACTCCAAAGCTTGGGTATAGTGATTCCTAATGCTTTGGGGATTTACCGTGTCCTCCAATCACTACCACCAAGTTACAAGAACTTTGTGATGAACTACAACATGCAAAACATGAACAAGCAGTTGCCAGAACTCTTCGCCATGTTAAAATCTGCAGAAGTGGAGATCAAGAAAGAGCACCAAGTGTTGATGGTCAATAAGACCACCAAATTCAAGAAAGGCAAGTCTAAGCAAAAGGGACACTTCAAGAAGGGTGGTAAGAAAGTTACCGCGCCGACGAAGAAGACCAAGGCTGGACTTAAGCCTGATACTGAGTGCTTTTACTGCAAGGGAGAAGGTCACTGGAAGCGGAATTGCCCAAAGTACTTGGCGGATTTGAAGAACGGCAACATCAAGAAGAAAGGTATATCTGATATACATGTTATTGATGTGTATCTCACTAGTACTCGTAGTAGTGCCTGGGTATTTGATACTGGTTCGGTTGCTCATATTTGTAACTCGAAACAGGTGCTGCAGAATAAACGGAAGCTAGCGAAGAACGAGGTGACGATGCGCGTTGGAAACGGATCAAAGGTTGATGTGATCGCGGTCGGCACGCTACCTCTTCATCTACCATCGGGATTAGTTTTATACTTAGATAATTGTTATTTGGTGCCTGCGTTAAGCATGAACATTATATCGGGATCTTGTTTATTGCGAGACGGTTACTTGTTTAAATCAGAGAATAATGGTTGTTCGATTTATATGAGTAATATGTTTTATGCACATGCACCTTTGATAGATGGTCTATTCTTATTGAATCTCGATAGTGGAAATACACAGATTAATAACATTGAAGCTAAATGTTTGAAATTGAGTGATAACTCGACCTATATGTGGCACTGTCGTCTTGGTCACATTGGAGTGAAGCGTATGAAGAAACTCCATTCCGATGGACTTCTTGAATCACTTGATTTCGAATCACTTGAAAGATGCGAAGCATGTCTGATGGGTAAAATGACTAAGACTCCATTTTCTGGTATGATGGAGCGAGCTACGGAATTATTGGAAATCATACATACCGATGTGTGTGGTCCAATGAGTGTAGCATCGCGCGGTGGTTATCGTTATGTTCTTACCTTCACGGATGACTTGAGTAGATATGGGTATATCTATTTCATGAAACATAAGTCCGAAACTTTCGAGAAGTTTAAGGAATTTCAAAGTGAGGTGGAGAATCAACATAACAAGAAGATTAAATTTCTACGTTCTGATCGTGGAGGTGAATATCTAAGTTACGAGTTTGGCGAGCATTTGAAGAAATGCGGAATACTTTCACAATTGACACCGTCGGGAACACCACAGCGTAATGGTGTGTCCGAACGTCGTAATCGAACTCTCCTAGATATGGTTCATTCTATGATGTCACTTACAGATTTGCCGCTATCATTTTGGGGTTATGCATTAGAAACATCCGCATTCACTTTAAATAGGGCACCATCTAAATCCGTTGAAACGACACCGTATGAATTATGGTTTGGGAAGAAACCTAAATTGTCGTTCCTTAAAGTTTGGGGTTGCGAAGCCTATGTAAAGAAGTTACAGCCGGACAAGCTTGAACCCAAAGCAGAAAAATGCGTCTTCATAGGATACCCAAAGGAAACTATTGGGTATACCTTCTATCATAGATCCGAAGGCAAAATCTTTGTTGCCAAGAATGGATCCTTTCTATAGAAGGAATTTCTCTCGAAAGAAGTGACTGGAAGGAAAGTAGAACTTGACGAGGTTGTCGAACCTTCTCTCGAACTTGCGAGTAGCGCAGCATCGGAAGAAGTTCCTGTGGTGCCTTCACCAATAAGAGAGGAAGCTAATGATGATGATCATGAAACTTCGGTTGTAGTTGCTACAGAACCTCGCAGGTCAACGAGAACTCGTACCACTCCTGATTGGTATGATCCCGTTATGAGTGTCATGTTGGTGGGCAACACCGATGACCCTGCGACATATGAGGAAGCAATGATGAGCCCAGATTCCAATAAATGGCAAGAAGCCATGAAATGCGAGATTAGATCCATGTACGAAAACCAAGTATGGACTTTGGTGGACTTACCATATGGCCAGAAGGCTGTCGAGAACAAATGAACTTTCAAGAAGAAAATAGATGCTGATGGTAATGTTACTGTCTATAAAGCTCGACTTTTCGCAAAAGGGTTTCGACAAATTCAAGGAGTTGACTATGATGAGACTTTCTCACCAGTAGCGAAGCTAAAGTCTGTGAGGATTATGTTAGCAATCGCTGCATATTACGATTATGAAATATGGCAGATGGATGTCAAAACAGCGTTCCTCAATGGAGACATTGATGAAGAGTTGTATATGATGCAACCCAAAGGTTTTGTCGATCCTAAAGATGCTAACAAGGTGTGGAAACTTCAAAGGTCCATATATGGATTGAAGCAAGCATCCCGAAGTTGGAATCAACATTTTGATAAGGTGATCAAAAGTTTTGGTTTTATACAAACTTATGGAGAAGCTTGTATTTACAAGAAAGTGAGTGGGAGCTCTGTAGCATTCTTAATACTATATGTGGATGAAATATTATTGATTGGGAATGATGTAGACCTTCTTAATAGTGTCAAGGAATATTTGAATAATAGTTTTTCAATGAAAGATCTTGGCGAAGCAGCTTACATATTAGGCATAAAGATTTATAGAGATAGATCGAGACGCCTAATATCATTGTCACAAAGTACATATTTGGACAAAGTTCTAAAGAGGTTTGGAATGGAAGATAGCAAGAAAGGGTTCTTGCCCATGTTGCCCAATACGACCTTAAGTAAAACTCAAAGTCCAGCGACGGCAGAAGATAGAGAAAGGATGAGTAAGACTCCCTATGCATCAGCCATATGATCTCTAATGTATGCCATGCTATGTACTAGACCCGACATTACATATGCTGTTAGTTTAACTAGCAGATATCAAAGTGATCCAGGAGTGGATCATTGGACAGCAGTCAAAAAACATCCTTAAGTACTTGAGAAGAACTAAGGATATGGTTCTTTCTTATGGAGTTGATGAACAGCTCGTTGTTAATGGTTATGAAAGGATCGTATGGGCACCTAGAGGGGGGGTGAATAGGTGCTACTTCAAATTTTATTTTTTTTCAAATTAAGGTTTGCCAATAAGGTAAATTCTCTACATAATGCAACTATGGTGAATTTACCTATATGACAATTATGCAAGGGCTACCACAACACAAAGTAGTAACAAGTAAGTAAGGTGCGGTAAAAGGATAGAAGTAACCGAAAAGTGGACGCAGAGACACAAGGATTTGTTTCCCGTAGTTCCTTCCTTTTGAGGGGAAGTACGTCTACGTTTGGAGAGGGGGTGGTTTCAAACCACCGACGCCACGAAAGTCCTCCCTTGTTCTCCGATGAATCTCACCCCAACGGGATCGATTCACCTTCCACTATATCGGCAACCTTCAAGGTGGAAGCCGACACCGTTACAAGTTTGGGGCACACATCCACAACTTAATCGGAGGCTCCCAAATACAAGCAAGCTGTCAAAGCAATCAAAGACAAGCTTGTAAGAACCAAAACAAGAACTAGGGTTTCCAACAAAACTCTAGAGCAAAGGGGCCCTCAAAGAAATGAGGGGGAAATGAAGATCTCTTTTGGTGAAGTAGTAGATCGGGGCCTCCTCCTTCGATTCCCCAAAGATCAAGGACTTTGGGTGGTGGGATAAGGAGATCTTGATGATTTGGGTGGCTCCAATGGAGTCCAATGGTGTTCTTTGACTTTAATGCACTGAGCAACTTGTCCCAAGGTAGGTGGAGGGGTATTTATACCCCTCCACAAAATCTGACCGTTGGAGCATTTATTGCAGCGGTACTACCGGAGAACTCCGGTACTACCGGACCTGGTACCGGACCACCCCTTTTTCAAACTTCATCAAATCCTGCCCACAGCAGTACTACTATTGCTGCTACCAGAAAGCGGTAGTACCGCCAGTGGCAACCGGTACTACCGGACAGAGATAAATCAGCAGCTTTCAGACGAAAAAACTCTCTATCACGCCAGGTAGTAAAATGCGGTACTACCGCATTTTGCTACCGGCGCAGACAGAAGCTTTTTGCAACATACAAAAAGTCTCTGCCCCGAGCGGTACTAAAATGCGGTACTACCGCATTTTAGTACCGGAGCAGGCAGAAGCTTTTGACAAGCTGTCAAAAAGCTTCTGTCGCGCTTGGTACAAAAATGCGGTAATACCGCTTTTTAGTACCTGGCGCGGCAGAGACTTTTTGACAGTTAGTCACAGGCTTCTGTCTGGTCCGGTAGCAAAAAGAGGTACTACCGCTTTTTGGTACCGCACCAGGCAGATAGTTTTTGAATGTTTGCAAATCTTTTTAATGTACCTGCGACACACTTAGCAAATCATTAGTCCGACATGTGTGTTGTTATCAAACACCAAAATCACTAGGGATAGCAAATGCTCTTTCAATCTCCCCCTTTTTGGTGTTTGATGACAACACACATTTTGTAGGGAAATCTAGTAATGACAAGATGTAGATGGGGCTCCCCCTAGATATGTAAAAACAGGCCCCATACACTCTAACAAGTTACCCGGGAGTAGAAGTCGCACATAGAGCACATACCTTTGCAAAATAACATGTGATGACCAATATTGATTAGAAATGGGGAAGGTCGTCACATAGGATGGATCCAAATAAGAATAGCCACATTACACACAAGATGGATCCATACGATAACCACATAGTCTTACCATACATAGCACAAATAGTTAGTTCACACATAGTAAGTCACACATAATAAGAGGCAAACAAATAAAGTTCACAAGCGAATAAAAACAATGGCAATAACGAGCTTGTGACTTTTCCCTCGCAAATCCCGCATACCTAATGTGCAACTTCTCCCCCTTTGGCATCAAGAAGCCAAAAAGGGACAAGAGCAACACTAACGCCCCGGAGATCACTCGTCATCATCATCAACCCAGTCTTCCCATGCATCATCATGAGGTGGCGGGGCACGGAAGGAGGAGGTGGCATCATCTTCCCAGTTGCTGTGCTTGGAGATCCATTGGTCTTCTGGGGTAATGTTGTTCTCGGAGCCCTTGGAAACGGTCAAGCCTTGAGCCTCCATCATTTCCTTCTGACGAGCACATGACTTCTTGGCATAGACATGGGACTCGTACATGCGTTTCTGATTGTCTACTTGGAAGCAGAATATCTTCTTGAGTTTGGCCTCAAACCGCTTAGCCCAAGATGGCTGTGCGGACTGGCGATGTGAGACCACAAATGCAGCAGCCTGCTGCGCATCAGCTGCATCACCTGACTCCTCAACCGGGTTCCCATCCTCATCAACAATCTGACCGTCCACATTGCGTGGTTTGAGATGGGTCTTGATCAACAGATTCTTGTGGCGGTGAGTGGCAAGACGAAGAGAAGGAAAGTCACGGGCAATCACAGGGCACTTGCTAATGATGAGAGCCATGATGTATGGAGCAAAAGGGGGCACCCTCCTCTGAAAAGTGGCGCAGACCATTTCATTCCAAATAACATCCATCACATCCATAGGTAGGCCAGAGTCACGGTGGTGATAGGTGGCCATCATAATATCAACCATGAAAGCATGTATCTCATCAACATTCCCAGCACGAGGGGCGACAGTCTCACGAAAGATGCGGTGCAAGATGTCATAAGTAGGGAGGAGCCCTTTGATCTTTCTAGGGATTCCGCACCCCCGGATGTACAGTGGGGCAAGCACATCTTTCTTCATGGGACGATCATTGGCGTGGCACCGAAAGCCAACGGGAATGTCCTTGCCACGGTCTTTGTACCCGAGGATAGCCCCAAACTCAGCCAACGTTGCTTGCTTGACAACACCCTCGGTCATCCAAGTGAGAGTCCGAGTATCATTCTTGGCAAAGTGAACGGTTGCATAGAACTGAGCAATGAGCATTGGATCATAGTTGCACCGGAACTCCATAATGGGAAGCAAGCCAATGTTGGTGCAAATGTCAAGGGCCTCACCAAAGTAGTTCAGATTCTTCCTCACATGATTCATCTTGATCCATTTTTGAGGAACCACAATTTTGTCATCTTTCATGAGAATCTCATGGAACACCCGCTCCTGAAAATCTGTATAGAAGAGGCTGTTTTCTCGAGCATGAGAGCGAGCTGCCCCATATGGACTGACCACCCGCAGGGCATGAAATTCCGTCTCAGACAAATCAGACAACAGCTTTGGCCAGATGGCCCGGAACTTTGACTCTTGCAAGGACTAGAAGGAGGAGGAGGTGGAGGAGCTTTACCACGACCAACACTTTGCTTGACCCCCCACCCCTACGACCACGAGTTGTTGGCAGTTTCAGACGGGCACTAGGTTGAGGCATGACCTCCTCTTCTGACTCAGTCTCAGATTATGACTCATAGTCCTCGATCTCATAGTGAGCTTTGGAGCGCTTGCGCGATCCCCGGGAACCCCCTGCACCTGTGAAAGAACGAGGGAGATAGCATAGGGGTAAGGGCACAAGAACCTGAGGCAAACAGAGGATGGAGCTTGGTGTTTAAAAAAAATTTGCTGCCAGTACTGGGCGGTAATACCGGACCTGCACTAGCGGTAGTACCGCCAAGCGGTAGTACCGGAAAAATATTCCCGGTACTACCGGCCCGCGACTATAGTGCAGATCTGGACTAGAGATCCAAGTACGAGCAACAAATTTGTTGTAAAACACGATTTCCATCGGGCCAAGTGATAGATCTGGTAAATAGCACACGATACAACCTCAAGAATGCGAGTTTTAACCAAGAATCAAAGTTACCCTAGATTCAATGGAGAAAACAAGTGAGAAGATGAGGAGGGCGGTAGTACCGGTGTCCATGACGGTGGGGAAGAGAGAGGAGCCCGCAGGGAGGCCGGATCCGGTGTGAATTCGGGAGAAGGAGGGAAGGGCGGGGCTCCTCCGGTGTCCTCTTGCTCTGGTGGTGTCCCTGGTTAGGAGTGGAGACGAGGGATGTATGAGGCACTGAGGGGTGCCTCTCCCCCGTCTTCAGTGTTAAGCGACGCGCACAAGCGGTAGTACCGGGTTCATGGGCGGTAGTACGGGAGGTATCGACCGGTAGTACCGCACCTGGGAAGTTTTCAGGCAGGAACCTGGAAACAAAACCAGAGGCGGTAGTACCGCTGGTAACGTCCGGTAGTACCGTTGGGCGGTAGTACCGGATATGAGATCCGGTAGTACCGTAACCATCAGGACTAAGAGCCAAGATACATAAAAATGGAAGGTTCTTGTGCAGAGAAGATTGGTTTTGTTGGGGGATAAGAATGGCATGGGTTTAGAGAGTCACGCTGATATGGGCCAATGCACTCAAAAATTACAAAAAGAACGTATGAAGAGCCAAATGTGAGTGCACGACCAAAGAAACAAAAACAACTTAGAGGATGACCAACATGAGTAAGAACCAATTCAAAAAGTGACAAACACGAGTAAGCACATCAACCTCTCGATTGAGAGGGGGCGGTGGCCTAGGCCACCATATTTGAGTATACTCGGCTTGGCACCACGAAGATATATCTTGGGTCCATTACCGAAACTCATCATTGAGCTCACATATCACAAAATGATATTAAGAGGAATGATTTTGTTTACTTTGTGCATAATGGGGGGAGGGATAGTCCAATCAATTAGGACCGCACTCCCCCTATGTCCATACCTACACCTAAACCAAACATGGGTTGAGTATTAGGTGAGAGTGCAAGATAATCAAGTCAAACTCCTTGAATCTACGATATTTAGTTCATTCCTCAAGTAGCAGAACCTTGCTTCATCAAGTGGCTTCGTGAAGATATCGGCAAGTTGATCTTTGGTTGATACATAGGATAGATCAATATCACCTCTAGCAACATGATCTCTAATGAAGTGATGTCGAATCTCAATGTGCTTTGTCCTTGTGTGATCCACCGGATTGTATGCAATCTTGATGGCACTGTCATTGTCACATAGAAGAGGCACTTTGTCACAATGGACACCGTATTCCTTTAAAGTTTGCCTCATCCATAGCAATTGGGTGCAAGCACTAGCAGCAGCAACATACTCGGCTTTGGCGGTGGAGAGAGATATACCATTTTCCTTCTTAGAAGACCAACATACCAAGGACCTACCAAGGAATTGGCAAGCCCCGGATGTTGATTTTCTATCATCCTTGTCTCCTGCCCAATCCGAATCCGTGTATCCACAAAGAGCGAATGTTGAGCCTTGAGGGTACCAAAGACCATAAAATGGGGTATGAACTAAATATCGAAAGATTCTCTTGACCGCCATTAAATGGCTTTCCTTAGGAGCCGCTTGATATCTTGCACACACACCTACACTCAACACAATATCGGGTCTATGCACAAAGGTAAAGCAAAGAACCAATCATAGACCGGTATACCTTTTGATCCACATCTTTACCATTTGGATTTTGTTCTAGATGAGTCTTTGTTGCCATGGGAGTTGGGGATCCATTCAAATCTTGCATTTTGAATCTCTTGAGCATATCTTGAGTATACTTGGCTTGATTGAAGAATGTTCCTCCTCTAACTTGCTTGATCTCAAAGCCAAGAAATACTTTCAACTCCCCCATCAAGGACATCCGGAACCTACTAGTCATAAGCTTTGAGAATTCATCATTAAAAGCTTTGTTAGATGAGCCAAAGATAATATCATCAACATATATTTGGCATACAAAAAGCTCCCCATTGACCCTCTTAGTAAAAAGAGTGGGATCGATTTTCCCAACCTCAAAGCCACGGTCAAACAATAACTCTCTAAGGTGCTCATACCACGTGCGTGGGGCTTGCTTGAGCCCATAGAGCGCCTTATCAAGTTTGTAGACATGGTTTGGGAAGTTGGGGTCCTCAAATCCCGGGGGTTGCTTAACATATACCAATTCATTTAAAGGACCATAAAGGAATGTACTTTCTACATCCATTTGTTGCAACTTAAAGTTATGATGTGCCGCATAAGCAAGAAGGATACGGATGGACTCAAGGCGAGCCACGGGTGCATAAGTCTCTCCATAATCAATGCCTTAAATTTGGGAATAACCTTGTGCAACCAATCTAGCCTTGTTCCTTACAATAATCCCATGCTCATCTTGCTTGTTATTGAATATCCACTTTGTTCCAATAACATTGCGGCAATCCTTTGGCTTCTCAACTAACTTCCACACTTTGTTTCTCTCAAAGTTGTTGAGCTCTTTGTGCATAGCTTCTAACCAATCCGAATCTTCAAGAGCTTCCCACACTTTCTTTGGTTCAATCATGGAGATGTGTGCTTGGTGTTCACTGAACCTCTTCAATTGTGCTCTTGTGGAAATTCCTTTCCTTAGATCTCCAACAACATTTTGGAGGGTGTGGTCTCTTATTTCCAACATTCTTTCCTTTCTAGCTTCGCGACGAGCGTGGATCTCTTCATTGTTTCTTGGGGGACCCGCTTCATCATTTTGATCCTCGTCTTGACCATCAACTTGACCTTGATCATCATTGGAGTCATCCTCTATATTGGGAGGCAAGGACTGACCTTGGTCTTGATCAAGTGCTCTTCTAGCATCAATTTGAGCACGTCTCAAAACAGCTTGGATGGATCTTCCTTGACAAATTGACTTGGCACCACTTGACACCCCATCGAATGGACCAAGCTCCCTTTGACTAGAGTTTACACATTGATCACTATGTTGAGGGTCCACATCTTGTCTTTGTCTTGAGTCAATGTCCTCTTCGGTAGATGGAGCATGTTGAGGTTGTGAAGATGAGGGCTCCACTCGAGTGGAGCATAGTTCTTCTCGATCCGCCATAAGGGGTTCCTCAACGGGGCGGATATAACCCACACCCATTCTTCCTATGGCATCCTGAGGCATTTCATCATCTGCATCATAAGCATCAACACGCCCCCTTGGGTACCATCATATTCTTTTAAGGTCACACTACAAGATTCTATGACGGCTCCGGAGAGCTTGTCATAGATTCTATAAGTGTGAGATTCGAGACCATAGTCAATAAAAATACCCTCTAATGCTTTAGACTCAAATTTAGACAAACGAACACCTTTGATGAGATAGAAACACTTACAACCGAACACCCGGAAATAAGATATGTTGGGCTTGTTACCGGTAAGTATCTCATATGGAGTCTTGTTGATTTTCTTGCGGAGGTAGAGCCGGTTTGAAGCATGTCAAGCGGTGGAGACGGCTTCGGCCCAGAAGTTGTAAAAGATTTAAACTCCGCCAACATGGTCCTAGCCATCTCAATAAGAGTCCGGTTCTTCCTTTCGGCCACACCATTTTGTTGAGGGGTGTATGCAGCGGAATATTCATGTTTAATGCCCTCATCACTAAGAAAATCATTCAAGGTGTAGTTCTTGAACTCGGTGCCGTTGTCACTTCTTATAATCAACATGGG
Source organism: Avena sativa (assembly GCA_916181665.1). Lineage (NCBI taxonomy): Eukaryota > Viridiplantae > Streptophyta > Magnoliopsida > Poales > Poaceae > Avena > Avena sativa. Next base: position 279,722,951 of record OV702280.1, read on the forward strand.
AACATTGTGTTGTCGTTGAACCAAGTTGATGAAGTCGATAAAAGTCTTTTGAGTTTCACTCTTCAACTTGAAGAAATAAACCCAAGAGTATCTTGAAAAGTCGTCAACAATCACCAAACAATATTTCTTCCCTCCAAGACTTGCATGAGATGGAGGACCAAATAGGTCCACATGGAGGAGTTCCAAGATCTTGTTAGACTTGATTTGGTTCGTGGGCTTGTGAGGAGCGTCATGCATCTTCCCTAGAACACATGCCCTGCAAACACGATCTTTGGCAAAGGAAACATTTTCTTTTAGTCCAACAATATGGCCCTCTTTATGGAGACTTTGCAAAGTTCTCATATTGACATGGGCTAGTCGGCGGTGCCATAGCCAACCCACATCGGCCTTTCCGTATAAGCACATCGGACCTACAGTGGCTTGCCCCGAAAAGTCCACCACATACAAGTCATTTTCGACGTACCCAACGAAAGCGACCTTGAGAGACTTGCTCCACATGAGGACCACAATATCATCATCAATAAAGACGGCAAATCCCATCTTTCCAAGAGCACGGACAGAAAGTAAATTGTATCCAAGGGTTTCAACAAGCATGATGTTCACGAGTGTAATGTCGTGAGCCACCACTACCTTGCCGAAACCCATTACCTTAGACTTTGACTTGTCGGCATATGTGACGGTGATTTGATCTTCATTTGACACCAAGTCCTTGACAATAGATGAGCTTCCGGTCATATGACTTGTGCAACCACTATCGATCACCCATTTTGACCCTCCGGAAACATAAGTCTACAAAATATCAAGCTAGTTTTTAGCTACCCATTTTTCAATGGGTCCTCTTTTGTTATCAACAAGGGTCTTGGGAACCCAAATAGACCAAGCAATATAACCATCATAAGGACCAACATATTGTGCATACACATCACCATAATAATCACGCATTAGAACATAGTGAGGGTTAGCACTTCCCGCAAAATCATCATGAGACATAGTTTTACCATTTGTGGTCTTACTCTCCATAATGGTCTTGTTGGTCTCTTGTGAGGGCATGTCCTTCTTCTTGTTGTTCTTCTTCTTTGTTTCGGAGACAAAACCAATGCCCCCTTTATCACCACTACGCCTTTGCTTGCTCAAAAGATCATCAATAGACTTGTTGCCTTGTGGAAATGTGGCCTTAGCAAGCTCCCCCTTCAACCTAGCATTCTCTTCAAGAATAGTTGTGCTACTAGATGGAATGAAGTTACTAGGTGAAGGAATATTGGCCAATTGAGTTTGAAGCGTTTCATGGGACTTTGTGAGAGACAAGAGTTCACTCTCCAAGGCCTTGTGGGCCTTGTTAAGCAAGCTAAAGTCCACGACAAGTTTTTCATGAACCACACCAAACTCAATCTTGTCCTTTTTAGCTCTTTTATATTTAGCAATAGCATGATCACGCTCTTTGATGAGTTTGTTAACAATAATGTCATTGGCCTCATCAAGCCCTTCAAGTTTTAATTCAAGTGACAACCTAGTTTCTTGTTCTTCTTCTAGAGCATTGTTTAGGGCCTCTAGCTCAGTCATATGTTCATGCCCAAGTTTACATCTTACATCTAGAAGCTCTTGAGTATGTGATAGTTGATCTAAGATGTTTCCAAAATGTAGCTTAGCATCACCTTCTAGGTTAGTTATAAACTCATCAAAGGCAATTAATTCCTTTTTAACATCAAGAGACATCTCATCATAACTTTCATCATTATCTAAGTGAGTAGAGAGGGATGATGAAGATACCTCCGTTCCTCTTGCCATAAGGCAAGTGGCGTTCTTGGTGGAGGAGTTCTCATTTGGAGAATCGAAGAGTGAGAATGTCGGAGTAGATGTGGTGGAAAGAGCAGCCACAACATGAGAAGTTTCCTCTTCGTCATCTTCATCATCTTCATTGTCGGAGGAGTACTCTTCATGAGTGATCAAGAAAATTTCTCCCGGCTTCTTGTTGATGGGATTCTTTTTGATGAAAGGTTTCTTGTACGGTCCCTTGAGAGTCTTCTTCAACACAAGCTTTCCACCATGATCTTCTCTCTTCTCATAGGGGCAACTAGCCACAAAGTGGTAGCGGTCACCACAATTTAAGCAAGTTCTCAATCTTGTGGTATTCTCTCTTTTCCCATTTGGATGCTTCTCCGTTCCATTTCCATCTTGCCCTTGGCAGAGTTCTTCCAAAAGTTCTTTGCATAGAAAGCCATATATTGACCATGAGAAATCTTCACTTCATCGGGATGGTCCATGGAAATCCCTTCATCACTATCATCTTAATCCCCATGGTCCACCACTTTGTCCTTCAAAGCAACATTGACAACATTACTCATACCAAGGGCACGATCACGGGCATCTTTGGCATTCTTGGCGGCAACCTTGAAAGCGGCCATCTCTTGCATAACTTCATTTGAGGTCATGAGATGGTAGTTGTGTCTTCCTTGTAGACTCTTAAAGTCGGTGGGCTCATAAGGCATGAGTGCACTCACATACTTCCTTTTTATCCATGCATCATCCACATGTGAGGCACCCACATTTCTAAAGGCGGTGGCGGTGGTCTTGAGCCTTCGGTACATGTCTTCATGATCTTCACCTTCTTTAATGTAGAAGCCTTCGGATTCATTGCTTAGAGCATCATATCGATTCCTCCTCATACTCTCATTGCCAACAAACAACACAGTGAGAGCATCCCAAGCTTCCTTGGCAATGCTAAAATGCTCAATGTGTGGGTAATCCTTTTTTCCCAATCCTTGTTGAATCATATGCAAAGTAGTGGCATTGAGTTGACTATTGACAATCTCTCTTCTTGTCAAGTTGTTTGGATCCCCAATAAAGAGTCCATGCTCGATGATGTTCCATAGTTCAATGCAAGAGCTGCGCATATGAGTTCTCATTAGTGATTGCCATTGAGCAAAAGTAGCGGATTCTTCAAGCTTTGGTGGGTCACCTCTATTGTATACATGAGGGTGAGGGATTGGCGGGTCGGGAGAGTACCATGAGTCACGGTGCTCACCCTTCCCACCATTATTGTGTGTGGAGGAATTAGCGTTGTCTGGTTTACCCCCTACCAATGCACCCTCGGGGGATACTGACGTATTCCCTTTAGGTAAAATGGATGGTTGATCCTCTTGAGGAGATGGGGGTGGTGAGCCTTCTTTGTCTTTAAGAAGTTGCTCAAGCATCTTCTTGACTTCGTTGACCAAGGAAGAGCTCAATCTTGTTTCCAAGTTTTTGAGATCTTCCATGGTCACCATGGTTGGCTCACCATCACCATCCCCTTCGTGGCTACCCATATTCTCTTAGGCGGTAAAGCCCAAATAAAGAGCCGAGGCTCTGATACCAATTGAAAGGATCGTATGGGCACCTAGAGGGGGGGGGGGGTGAATAGGTGCTACTTCAAATTTTCTTTTTTTTTCAAATTAAGGTTTGACAATAAGGTAAATTCTCTAGATAATGCAACTATGGTGAATTTACCTATATGACAATTATGCAAGGGCTACCACAACACAAAGTAGTAACAAGTAAGTAAGGTGCGGTAAAAGGATAGAAGTAACCGAAAAGTGGACGCGAAGACACAAGGATTTGTTTCCCGTAGTTCCCTCCTTTTGAGGGGAAGTACGTCTACGTTTGGAGAGGGGGTGGTTTCAAACCACCAACACCACGAAAGGCCTCCCTTGTTCTCCGATGAATCTCACCCCAACAGGATCGATTCACCTTCCACTATATCGACAACCTTCAAGGTGGAAGCCGGCACCGTTACAAGTTTGGGGCACACATCCACAACTTAATCGGAGGCTCCCAAATACAAGCAAGCTGTCAAAGCAATCAAAGACAAGCTTTTAAGAACCAAAACAAGAACTAGGGTTTCCAAGAAAACTCTAGAGCAAAGGGGCCCTCAAAGAAATGAGGGGGAAATGAAGATCTCTTTTGGTGAAGTAGTAGATCGGGGCCTCCTCCTTCGATTCCCCAAATATCAAGGACTTTGGGTGGTGGGATGAGGAGATATTGATGATTTGGGTGGCTCCAATGGACTCCAATGGTGTTCTTTAACTTTAATGCACTGAGAAACTTGTCCCAAGGTAGGTGGAGGGGTATTTATACCCCTCCACAAAATCTGACCGTTGGAGCATTTATTGCAGCGGTAGTACTGGAAGTTCAAGCGGTACTACCGGACCTGGTACCGGACCACCCCTTTTTCAAACTTCTTCAAATCCTGCCCACAGCGGCACTACTATTGCTGCTACCGGAAAGCGGTAGTACCGCCAGTGGCAACCGGTACTACCGGACAGAGATAAATCAGCAGCTTTCAGACAAAAAACTCTCTGTCACGCCAGGTAGTAAAATGCGGTACTACCCCATTTTGCTACCGGCGCAGACAGAAGCTTTTTGCAATGTACAAAAAGTCTCTGCCCCGAGCGGTACTAAAATGCGGTACTACCGCATTTTAGTACCGGAGCAGGCAGAAGCTTTTGACAAGCTGTCAAAAAGCTTACCGCTTTTTAGTACCTGGCACGGCAGAGACTTTTTGACGGTTAGTCATAGGCTTCTGTCTGGTCCGATAGCAAAAAGCGGTACCACCGCTTTTTGGTACCGTGCCAGGTAGACATTTTTCGAATGTTTGCAAATCTTTTTAATGTACCTGCGACACACTTAGCAAATCATTAGTCCAACATGTGTGTTGTTATCAAACACCAAAATCACTAGGGATAGCAAATGCTCTTTCAGGTTACACCGATGCTAGTTGGAACACCGATCCGGATGATTCTAAATCTCAATCTGGATACGTATTTACTTTGAATGGTGCAGCAGTTAGCTGGAGGAGTGCAAAGCAAAGCGTTGTGGCGAGATCTTCAACTGAATCGGAATACATAGCTGCTTCGGAGGCTTCACAAGAAGCGATATGGATGAATGAGTTCATTACAGAGCTCGGTGTGGTTCCAAGTGCGCTGGACCCAATGTCTATCTACTGTGATAACATGGGTGCCATAGCCAATGCGCAAGAACCAAGGTCACACAAGAAGCTGAAGCGCATCAAGCTACATTTTCACGCTATTCGAGAACATGTCCAAGATGGTGACATAAAGATTTGCAAAGTACACACAGATCTGAATGTGGCGGATCCGTTGACTAAACCTCTCCCGAGGGCAAAACATGACCAACACCAAACTGCCATGGGTGTTCGGTATATTACCATGTAATCTAGATTAGTTGACTCTAGTGCAAGTGGGAGACTGTTGGAGATATGCCCTAGAGGCAATAATAAATGTAGTTATTATTATATCTTTGTGTTTATGATAAATGTTTACATTCATGCTATAATAGTATTAACAAGGAAACATTAATACTTGTGTGATTTGTAAACTAAAATAGAGTCCCTAGTAAAGCCTCTTTATAATACTAGCTTGTTGGTTAATAAATGATTGTGGTTTCCCTATCATGAACATTGAGATGTTATTAACAACAAGGTCATATCGTTAGGAGAATGATATGATGGACATACTCCTATAGATAAGCGTTGCATAAAGATCAAGTCATTTTAATAGTTCAATTGCTATATGCTTTCTGATACATAGTAACCTAATTCCTTCGACCATGAGATCATGCTTACCACCGTCACCGGAAGGATGCTTGATGACATAAAACACCACACCGTAACTGGGTGGCTATAAAGGTGGCATTGAGTGTTCAGAAAGTATTGGTTGAGACACATGGATCAAGAGTGAGATTTGTCCATCCATATGACGGATAGATATACTCTGGGCCCTCTCGGTGGAATGTCATCCAATTGGCTTGCAAGCATGTGACTGTCTCACAAGGGATCACATATCATGGGAACGAGAAAAGAGTACTTGTCAGTAACGAGGTTGAACTAGGTATGCAGAGATACCGACGATCAAAACCTCGGATAAGTAAACTATCGTGAGACAAAGGGAAATTGGTATCGTATGTAAGTGGTTCATTCGATCGCAAAGTAACCGTAGAAATATGTGGGAGACATATGAATTTCCAGATTCCTCTATTGGTTATTGTTCGGAGAAGTGTCTCGATCATGTCCGCATAATTCACGAACCGTAGGGAGACACACTTAAGGATTCGATGTTGTTGAGTAGTTATGGAATGATGAGTAAGAGACCGAATGTTGTTCGGAGTCTCGGATGGGATCCAGGATATCACGAGGATATCCGGAATGGTCCGGAGAATAAGATTCATATAAGGAAAGTCCTGTTTCGAGGTTGGAGAATGGTTCCAGTGTAGTCATCAGGAATGTTCTAGAAGGTTCCGGAAGGTACGGCACTCCGGAGGGGAAGGGTACATGAATGTGTCATAACAAGTTGGAATGGTTGCATCATGTACTAGGTGTCATCGCTGAGAAAAATAAAGGGATAAATCAAATCCTAGTTTGAAAAGTCAAACGCCAATTTGAAAAGTCAAACGACAAGTTTGCTTGGTGGAGGGAGAGTAGGAAACCTACTTGGGGAGGAAGTCCCTCTCCCTCCACCGCCGGCCTTGGAAGCCGAGTTGGGGAGGGACTCCCCTCCCTTGGCCGCGCCCTCCCACCTATATAAGGAGGGGCAGGGCTGCCCCTCCAAGACCTACACCTTGCACCCTCCAAACCCTAGCCCTAAGCCGCCGGCGCCACCACCTGCTGCTGCTGCCGCCGCCTAGGGCACACCCTTGCCGCCGACTTGGGCTTCCCCAAGCCCTAGCCGCCGACCTAGCCCTCTCCCCTTGGTGTGTCTAAACCCTAGAACACCGAGGCCTCTCTCATAGTCCACCATACTCGCTTCGGCTTAAGGCGAAGCCCTGCGAGATCTCACCTCTACTTCCGGTACCACGCCGTCGTGCTGCCGGAATCGCGAGGAGAGTGCTACAACCTCCGCTGCCTGCTGGAACAAGGGAGAGGAAGGTCTTCATAGAGTACCGAACGTGTGACCGACTGCGGAAGCGCTGCCGGAACGCAGCGCCGGAAGGATCGTCTACATGATCTTGAGATCGGGAAGAGTACGACTACATCACCCACGAGAATCCGCTCTCGTTAAACACTTTGGAATCTTCGAGGGTGAGTTATTCTATCGACTCGTTGCTACAATCTAGTAGATAGATCTTGGCTTGTTTGTTAGTATGCGAGAGAAATTTTTTGTTTTCCATGCTACGAACCCCTACAGAAATGTTATCACAATAAACCATAGTAGCCTACTGGACAGGACGACAAAGATCCGAGAGAAGCTGACGCAACCAAACCGTTTTGGCGACAGCATGTGCCACTGCACGGTACTTAGCCTCTGCAGACGAACGTGAAACTGTAACCTATCGTTTCAAATACCATGAAATCAAGTTGTTACCAAGAAAAACACAGTATCCAGATGTGGATCTACGAGTATCCAGACAACCAGTCTAGTTGGAATCAAAATATGATGCCAAAGTGTGTGAAGAGGAGGAATATATGTGGAGACCATGATTAAGAGTACCTTTGAGATAACTAAGAACACGATTTAACATGATTATAATGTGGAATGCAAGGATCATGCATGTAGAGACAGGCTTATTGAACGGCAAAAGATATTTCTGGTCAAGTGAGAGTGAGATATTGGAGAGCACCGATTAAACTATGATATAGAGTGGCATCGGAAAAGACTTCACCGGAGGAGGAGAGTTTTGTTATGGTGTCTACAGGAGTTTTAGAAGGTTGACAGTCAAGCATGCCGGACTTAGTTAGTAGATCAATGATGTATTGTCTTTGAGAAATAAAAATACCATGAGTATCACGAGTGACAGCAATGCCTAAGAAGTGATGGAGAAGACCAAGATCAGTCATAGAAAACTCAGATTGTGGCAAAGAAATTATGCGATCAAGAAAGTGTTGAGTGGAGGTTGTTAAGACAATATCATTGACATACAAAAGCAGATATGCGGTGTGAGAATTATTATTATAGACAAAGGGAGAGGAGTCGGAGGGAGATGGTTGAAAACCGATAGTGAGAATAAATGAAGAAAAACGTTGAAACCACGCACGAGGAGCTTGTTTGAGACCATATAAAGATTTTTTGAGAAGACAAACGTGATTGGGATTAGTTGAATATTCAAAATCGAGAGGTTGCTGACAATAAATAGTTTCATTGATAGATCCGTATAGAAAAGCATTTTTAACATCAAGTTGATGCATTGGCCAAGAGGTGACTGCAAGGCTAAGAACTGTGTGAATAGTACTTGGTTTAACTACAGGGGAAAATGATTCATCGTAATCAAGACCATGCTATTGAGAAAAACCACGATAGACCCAACGAGCTTTATAACGAGAGAACCATCAGAGTAAATTTTTTTGATGAAAAACCCATTTACCAGAAACAACATTTGCACTAGGAGGTCGAGGGATGAGTTGCCAAGTTTGATTGTCTATGAGAGCTTGGAATTATTCATGCATAGCAGAAGTACGGTGGGGATCGAGAAGGGATGATTTATAAGTTTTGGGATGGGAGATATGGAGGGAGTGACATGGAGATTAAGTTTTTGAGTTGGTAGGCGAAATTCTGATTTTGCACGAGTGTGCATGATGTGATCATTAGTAGGTTTGCTGATAGGAACAACATGATCTGGAGGTTGTAGAGGAGAGGGGGAGGGAGGATCGCCCGGCGCAGCGGAGAATTCGGGTGAAGGGGAGGGAGGATCTGGTGGCACGACAGAGAAGTCTTCCACGGTAGAGTTTTCTGCCGTTTCGGCTGCCGCGGCAGAGCTCGTTGCCGTGGTGTTATCGTATGCCGTGGCGGCAGGAAAAAGCGGTGAAAGTTCTGCCGCGGCAGAGCTAGGATTTGGGTCCGGGCAGGCTGGGGTTGGTACAATGTGAAGAGGGTGTAGGACGACACGACGGGTTGGGGGCAACGTGAAGAGGGTTCGGTCTCGGTAGGATGGGAGCGTCGGGGAAAAGGGAAGATGTGTTTGAAAAAAGTGACGTCACGAGATATGTGAATTCGGCCAGAAATAAGATCAAGACAATGAAAGCCTTTGTGTTCATCGGATTAACCGAGAAACACACATGAGATAGATTGGGGTGCTAGTTTGTTAGGTGACGTGGCATACAATTTAGGAAAACAAAGACAACCAAAAACACGTTGCTCGGAGTAATCGGGATGACAACGAAAAAGATAAAAATAGGGACTATTATTGGAGTTTGATTAGTTGATCTTATGTTTAGGAGATATGTGGCAGTGAGCAACGCCTCAGCCCAATATTTTGGAGGCATGGATGAGTAAATTAAAAGGGTGCGAATAATATCGTTGATTGTGCATAGAGATTGTTTGGCTTTACCGTTTTGAGGAGAGGTATAGGGACAGAAAAACGCAGGAGAATGCCATGACTAAGGAAACAATTTCTATTTCGATTATTATCAAATTCTTTACCATTATCACATTGAATAAATTTTATAGGAAGAAAGAAGTGTGTAGCTACATAACGTTGGAAATTTAGAAATATTATGTGTACATCAGATTTGTTGCGCATGGGGAAAGTCCAAATAAAGTGAGTAAAATCATCAAGAATAACAAGATAGTATTTGAAACCAGAAAAACTCTCATGGGGAGATGTCCATAAATCACAATGTATTAATTCAAAAACGGAAAAGTACTAGATGATTGAGAGGTACTAAAGGGAAGACGAACGTGTTTTCCTAATTAACATGACTCACAAATCGAAGTATCATGCGAATCTTTATGGCATAAAATTGAATATTCACTAAGAAGATGAGATAGCGTGGCGGCTTGGGGATGTCCTAGTCGTTGATGTCATAGATTCACTGAAGTAGCCATGGAGGAAGGCTGAGCGGTGGTGGGGGCGTCGTTGATGGAATAGAGGTCTCCGGAACTATTGAAGCATGCGATCTCCGCTTTGGTCAGGTAATCCTTCACAGACAAGATTATCACATGTAAATTGTTATACAGAGATTAAGTTTTTAATTAGGGCGGGGCAACAAGAACATCTCGAAGGAGGAGGGGTTTTGACGTGGAGGGAAGATGGTTTTGTACAACCCAAATCTCCAAGAGTAATAGAGCAAGAAGGTGAATAAGTGCACGATGACAACATATTGCGCGAATTAGACATGTGACTAGATGCACCGGAATCGAAAATTCAATCCATACCTGAGTTTCCTTGAGCAGCGAAGTTGTTCATGGCCTAGAGGAAAGCAGCTTGGTCCCAGCTTGGCGTTGTTGTAGGAGACGGAGTTGGTGCAGATGGCATCGCTAGGGCGAGCGGTGGCGACTGCTGGTAAATCGAATAGTGGCCGCATGCTGAGGTTTTGTAGTTTATCGGAGACGGGGTGTAGTAGGGGTAGTATGATGGTGCAGCAATGTAGGCCTGTGATGGAGGGCACATGCCGAGTAGTCCAGGAGAGCCGGTGTGAGGGCGCATTCCCGACATCCAGGAGCTGAAGTAGGCGGGTGTGGCACCGATTGGAGAGGAAGCGCCTAGGGCATAGACCAGGCCTGCACAAGGCCAGTCCATGGGTCATGTGGAGGGTGCCAGATGGGTGACTCTGCAGGTGCAGGAGCCAGAGGGGGTGCGCCGCTTGGAGGAGCAGGGGCCGATGGCACTGAAGGTCATGGAGGCCAGTAGATCGGCCTGTTGCCGCGGTAGTTGGGATTGGGGCGCCATCCTGGAGGTGGTTGCACCGTGGTCGGAGGAGGTGGTGCTGGTGGAGCAGGAGCGGGAAGACGCGGGATGGCCTCAAAAACTTGAGGGTGAGTCTCCTTGTTGGTGATGGCGCGCTCGGCCCATTGTAGCATGGAGCGAACCTCGACGAAGGAGGGACGCGAGCACATCATGGGGATGAAGGAGGCTTGCTTCTCAAAACATTCACTGAGCCCGACGAGGAGGACGTTGATGAGTTAATGATCGTCGATGGGGTCGCCAAGTTCACGGAGCTTGTCGGCGAGGGACTTGAGCGGCTGGCAATAAACCCCCACTTGGGAGTCGCCTTGGACAGTGTTGCGAAGCTCGGTGTGGAGGGTATTGACGTGATCATCGATGTTGTCTTGAAAAAGCTAACAAAGAGCTTCCCAAAGCGCGACGGCGTTGGAGGCATCACGGAAGAGGAGATTGAAGATCTCAGTGGACACCCATTGGATGATGGCGAGGTCGTCCTCCACCCAGCGAGGATTCGAGGGCTGGGGTAACGAGTTGGTGTCGACGTGGCCGAGTAGATTGCATCGGCCTAGATGAACTTCGAAGAGGTGGCGCCAATGGTATTAGTTGTGCTTGGGAAAGATCTAAAGTGACGGGGATAAAGGGACTAACATCTGAAATTGTATTGGCATATTGGATGGTGGGTGGGTCGGAAGAAACTAGGGTTTGGCTAGAGTAAGAAGAAGGGTTGATTTCCATGGAGGCGGCGAGCTTGGAGGCGGTGAGGGCGGTGCGCCGCTCGAAATAGCCGGGCGGCAGCAGCGGGGGTGGGATGGGTGGCGACATGCCCTAGATCATTTTAGTCTGATACCATGTAGAAATATATTTGTATCATAATTGATTGCATTGTTTGGGGGATTACAAGGAATATATATAGGGGACTAGCCGTCCAAACCCTAACTTAAGTTACAAGTAAACCCAAACCGACTTATAATCTAACACAATGCTGCATCAACATTAACAATTGTTGTACCTTCCGGTGCCGGAGACCAAGCTGAAGTAATGGTCTCATGTCTATGGTTATTATGGTGCTTCAGAATATGCAACGGGATCATATGAATATAAGCAATGATCTACTCTGCAACGCTGTGAGGATGCTTAATAGGATCATCGTGACATACTGCATTTCGGGCATTCCAAATATGCCACACTGTCACAGCCAAAGTGACCAAGGAAAGTGTTGGAGATATGCCCAAGAGGCAATAATAAAGAGGTTATTATCATGTCTTCATGCATATGATAAATGTTTACATACCATGCTATAATTGTATTAAACGGAAACATTAATACTTGTGTGATTTGTAAACATAAAAGAGTCCCTAGTAAAGCCTCTTGTTAAACTAGCTTGTTGGTTAATATATGATCATGGTTTCCTGATCATGAACATTGAGATGTTATGAACAACAACATCATATCATTAGGAGAATGGTGTTATATGTACATACTCCTATAGTTAAGCATAGCATAAAGATTAAGTCATTTAATATAGTTCAATTGCTATAAGCTTTCAGATACATAGTAACCTAAATCCTTCGACCATGAGATCATGCTAATCACCATCACCGGATGGATGTTTTGATGAAATCAAACACCACACCGTAACTAGGTGGCTATAAAGGTGGCATTGAGTGTTCGGAAAGTATGTGTTGAGGCACATGGATCAAGAGTGGGATTTGTCCATCCATATGACGGATAGATATACTCTGGGCCCTCTCGATGGAATGTCATCCAATTAGCTTGCAAGCATATGACTGGCTCACAAGGGATCACATATCACAAGAACTAGAAAAGAGTACTTATCGGTAACGAGGTTGAACTAGGTATGCAGAGATACCGATGATCAAACCTCGGATAAATAAACTATCGCGAGACAAAGGGAAATTGGTATCATATGTAAGTGGTTCATTCGATCACAAAGTAATCGTAGAAATATGTGGGAGCCATATGAATTTCCAGATTTCTCTATTGGTTATTGATCGGAGAAGTGTCTCGGTCATGTCCGCGTAATTCACGAACCGTAGGGAGACACACTTAAGGATTTGATGTTATTTAGTAGATATGGAATGTAAGTAGGGAGACCGAATGTTGTTCGGAGTCTCAGATGGGATCCGGGATATCACGAGGAGATCAGAAATGGTCCGGAGAATAAGATTCATATAAGGAAAGTCCAATTCCAGAGTTCGGGAATGATACTGATGATTTCATCGGAGAGGTTCTAGAAGGGTCTAGAAGGTTCACCAGACCGGAAGGGGAAGGGAACATGAATGTGTCATGGATAAATGGAATGATTGGATCATGTCCTAGGTCACTTGGTTGGGCATTAGCAAGAAAGAAATCAAGCTCCAAATTGAAAATTAAAAGGCATGTTTGAAAACTCAAACTGGGACAATATGTCCTGGTGGAGGAAGGAAAGTATCCTACTTTCCCTCCACCACAAGCCAACAAGGAGAGGGAGTTGGGGAAGGATTCAAACTCCCCTCTCCCAAGTTGCCCTCCCTCTCAGAAATAGAGGGGAGGGGGTGCCCCAAGAGACAAACAACCAGCCCCTCCCCACACCACCGCCATCGCGCCGCCGCCGCCGACTCCACCTCATCCTCTCCGGCCTTCTAAACCCTAGATCACAGAAAACCCTAGATCCACCATACCCGCTCCGGCTTAGGTGAAGCCCTGCGGGATCTCCCCTCTACTTCTGACACCACGCCGCCATGCTGCCGAAATTGCGAGGAGAGAACTACAACCTCCGCTGCCTACTGGAACAAGGGAGAGTAAGGTCTTCATCGAGTACCGTACGTGTGACCGACTGCGGGAGTGCTACCGGAACGCGGCGTCGGAAGGGTCGTCTACGCGATCTTGAGATCGTCAAGTGAACGACTACATCACCCATGAGAATCTGCTCTCGTTAACCGCTTTGGATCTTCGAGGGTTAGTACTCTATCAACTTGTTGCACCGATCTAGTAGATAGATCTTGGCTTGATCATAGATTAGATCTTGATTGTGTGTTCATGCAGTAGAAATTTTTTGTTTTCCATGCTACGAACCCCTACAGAAAGGTCATCTGCTTTCTCTAGAAAATCAAGAACCCAGACTTTGGTAGTCGTGAAGAAACGTCGATGAAGATGAAGTGGTAATTTTGCTTTGACGACTCTCTAGACATCCTGGGCATTTTGGTAGCAGAGCAGCGTATGCTCCACTCGATCCTCTCAGCTACAAAAGAAACAAGCTCCGGAGACCGGCACCCGACGATGGAGGAGTTGGTGGGTGACTAGTAGGCAAGCAGTCAAGGCCCATTTCCAAAAAAGAGCAAGCAATCAAGAGAGAACCTCCAGATTGTAATCTTCGTTTTACCTGGCGATTTGTGATGACCCACAAGTATAGGGGATCACAACAGTCTTCGAGGGTAGTATAACCCAATCTATTGATTCGACACAAGGGCAGTGACGAAGTTTAATCTCGTCAATACCCATTGTTATGAGCTTGGGTTTTGGAGAAGATGGGGATGCTGGAGATCGCGGAATGGTTAGAAAACAAGCAACACGGGGACACGAGGTTTACCCAGGTTCAGGCCCCCGGAGGGAAAACCCTACTCCTGCTTGTCTGCTCTTGATTACGGTGGAACCGAAAGTTACAGGGGTGCGCAGATGCAATCTGGCGTGGAGGTGTGTATGCGGTGGTATGAAGCGCCCTCCTCGTCGTGCCCTCCTAGACTTTATTTAGAGGTAGGCAGGTCCCGAACACAGACCGAGTCGGTTACAGGTTTTATGGTTTGCCCCTTTGAATATTCTATCTACTCTAGTCTTGTTCTCCAAGGATCCGAAGACATCCTGGGATTGAGCCACCCGAAAGTCTTCATGGGCTGCGTATATTATTGTGGGCCTTCCTTGGACTGGACCAGGTATGCTAAGGTCATGTACCCGTGGGGTATAACCATGTCAGTTGCCCCCGAGTGTTCAGTCGAATCATAGATTCGGTTGAGGACTCTTCAATCTTTTCGGGTGCAGCTGTTTTCTATTTATCAAAGAATGATTTTAGTGTGTAGGGATTGTTGATGCGTGTGCCTGACTCTCCCAACGGATCAGGGCCAGTTAACTGTTTTAGGACAAAAAAACACGATCTTCTTCAGATTCAAGTCCCTCGACTCGAAACCGGAACATATGCTGGCGTAATTCGACTCACACCGTTGAGGACTTACAGGAGTGGAATCCCAGTGATTTTAGAATGATGTACCCAACGCGTCCGTCGGGATTTCCATCGCGCCTGCTGGCACATATTTTTACTAGCAGAGCGCAGTCGTGTGCGTTGCCAGGCCATCAGATGGTATTTGTAGGTCTTATCTTTGTGTCGTAGACACAGCATCCAAAATTTTATCACCGCGGAGGTGTTTATGGTGGCCAAGGAGGATATTACTCACTTAGCGTTGGTTGGGTCAAAGCTGCCGAAAAGTTTTTGCATTCTGATCCGAAGGATCGTAGTCGAAGAATTCATAGGGTGCGCGACCAGCGCTCCCTATGGGAGTAGCCCCCGAGTGTCTGTTCGAGTCGTAGAGTCGAGCAGAGACTTTAATTCAGTCATTGTTGACTTTTAGGTCCGTAGGACACAATTTTTTCGGATGCTTCAATCCATCCTCCCTATGGGAGTAGCCCCCGAGTCCGTAGTAGAGTCGTAGACTCAACGTAGGACTCGAAGAATAGTTCAGTGGTGTAGTACCTTGGTCATATTTCGGGTGCGCGGCCAGCGCTCCTGATAGGAGTAGCCCTCGAGTAGTTACTCGAATCGTAGATTCGAGTGAGTACTTTTAGCTTTGTAGTTGAAGGTTTGTAACCGTTGCTAGTATAGCTTTGGATGACGTTAGTGCTGACGATCGGTGACCTCAAGCGTCTACGATGCCAAAGATGACGTGACTGGGCGAACGTGGGTCCCACCTTCTGACTTTGAATTGACTGGTCACACGCGACGTGGAGATAATTACGGCGTCGCCTCGGTTTCCGTGCATAGTGGACGGCGTGTGAGCGATGGTTCGCTGTCGTGGTGACACGTGGACGCTTGGATTTTGATGTTGGCTCTAGGGCTTCCCGATGAACGGTCAGCGTGCATCTTCTTCGTCCTTATAATCATTGGGGGAAAAATTTGTTTGTTTTCACCGCAGCCATTCTCGTTTCAATCCTCCCATCTTCTTGAGCTTTCCTCGCCACGTGCTGGAAGTTCTTCGATCCTTCCCATCTTCGTTCCTGCGCTTGCACTGTTGCCGCCGCCGCACTGCAATTGGGAAATCAAAGAAGGCCTCCACCGCAGTTGGTACCAGTGCTGCTGCCGGCGGCAAGAAAGGTACCGCCGCTACTCGCATCACCGATGGTGGCTGGCGGCGGTCGGAGACGCGCGAGGGCGATCTTCGCAAGCTCCGTGAGCGGGGTCTGATCCCGCAGGACAAGCAGGCCGTGAAGATTCCCGGCAACGAGGTAATTCCCCGTCCACTCGCTGGGTTTCGGGTCATGTTTGTCACTTTTGTCCTTCGGGGCCTTTCTCTCCCAGTCCACGATTTTCTCCGTGGATTGCTTTTCTTCTATGGCATCCAACTCCATCATCTTTCGCCGGATTCTGTTCTTCACATTGCCTGCTTCATCACCTTCTGCGAGTGTTGGCTCGGTATCGAGCCGCACTTTGGCCTCTTCCGGAAGCTCTATTCCGTGAAAAGGCAATCTGGCTCCGATGGCGTTTATCCCATCGACGGCTGCATCATTTCCCTTAAATCCAACTTTCTCTTCTTTTCTTTTTCTATGTCTGAGTCCGTCCAATACTAGCGGAGGCGATGGTTTTACATCCACAACTCCACAATGGACGGGCAAAATTTTGGCCTTGCTCCTTTCGACCCCTCTCAGAAAATCCAGCCGAAGAGGTCTTGGAAGAACCACATCCTGGATGGTGAGGTGGCAGAGGTAGAGGAACTCTACATCGGGTGGAGGACCTTCAGGTGATTCCAGATAAAGAGGTGAACGATGTGGATATCATCCGCACTTTCCCCCAACGTCGGGTGCAGCCGCTCTAGGCTAGGACGCACCCGATGTTCCTTTACTCTGGCCGCCATGATCCGACTAGGGTTTGGACTGGAGAACTCTCCAAGGGGGACGTTGATGGAATCCTCCGGCCGCTGCTGAAGTTTAAAGCTGACAAGGATATTCTGGGTAGCTCGCTGACCCTTCCATTCAAGGCCTCTCGACCGGTGCCGCAGGTGTAGATCTGGGACGTGTGCGTGGCGCTTTTTTCGACTACATCTTCTTGCAGTTTGTTTATTCTGAGAGTTTGTTTTCTTTTGTGCTGGAGTTCAAGGTACCTGGCATGGCGCCTCCACTACCCGAACGTTTTCCGGATGCACCAGACAATGAGGTAGTGGACTCCATGTCTGAGCTCCCTTCGGCGCGGTCGCCGGCTGAAGAAACCTTTGAGTCGGGCGAGGAGCAGACTCGAAAGCGGAAGCGGAGCTTGAGCGAATCGTCGGATGCCTCGACTCCGCCGATGCCTAGGAACCAGCCATGCCTTGTGCGTCACAGTGGAGGTGATGGTGGCTCTTCCTCTCCTATTCCGGCCGTGCCCGTGCGGGCTATGGCGCCGCAGCCGCCGGCGAAGCGGAAGAAGGAAGAGAAGAAGGGCAAGAGGGCCTTGCCTGTCTTCAACTTGAGCGATATGGACTCGTAAGTATCTTCAGTTGCTTTTTTGCTCTCTTTCATTTTTGCTTGCTTGTATTTGACTGATGTTTTCTTTTGTAGCCACTCCTATGATGGCTCGTTCAGTGATGGCGCTCGAGAGATGGTCGGGGAGTTGAAGGTTGCACCTCCTCCTTCTCAACGGTGTCCACCTCCGGGGGCGTTGCTCCGAACCCTTCTCCGCAGGAGGCTCGGGTGATTGTCTCCCAAAAGGCTACAGCCGGACCTTCGGAGTCGCCGTCTGATCATGTAAGTACGTTTGTTCATGCCGTCGGGGAGCCCCCGAGCATTTTTCGGATGATCTGCCGATCATGCCTTTCTTTTGTTCGTGCCTTAGGGAGAGCCCCCGAGCGTCTTTCGGATCATCTGATGATCATGTCTCTCTTTTTTTGTGCGTGTCTCGGGGGGATCCCCCGAGCGCTTTTCATATGCGTGATTTTCTTTGCTTGTTTCCTTGGGCGCATCCCCCGAGCCTTTTTTCTGACAAGTTGCGTCTTCTCGCAGCCTTTTGTTCAAGGTGTCAACCAGCTGGTGAAGCAACATCTGGCATTGGAGGCCAGCCTTCAGCGGCTTCAAGGTTCGTGTTTTTATCGATCTTCTACTTCTTCGGCTGCTTGCTTACTTATGAATCTCATGCTTGTTCTTTGTTGCAGACAAGAATAACACTGCCCTCAAAAAGAGCCTCGGGCGAGCGGAGAAAAAAGCTGAATAGGTTGTTGGCGCTAAGGAGCGCCTTGAGCAGAAGCTAGCCGACGCGGCCGTGGCCAAGGAGCTCCTACAACGAGAGGCCACGGGCCGTGAGGAGCAGCTCGCCACCGGTGCGGCCTCGCGCAAGAAGGAGGTAGCCGGCAAGCTGATGGCTGCTGCCAAGGCTATTTCGGGTGAGTGGTTTCGTCTGTTACTTGTTCCTTTTCGGCCTCCTTGTCTCTCTAGTTTTGTTTGGTTTTCACTTTGCTTTTTCCGTTTGTCTAGATGCCACAGGCATCGAGTTTGACCGTGGTGTCCTGGAGCACGGAAGTGCTCTGGATGATGCCACTGCGGCGGTCAAAGACCGCTGCAGTACCGTGGTCGGCTCGCTTGCTAAGGCCAAGGAGGTTCTCGGGCGCTTCTACAAGGAGCTCGTCCCCAAGGACGTCGCCCTCGAGGATGTCTACTTGTTGGCGGATGCGCTATCAGCCGAGGCGCCTGCGGCGTACAAGCGCAAGCAGAAAGGCATCGGCGCATCCATGGGGCTGGCGATGGCCATGGCGTCTGGAGCGGAGCTAGATCTTCATCAGGTCACCTCCTAGATGCCGACGGCTCCCGACGGATCCGAGGTAGCCTTTGCCCTCTACGTTGCCCGTTGTAAACGCTATGGGCCAAAGCTGATTGACCTGCTGGCGGAGTACGCGGTGAGGCAGCAGGGGGAGGCCAAGAGCAGGCAATCCGGCCTCGAGGCCACTCAGGATGCAGCTTCTTAGGCCTTGTAGTTGTAGGATAGCTTTCGCCTCTTTTGTTGTGATGTATTTATGAACACTCCTTGTGCCACGCAGTGCCTTTTGCTGCATATAATGAATATCCGAGCTGTTTGTTCATTCGTGCGTTTGTTCATATCCCTGCCTTATTTTCCTCTAGGGACCTTTGGGTGATTATCCCGTTGATACTTCGTCTGCGCCGCAGCTGCAGCCATCCTTGGATGATGCGTCCCAGCTTGTATTTCTTTGTGACCGCATCCGTATTCTTGAGAAATAATTGCTTGGCGTTCGAGGCCACGTGGATGTTTGGAACTCGAAGGCAGAGCGAGGCGCCGCCAGGGAGGAGTATCTGATGGGGGAGTTGTGCCATTTGGCCGAACAGCTTCAATGTGAGTTTCTTCGAGCTGCTGCTTGTTTTTCGGATGCGCATGTTGGCTTGTCTTCTTACTTTGCAGGTGTTGTAGGTGCTAACCTTGTTCCTAGGGAGGAAAAAGAGTGTGTTGCTGTTCAGATCAACTGCCTGACCCAGCAAGACATGGAGGCCGGCGGCTTTTTCTGGATGGACCGCGATCGTGCTATGGTCCTTGCGACTGTGCAGGATCGTGTTCACCAGGTGTCGCGGGTGCTGCGGCAAGTGAAGACTTCTTTGGCATCAATTCTGCACGTGATGTTTCCCCTAGATGAGGCACCATCGACTCTCTGGGGCCTGCTGGTGAAGTTTCGAGATGTGCATCATGTCAGTGAGCTGGTGCGGCATCAGTTGGTTGCATGGGTGAAGGTTGCGCTTTCCCTTGTGCGACTGCATCGCCTTGATGTAGATCTTGCTGATGTGGTGGCTAGGCCGCCTCTTCGGCCGGATGCTGGCATGTGGGACATGCGTCCGCATTATGCGGCTGTAAGGCATTATGCCGAACAAATTGTAGATCTCTTTGAGCATCGTGCGCAGGTGATTCTTCAGAATAGGTAGGACCTATAAAAAGATAGATGTAAATCTTGTATTTATTCGACTAGACATGTTATGCCCCTTGCTGTAAAGGTTGATTGTTTTTAGCACGTGGTGCTTTTTGTGTGTGTGTGCCCTTTTCGTTATCCTGACGTGATCAGCTACTCAGGTGTACACGCGTTATCCTCAGTCGACGAAGTCGTGAGGTGAGGGGAGCCCCCAAGTGTGTTGTAACATGAAGAAAATGCGAATAATAGATAAATTTTTGGGGCGAAACACTTAGCTTTATTCATATCGTAATGAGGAGGTACATTGTTTGGCTGAGTAGCTTTGGCTAAATAGCCCTACTGAAAGTAAAAGGAGGGGGGTAGCTAGGGGTAGAAGCGTCGCAGTTGTGCGATGTTCCATGGGTTGGAGTATGCGACTCCAGACTCCACGTGCTTGAGGCGATAGGCGCCACCTGGGATGACTTCAGTGACGACGTAGGGTCCTTCCCAGGGTGAGTCAAGGTTCTTCGGTCGCTCTTGCTTGAGTCGTAAGACTAGGTCTCCTTCAACGAAGGACCTTGGGGGTAGCCGATGGCTGTGATAGTTGCGGAGGCTCTGTTGGTAGACCGCTGATCGAGCCGCGGCTATGTCACATGCCTCGTCGAGGGTGTCGACGGCGTCTTCGAGTGCGGCCGTTGATTCGGCTTCGCTGTAGGCGATGACCCGTGGGGCCTTATGGCGTACTTCTGCAGGCAGCACGGCTTCGGCTCCATGCACCATGAAGAAGGGAGTGTAGCCGGTTGAGCTGTTTGGCGTCGTGCGCAGGCTCCAGAGGACGGAGGGTAGCTCTTGTGTCCAGGCTCATGCGAGTCGCTGGAGTGGGCTCATTAGGTGCTTCTTGATGCCGCCGCCGACGAGGCCGTTGGCCTTTTTGACCTGCCCGTTCGTTTGCAGGTGCGCCATGGAGGCGTATGTTATGTTGATTCTGAGGTCTTCGCAGAAGTCCTGGAATTCTTTGGAGATGAAGTTCGACCCGTTATCGGTGATGATGCTGTGCGGCACGCCGAACCTATAGACTATGATTCGAAGAATTTCACGGCCGTTTTGCCCTTTTGGTTAGTAACGGGCATGTCCTCGATCCACTTGGTGAATTTGTCGACTACGACCAGGAGGTAGACGTGGCCTCCTTTCGAGGACTTGGGCAGTTTGCCGATCATGTCGAGGCCCCATTGGGCGAAGGGCCAGGACAAGGGTATGGTCCTGAGCTCCGATCTTGGTGCGTGTGGTTTATCTGCGAATCTCTAGCACCCATTGCATCTTCGGACGATGTCCTTGGCATCGTTCATGGCCGTTGGCTAGTTGAATCCGGCTCGTAGAGCTTTGGCGACAAGGGCGCCGCTGCCCGCATGATGGCCGCAGATGCCCTCATGGATGTCTTGGAGGATAGTTTTGCCGTCACCGATGGTGACGCACCTTTGGAGTACACCCGAAAATGCTGCGCTTGTACAACTCTCCATTGATGATGGTGAAGGCCTTGGACCGGCGAGATATGCGTCGGGCATTTGTTGGGCTGTCAGGCAGCTCCCCGTCCATCAGATATCGAAGGTATGGATGTGTCCATGTTTCTTCGACTGCCATGACTTGCATCAGGTTGACCACTGCGACCTCTGTGTTGAGCTATTCTGTACCTTCCTGTCCTTCGGGTAGCACGGCACCCGAGTGTTCTGCTTCTTCGGGTGATCCCTTGGGGAATTTCCGTTTGATGGATGGCACGCAGATCTGTTCGAGGAACACACCTGGTGGCACCCGTGCGCAGGTGGAGCCGATGTTGGCGAGTTTGTCGGCCTCTTCGTTGCTTTCTCTCCCAACGTGCCAAAGCTCGCAGCCGTCGAAGTATCCTTCGAGTGTGTTGTAGAGTGCGTGGTACGCAATCATGTTGGCAGCGTGTGCGTCGCACTCGTTCATCGTCTTCTGGACGACGAGGTTCGAGTCGCCGTAGATGACCAGGCGCGTCGCGCCGCAGATCTTGGCCATCCTCGTGCCGTGGATGAGGGCCTCATATTCGGCTTCATTGTTGGAAGCTCGAAATTTCATTCGGAGTATGTACTTCATCTTGTTGCCCTGCGGGGAGGTCAGTATGACCCCGGCTCCTGCTCTAGCCTCGCGCTTGGAGCCATTGAAGTGCATTATCCATGACTGCATCATGTCTGGAGTGTCCGGCAGCTGCAGCTCCATCCAGTGGACTAGGAAATCTGGTAGGGCCTGGGACTTGATCGCGTGGAGCTTCTCATATATTATGTCTAGAGGTGACAGCTCGATGCCCCACAGGGCCACACGTCCTGTGGCCTCCGGGTTGTTCAGGGGTGCTTCGTTGACGACCATCACCTGATGCTCCTGGAAGTAGTGGCTCAGCCGGCGAGCCACCATGAACACGCCGTAGGCGAGTTTTTGGTAGTGAGGATACCTCTGCTTTGTCGGCGTCAATACCTCGCTTAGGTAGTAGATTGGGCATTGTACCCCATGGGTCTTGCCATCTTCGGGTCTTTCGACCACGAGCACAGTGCTTACCACCTGATGTGTAGCTGCTATGTATAGCAGTAGAGGCTCGCGTTCCCTTGGCGTGACCAAGACGGGCGTGTTGGAGAGCAGCCACTTCAGATCTTCGAATGCGTCGTCTGCTTCAGGCGTCCACTCGAATTTGTCTGCCTTGCATAGCAGCTGATAGAAAGGCAGGGATTTTTGCCCATGCGGCTGATGAACCTGCTCAACGCCGCGATGCGCCCAGCGAGCTGCTGGACGCCTTTGAGGTTCTTCGGCTTCTCCATGGCCATTATGGCCCGAATTTTCTTCGGGTTCGCCTCGATCCCTCGCTGGGAGATGAAGTAGCCTAGTAGTTGACCAGATGGGACGCCGAAGGCGCACTTTTCTAGGTTTAGTTTGATCTTGTATCGATCAGGGTTGTCGAACTTCTCGTGGAGATTGTCGATCAGTGTCTTGGCCTCCCTTGTTTTGATTACTATGTCGTCGACATAGACTTGGATGTTGCGGCCGATCTGGTCCTTCAGGCATGCCTGCATGCACCGCTGGTAGGTGGCGCCTGCGTTCTTCAGCTCGAAGGGCATTGTGTTGTAGCAGAACACTCCGAACGGCGTGATAAACGCCATTTTCTCCTGATCTTCGACCTTCAGTCGGATCTGATTGTAGCCTGAGTAGGCGTCGAGGAAGGAGAGCTTCTTGCATCCTGTAGTCGAATCGATGATCTGATCGATCCGAGGAAGAGGGAAGTGATCCTTCGGGCAGTGCTTGTTCAGCGATGTGAAGTCCACACACATTCCCAGGATGTCCGTGTCCTTTTTGGGGACCATCACGGTGTTGGCGAGCCACTCACTTTCCTAGATCTCCTTGATGAAATTGGCGTCAAGTAGTCTGTTGACTTCCACTCCGATGGCTTCAGCCCGCGGCTCAGACAGTCGTCGGATGGACTGTTTGACGGGCTTGGCGTCTGGAAATACGTTAAATGCGTGCTCGGCGAATTCCCTGGGAACTCCTGGCATGTCCGCAGGACACCAGGCGAAGATTTCCCAGCGCTCATGAAGGAATTCGACGAGCGCGCTTTCCTATGCGGGCTGAGGTCGTTGGCGATCAGTGCCGTCTTGGAGGCGTCCGTCGGGTGGACTTGCACCTTCTTTGTGTTGACGGTGGAGTCGAAAGACATGTCGGGTGCGTTCTGTCTTGCCACTGGGGGTGCCCCGTTGTCTGTCACCTCTCGGAGCCTTATGAGCTCCTCCTGCATGCCGAATGACTGGGAGATTCTGTTGAAGTCCCCGTCGCAGTGGTCCGATCGGGTGAAGCTCCCGTGGACCGTGATGACGCCCTTAGGTCCTGGCATTTTGAGTAGCAGGTACGTGTAGTTCGGTACTGCCCGGAATCATGCGAATGCCACGCGTCCGAGGATGGCATGGTATTGTGATGGCTAGTCCACCACTTTGAACTCGAGTCGCTCGCACCGAAAGTTATCGGGCTTGCCGAAGATGACGTCGAGCCATATCTTTCCCAGGGGAATATGTCCTTCCCTGGGACGATGTCGTGGAACGTTGTATCGGATTGTTCCAGGGTGCACGGCGGGATTCGCATCGCTGCTAAGGTGCTCGCGAACATCAGATTGATGCCGCTACCGCCGTCCATGAAGACGCGGCTCATATCGAACCCTCCGATCTGCGCCTCAAGCACCAGGGCAGCATGACCTGGGCGAGGGACTTGGCAGGGGTGATCCGAATGGCTGAACGTGATGCAGGACTCCAAACCGCTGAGGTACTCAGGGATGGTAGGTGGAGCGGTCACAGCCAGATTGATCTGATGGGTGATTTTCTTTTGCACCCTGTTTGTTGGGACCCCTTTTTGGATCATCAGTGATCCTTTTGGCACGGGGTACCCGTTTCCGCCATTGTTCTGCGCAGGTGCGATTGGATGATTCGATGGTCCCACGGGTGGTGGTGGAGGAGCTCCGTGGGCGATGTCACCTGGCGCGGGCGCATTCCCGTACCCAGGGTTCGGGGCTTGTTGCCTCATCTGGGACATGCTCTCGCTGAGTTTCTGGAACTCACGGCAGTCTTTGAGCATCTGGCTTGCCTTATTCTTGCCATCCTACTTGTCAATGTAGAAGTGGATGGTGCACGGGCCCGAAAACTTTTCGTATGCTGAGGGTCCGTCGTCGCGGCCGCGGCATTGCCATGACTGTGCTGGGTGTCCTCTGTCACGGAAGTTGTTTCCACGGTATCCGCCGCTGCTGCGGTTGCCTTCGATGCGGCGGTCGGCGTAGCCAGCCGCGACCATGTCGGGTCCGTCGCGATCATCGTAGACACGCGATCTCCTCTTGCTATGGCGTTCACGTCGACGACCGTAGTCATCTTCCTCCTCCGAGTGCGCTCGGTGGACGGAGTCCTCGCCATCTGCTCACCTGTTGGCGATGTCCATGAGGTGGTCGAGTGTCTTGGGCTTGACACACCCAAGTTCTTCCTAAAAGTCCTGGCGATTGACGCCATCCTTGAAGGCGTCGATCGCTCTCTACTCAGATATGTGCGCCGTGGAGTTCTTGGTGTTGGACCAGCGTAGTATGTACGAGCGAATGGATTCACCCGTTCGTTGGGTGCAGGCCCGTAGCTCCTCGATCGAGGCTGGCCTCTTGCTGGTGCCCTTGAAGTTTCAGATGAACTGTACGCCAGTTCCTCCCAGCTTCGGATGGATCCCGAGGATAGGCTGCTGAGCCAGATCTGGGCTGCGCCTGTCAGCTGCAGCTGAAGGCATTGCAGGGCGGTGTTCTTGTTTCCGACGTGTAGCTTGAAGGACGACAGGTGGTCGCTGAGCCATGCCTTGGGGTCCTGTGTGCCATCAAACTTCGGAGTGCTCGAAGGAATCTTGAAGTTCCGCAGCATCCGTGTCCGCCGGACGGATCTGCTGAAGCATCGAGCTCCGCAGAGTTCTCCTTCATCGTCGTCCTCTTCGGATTCAGACGAGCATACGCGCTTGGCGCGTGCTTTGTCAATCTTGCGTTGGGTGAGCTCGCATCGAGCGTCGTAATCGCGGATGCGATGTCGCGAGCTCTTGTGCCTTTGAGGTAGGTCATGCTCTTCCTCGTCGGATGAAGGCGTGGGACTGCGGTTGAACCTGACCGCAGCCTTATTTTTTGGCTCCGCAGGAGCTTCTCCGTGGAGCGTAGCTCCAATGAGTCTGAGTCCGGTTAGTGCGGATTTGTGCATGGCCCTTTTCGGATCCCCCACCGGAGGTGGATGGGATGTGAGGTATGTGGTGGCTGCCATGATCACAGCTTGCGGCATCTTCGGGATGACGTTGCCGTTGGAATTCCATCTCCATGAAAGACGTGTTGAGGGTCCGAGTCACCTCGCGACGTGTAGTGGGGTCCATGTTCTCCATGCGAGAACGGTGCTTGTTGCCGTGGTTGCCGTGCGAGCTAGAGCCTCCCATGGCTGAGAGCGCAGCTCTCCGCGCACTAGACTCCGAGGCCGCTTGCTTGCACTTGTCAAGCACTTCTTGCATCTTCACCTGCCTCTTGTGCTCTTTGACGAGGAGCAGGTGGTACGCCATCAGTTGGTCCCGTGAGGCACCCACAGGCAGGATCTTGTTGCCTGCCATGGCTTCGCGTGCTTGAGCCCATCCTTCCTCGTTGAGGTGGATTGCCTGATTGGGATCGGTGTCCTCCTCGTTAGGCGGGGGGACTGGTTTCTCCTGTTCTCGCCATTTCTACCCTGCGGGTTGGGTGGCGGGTTGTGTTCCTGATCCACGTCGCTCTGGATGACTGCGACACATTGGCAGCACTCGTAGATTGGCTCGCTGCTATCACAACTTTCGGATCCGGAATCTTAGGTCCCTTCCTCCGATGGTGAATCGCACAGATCTAAGTTGCAGCTGCTGCTGTCATAGGACTCATCTGTTGATGGCGATGTGCGTAGCACGGGATGCGGAGCCCATGAAGCGGGCCTGATCGATGGCAGGGGCACCCACTCTGGGAGACGGAGAGTGCCGGTCTGCCCCACCTGGAAGCAGAAGCTCCCGAACAGGATCTCGAGCCCGTCGCCAACGGGCTCGAAGTCCTTCAGAGTGGCTGGCAAGTGGGCGGTGAAGTCGAAAGCGCCGAAGAAGAGATGGCTCTCCGTCGCCGAGGAGTTGTAGATAGCTTTGGTTGGGACCGTCACGATCGCACAATCAGCGCCCCCAGTTCCCACAGACGGCGCCAATTGACGAGGTTTAATCTCGCCAATGCCCATTGTTATGAGCTTGGGTTTTGGAGAATATGGGGATGCTGGAGATCGCGGAACGGTTAGCAAACAAGCAACACGGTGACACGAGGTTTACCCAGGTTTAGGCCCCTGGAGGGAAAACCCTACTCCTGCTTGTCTGCTCTTGATTACGGTGGAACCGAAAGTTATAGGGGTGCGCAGATGCAATCTGGCGTGGAGGTGTGTACGCGGTGGTATGAAGCGCCCTCCTCGTCGTGCCCTCCTAGCCTTTATATAGAGGTAGGCAGGTCCCGGACATAGACCGAGTCGGTTACAAGTTTTAGGGTTTGCCCCTTTGAATATTCTATCTACTCTAGTCTTGTTCTCCAAGGATCCGAAGACATCCTGGGCTTGGGCCACCTGAAAGACTTCATGGGCCGCGTATATTCTTGTGGGCCTTCCTTGGACTGGACCAGGTATGCTAAGGTCATGTACCCGTGGGGTATAACCATGTCAGGCAGCCAAAGAATATTTATAAGCCTTAACAACTGAGTTGTCAATTCAGCTGCACCTGGAAATAGTCTTCCTCACAGTAGTTTATCAGTAGCAACAGTTTTGTAGTAGAAATAGCAAAGTAACAACAGTAGTAAAACAAAGGCAGTAGTAACAATAGTAGCAAACAATATGTTTTGAGTGCGGTAGGCATTGGGATGGATTGACGGGCGTTGCATGGACAAGACTATTCATGTAATCTCAAGATCTAGGGCATTTGCAGATAAATAAGATAAAGCATCCAAGTACTAAATAATCATAGGCACGTGTTCCATATATAGTCATATGTGCTCGCAATGAGAACTTGCACAACATCTTTTGTCCTGCCAGCCCGTTGCAGCGGGGCCTCAAGGGAATCTACTAGAAATTAAGGTACTCCTTTTAATAGAGTACCGGAGCAAAGCATTAACACTCCATGAACACACGTGATCCTCATATCACAGCCATTCCCTTCGGTTGTCCTGATTTTTGTCACTTCAGGGCCTTTGGTTCTGGACAATAATATGTGTAAAAAACTTGCAGATAAGATCACAAACAATACTATCATCATGAATCAATAACATGTTCAAATCTGAGATCATGTCACTCGGGCCCTAGTGACAAGCATTAAGCACAACAAGTTGCAACAATGTCAAAAAGCACTAACAAAGATACTAGGCACCATGCCCTAACAATCTTATTCGATTACATGATAGATCTCATCCCACCCCTACCATCCCCATAGCCTACAGTAGGGGATTATTCACTCATGGATGGGGAAACATGGATGGTTGATGGAGAGGCGTTGGTGATGATGGAGATGATCTCCTCCAATTCCTCATCCTGACAGGGTGCCAGAACAGAGTCTCTGGTTCCGAATCGCGGTTTCTGGTGGTGGCGGTGCAGCGGAACTCTTTCTGGAAAAACGTCTAACCCCCCTTCGTTTTTAGGTCAGAAGGCTTTATGTAGGCGAAGAGGGAGGCCGAGGGGGTGCCCGAGGTGTCCACACCCCTCCCAGGCGTGGCCTAAGCTAGCCCGCGTGGCCAGGGGGTGTGGGCCCCTCGTGGCCCTCCTCCGTCTTGTCTCTGGCTCCATGAGTCTTCTGGTAAAATAGGAGTTTTGGCATATTTTCCGGGATTTTTCCTGAAAGTTGATTTTCTGCACAAAAACTAGACACCAAAGCAATTCTACTAAAAACAGCGTTAGTCCGTGTTAGTTGTATCCAAATCATACAAGTTTAGAGGAGAAACAATAGCAAAAGTGTTCGGGAAAGTAGATACGTTTTGGACGTATCAACTCCCCCAAGCTTAGCTTATTGCTTGTCCTCAAGCAATTCGGTTGAAAACTGAGTGCGATAAAAGAAACTTTCATGGACACATTTGCTTCATGTAATGTATATATTCTCAACATATGATCAGTACTTAGACAATTCATACTAAGGAGTATGCAACTAAGTCTACTCAATAGTCATTGCAAGCTAGGAAGAGATTCCAACACAATAATAATAAGTAGCATGAAACATAAACATAAGCAACATTGCAATGGTCGTAAGAAGGTATGATAGAGTGGTATCTAGCTTGCCTTTGATTGTGGAGAAAAGCATAAATGACAAGGCACCTCTGAAGTTCAATTGAAGACTAGAACTAAAGATATCGGAGATACAAGCATCAAAGTTATGACATAATTAACCAAGTTTTGAGACAAGCACATTACACTAAGAATGACAATTAAGCTCTCAATAAGGTGCTCATAGAATAAGTGGTGACTCAACAAGGAAGTGAAAACATTTTGGAAAGTTTGAAATGCTTCCAAATGCTGAAAGTATGGTACTCATTAGCTTTGAGCTCTCATTGCCCCTATCATAGGCATCTTTAAATGGTTAAGGTGAAAGTGAGGTCCAATATGAGTTATATGCTTGACAGACCATAAACTAGAAATCTCATGTCCCTTGAGTACGAGGGCCGCTCCTCATGCTACTCAACTTTAGTTACCGGTAAGTTCTTGTCATAGTAAATACATGTGTATCATAGAGGACCGCCAACGGGGTACCCCTTGCCCCATGACACATGAGCTATCCCATATCAAAATGACAAGGCAAGCAGACAGTGACCACCTCAGCAATCTTCTTATTTACCATGGGAAAATGGTGCTTTTTTCTCTCTTTCCTCTTTTCTGTGTGTGTGTCTCTCTCTATTTTTATAAGAAGAAAGCTTCATAGATTGCTCACTATGGTTATGCTGAAAGTTTCCACCATGATTAGGCATGGCTTAGGCTAGCGGCCTAGGCGTTTCTCTAACACATATACATAACTCCATGGACTTACAAGCTCCCCTTTTATTTCACATCGACGACATACATAAACAAAAGAGCATGATATCAACTGGGTATATATTTATAGGTGTTGAAAGCGTTCCCCATGACAGCACAGTTCTGCTAACTCCCAGCGTATAATTTGCAAGTATATAACTTTCATGGATAGTCATAATGGTTCAGGTTTATTAAGTGCAAGAAATAAAGTGTGCCATCAAGTTCGTGAGAGCTTTACTAACTAATTTTCTCATAATAAGCAAACATTTTATTTGAAAGAAAACGAGGCATAATGAATATGCACGGAGTAGCAAATGATGCTAGTAGGTAGATATGGTGGACACTTTTTTGACAATATTGGTTTTGGGGAGTTGGATGCACAAGTAGAGCTCATAATTAGTGCAAGTGAAGGCTAGCAATAGAGAGGGAGCGACAAACAAGAGAGAGCAATAACTGTCATAATCATACTTGCAACAAAACAGAATTAATTATGGCATAAAAGTATACAAGAACTCTGAGGCAAAATAAATCATCGAGGCTTAACTGACTTTAGTTCAGTCATATGCATGCGTGAGCATGTGCCAAGTTGATTCAAATGAAACATTCAGAGGAGGATACCACGATGTCATACCAAGTTATGAATAGAACAATGCAAGCAAACATTCATGTGACAGGCTACAAACTATTAGCGCGTTGGAGCTAATCATAAGAGAGCAAGAACTACTAAGCATCCAATAAATACATACACCTTACATGAACAGACTAAGCATGCCCACAATGATAAGTATATGAACAAAAATGAAGACAAATAGAGTTCATTACTAGCCTGTTACCACTCCTCGAGTTGTTGTTAATCATCATTGTTGTCTTTCACTTTTGTGGCTTGAATAATAACATGAAACCAAACTCCACTGAGGACCGCTGAACCCTGCAACAAACTTCACAAAACCAAGGAAGAACGACAAATATTTTTGGTGTTTTCGATTTTTTTTAAAAGCAAGCACACAAAGCAAAAGCAAACAAAGCAAAATCTTTTTGGATTTTTCTTATGGAAAACCAAAGCTAAAAGCAAAGAAACAAACCAAGAGAAACAACGAAAATATTTTTGGTCCTTTTGTGTTTTCGGAAAGTAGAAACAAAAACCAAAAAGAAAGCGAAACATGGATATACAAAGTACCGACGAAACATGATATGTAGATGAGTGTGGTGTCGGTATACCTCCCCCTAAGCTTAGGCTTTTGGCCTAAGTGGAGCTCAATCAATAACGCGGGTAGTAACCCCAAGCTGGTGGGTCATCGTAGGAATTATCATAATCAGTCCCTCGCGATGAAGAAGAAGCGCTCAAATCATAAGAGGGCTGCTGGTATGAAGACTCCCCCATGTTGGAGGGCTGAAACGAATCATCGTCGGCATCCTTTCCAACATTCTCCTCTTGTTAGGAGAGCTCCGCCACGTATGTGTCAAGTTCTGCCTCCATGAGTGACCATCATTGCCTGTTATCAAAGTTAAACAAAACAGGTGTAGGCAAAGAGACTACTTTCTCAGACCTACCCCCTCTCCAACCACTCTTGACAAAGGTTATTTCATACGGTAGCTCACTCAAAGTATCCCAAGAGGAAACAAATTTATGCTAAACCATGGAATTGAGATCAAGTCTCTCTTTGGGGAACTGAAAATATGAATGATGAGGATCTAAACCATGAAAAGCTAATAGACGAGATGCAATGAGACCTCCACAAATCCCACCTTTCTCACGGTTAGCAGCAAAGCAAAAAAGCTATCAAAGCACCCCAAGTTATAAGCTCTATCCCTATTCAAAGCATATAAGATAAAAGCTAGATCAAATGAAGATAATTTTCTAGTAGTCTTCCTAGCAAGAACACACTTGGCAATGAAATAAGAAAAATATCTAATGGATGGGAAATGAATATTCCAAATTTTACCACTTTCCTTTGAGAAGTCGCAACCTTGGCAAATTTCAGCATATAAATCCATGAGTGGCATAGGCCTCTCTCTAATCTTCTCACATGAACCCCACTGTGGCACTCTTATAGTTGCACAAAAATCATTGAAAGGGAGGTTGACAGCTATATTATAAATTTTGCAGTGGACCATTGGATTAGACAAGGACCAAATAAACCGAAAGTCCTGCACCACAGACATGGTCAACTTAACATATTGGTAAGGCTCTTCCCCAACAAAATGTGCCAACCCTGCATTAGAAATCATAGTTTGGAAATCCTGAAAGATCCTCGCAGCTCTCATAAATTCGGGGCATGGATATATGGAAGAGAAAACCTCCTCCTCACGATGGACTTTCATTGGATTAGGTACCATCAATTCATGTTGATTCAGTTGGTATGCACTCATATTCTTTTCTGAAATTTTTAGACAAACATCAAACCAAGTGATTTCCAAGTTGATAAATGATGAGGAACTACTATAGAAACTTGCTAGAGGGATAAACATGCATAAAAATGAAACCTCTAAGCATAGAACAAGCATGCAAGATCACACAACTAGTCACCTATAGTAGCAAAATACTCAAGATACAATCTACCAATCAAAAATTTAATTGGACAAGCGGAGGAGGCACATACCGGAGAGCAATCCCTCAAAAAAATCAGCAGCAAAGATGGGCTGAGCAAGGAGATCGAAATTTGGGAGCAAGAACAACAGGAACTCGAGCTTGAGAAAGTTTTCTGGTGTTTTTTGGGAGAGAGACAGAAGTGGCTGGAAGGAGGCAACTTGGAGGGCCACAGGTGGGCCCCACCCAGGCCAGGCGTGCCTTGGGCTGGCCATGCCACCAGGGGGTGTGCTGGCCTAGTGGGTCCCGCTAGGCCAATCCAGGTGCCTCTCTGCCCCTTTTTTCGAGGAAAAATTTAATATGAATTTTCTGGAATTTTTCGGGAAACTTTATTTTTGGCAAAATTTTAGGTTATGAAAATTGATTTTCTCGCAGAAAAATATTTTTTTGAAAGACACAAAAGCAAACCAAAACCAAAACTACAGAAGTTCTAAGACACTCTAAAAAGAAAACAACTAGCAAAACTAAGACTAACAAGACGAAGCGCAAAGGTTGGAAAGGAGAAAAATAAAGGTGAGCAGGTATAATCAATGTGAAAGCATTGTTTTATCCATTAAAATCCCTTTGTTAACAAGGTTGATCAAGTCTTGTTACCAAAACAATTTTATATGAAACAAAACTTTGCATTTCACAAAATGATTATGTTACCTCAATCTTGATAGCAATAGTCCCAATCATAATAGTTTCAAAACTTTCTTGTGGAATGGGACAATATATTTCTCCAACTTTGATGCTCTCAATATTTTCAATTGAATTTAGGCCATAGCTCTTATCAATCTTCTTGGGGAAAAAGACAATATGCTCTTTGTCATTGATATTAAAAGTTACTTTTCCTTGATTGCAATTGATGACAACACCTGTAGTATTAAGAAAAGGTCTCCCAAGAATAATAGACATATTATCATCTTTAGGCATCTTAAGCACAACAAAATCAGTTAAAACCAAGCAATTATGAGCCACTTGAACAAGAACATCCTCACATATACCAACAGGGATAGTAGTAGACTTATGAGCCATTTGCAAAGATATATCAGTTGGTATCAATTTTTCTAGCTGAAGTCTCTTGTAGATAGAAAAAGGCATAACACTGACTCCAGCTCCCAAATCACACAAAGAAGTTCTAACATAATTATTTTTAATAGATCAAGGAA
This sequence comes from Avena sativa, assembly GCA_916181665.1. Taxonomy (NCBI): domain Eukaryota; kingdom Viridiplantae; phylum Streptophyta; class Magnoliopsida; order Poales; family Poaceae; genus Avena; species Avena sativa. Next base: position 279,756,024 of record OV702280.1, read on the forward strand.
TAGTTGGAATACCTCGATCACCAAGTTTCTTTAGAACCTTACCATTGAAGGAATAATTAGCAAGAAAAGTAGAAATTTCCTCATTAGAATCTTCCTTTTATTAGAGACAATATCCTTCATATACTTTGAATAAGGAAGCAACTTAATTGCATTAATCAAAGGAATTTGCAGAAATAAAGGTTTCATCCAGTCATAAAACTTTTTATAGTGTTCTTCCTCCTTTGACTTGTGTTTCTTATTAGGAAAATGCATTGGTTTTTGCACCCGAGGTTCTTTTTCACTACCATGTTTATTAGAAATAAAATCTACCTTAGTGTACCTAGTGTTCTTAGTGTGCTTCTCGGGTTCTTCAATTTCTTCCTTATCAGGAGCATCATTTTTATCATTATCACTTTTAGTTTCAGCATCAGAGACAGATATACTATTAGGATCTACAGCAGGTTCATAAGGTTACTCAACTGTTTTATGTTTCTTTTTCTTTCTCTTATGAGGGCTACCGCTATTTTCAGCTTGTTGATAATCATGCTCAATCATTTTAGGCTGTTGTAACATCCCAAAAATCATGACTTACAAAAGTTATCACATCATTCATGCATTCATAGCATTTGGTCTGCACAAAATTTTCCAAACAAAATTTCAAATATGAAACCATGTTATGCCTATTATTTTATGCAAATAAGGCATGGTTTTATTTTATTTTTAAATATGAAAGTGCATTTGATAGATCAGTAATGTTTTATACACAAATGGATGCAAGGTTTGCACTACAAAAATCTAGAATTGATTTGAATTCAAAACCATTTGAATTTGATTTGATTTGATTTGGATTCCTGAAAATCAAATTAGAAATAGAAACAGAGAAAAGAATTGGAAAAGGGCCGGCGCTACCCTTTCGGCCCAACACCAGAAGCATCCCACAAACCCACCCGACCACTTCACCCTTTCCCCCTCTCTCTCACCCGCACTCGCTGTACCCCGTTGTCGCTGCCAGTGGCCCCGCGCCATCTCATCCCCTTCTCCCCAAATTCACGCCCGCGGACCACGTCGCCGCTGCCGTTGATGGCGCGGCGTAATTAACATTGAATCTGTGAGCAAATCTCGCTGTGCCTCTGCCTACTTAAACCCCTCCCCACCGTGGGAATTTCCCCTCACTCTCCACCCCCTTTCTAGCACCAGGCTGCCCGTATTTTGACTCGCAACCGCGCTGCCCGACGAACTCCGACGAGGTAATCCGGCCAACTCCGACCTCCCCGTGCCCTCTGCTGCTTAATGCCATGCTCCCCTTGATCGTGCGCTTCTTCTCATACCTCTGTTTTGTCTGCTCGTGATCCAGAGCGTCGACTCCATCAACCACCGCGAGCACCTGACGCCACCCTCGTCTCCGGCGAGCAATTGCGGTAAGACGCAACCGCCCCTTGGTCTCTGAATCAAACGGTCGTGTTCGCCTGGACCTTGTGCAGACCATGATTCTTATGGTTTGTGTTAGGGAGATCTAGAGCGTCGTCATCGTCTCCGATAACCCGTGCCCAACGCTACCAACAACTCCGACGAGCTCGAGCAGTTGCTACAACACACCCCCGTCCACCCCAGCAACACGTTGAGATTCCTCGCAACCTTGCGATGATGGTAAGCCAACACAAAGCCCCCAGCCGCCTCGGTATTCGCCGGAACGGCATCGTCAGCAGCGCCGCCGCCGCCGCCAATGCCATTCGTGCCACCAGTTTCTGGTCGAGTTGATCTGGTCCATCGGATCTGGATCTAGAGGCTAGGATTAGAACTAGAACGAAGGGGTACGAGTAGATCTGAGCCGCGGGATTTAGTTAGATCTAACAACGCGGACACGTGATCTAGAGCGAACCAGTACGCACCAATCAGGAAGCGTCGCGTGTCACTGAATTTGATTTAAAATCTGTTTTTGAATCTATTATCACGACCCGGGATCAGGGCTAGACAAATACCAGATCCACATCTGATATAAGCCTAACCAAAATTCTGAAACGCGCAGGGAAAGATCGATAACATTACAGAACATACAAACCATACATAAATAAGGTAAACTCTTAAGAGAGAGTTACAAACCAGTCATACAAACCAAGACTCACAGACCCTTCACTACATCAAACAATGGAAGCAAACAAGTTTTTCTAAACAACAAACTTAGCAAAGGGCCTAAGAGGTCTTAGCAGAAGTAGCGACCCTTCCATAGATCCTACGCTGCTGCCTGGGAACCCCGACTACTCGTTGACTTCGACGTAGAAACCACCTTCAGTTGGAGTAGCATCATCTGTAGAAAAACATCAACGAAGCAAGGCTGAGTACAGGGTGTACTTTGCAAGACTTATGGCTAGTGGAGTTATTTTGCATAAAGCCATCTTTTGTTTTCAAAAAAAGAGGGAGAAGAAACTCGTCTAGTCAGATCATTTTCAAAAGGGGATAAGAAGACTACAACTCTAGCTCTTAAAATCATCTTTGATATCCACCAAGAACCTTCATCAACAGAACCTCTCTTCCCGGACTACGCCCTCAGACAACCCCGAGGAAGTATTCTGGATCTCACTTTAGTTGACAAGTTTTAACATTCGGTTATAGTTCTCTATGATCTTCACGTCCGTTCCCAAGTCATCCATAACCGTGGAAACGGCTTTTCGAAAAGATTAATAACCCTGCAGGGGTGTACAACTTTACCCACACGTACCAACCAATTCTTAATGCCAAATTATTAGCCCTCTTCCTTGGAAGGCCGTCAGAGAGTGGTTGACCACGACCTTTACCTTGCTTTCGCCGAGACCACGAGTCACGCACTAGGGAGATACCGCCATAATGGGTCAAGTCCCGAAACCGGTCCCTAATGATGTGCACAGGGTTCAAGATTACGGATGACGGGCATCTCTTGTTCCTGGTCACGCTTACCTACCTGTTATGAATGCACCTCCTTCACCTCCATTCAAGAACAACAAAGATGCGTATGTCGAATGGAAAGCACGAACTATGTGACTCATGGAATCTACTAGGCAAGTTAGTGAGTCGAGGGGGTTTCCAGGCCCCCGTGTGGTTGTACGCTCATCTAGGTTCAAGAGGCAAGAACATCGGGTCCTAGGGGTGGCAAGTATGAGACTACAAAAACCACAACCCACGTGGCCTCCCATACAATCCTTAGCATGTTTATCATCCATCTCTGATCACATCATCACATCCGACCATACAGGATTCATTCGCATCTCCGGTGCATAACCTGAATGATCGGCATTTGACCACTAAGCATGGCTAAGCTTGACTGAACTATGGCACTAGCGACGCTCATAAGCCAAACCCTAGTTATGCTAGGAGCAGTGGATCAGGTAGTATAGTTTGCAAAGCAAAACATGCATCATATAGGATTACTCTATCTACTGATAAAAGACTGTTGAACCGAATGTGAATGAAAATGTGGGCCCCCATGTGCGGTTTTGGTAATTAATGACAATCTTTATGGACTAATGTGTGCATTAAGTTATACTTGTAGGATTTGTCCATTAGCATCTCTTGGAGCATGTGTTGGCTTCAAGGTTGATGAAATGAGAAGAAGATGTGTTGTGCAAGCTCAAAATGCACCATCTATAGAAGATCTCATGTTTTATGCTTGCCATTCTCGGTGATCATGGATCGATGATGAGGAATTAAGAAAGGCGTTACATCTTGAGAAGGTAAAGATCGTCTACATCAAGCTCAAGTGGAATGATCAAGGCAAAGGTATAATCCTGATAGGTTTTCTCTTTTGCCGGTCTCATATTGTTAGTAGGTGTCACATCCCAAGATTTTCCAAATCTTGTAATGTGAAAAATAAAATAAACAAAATAATTTTTTTTTGAAAATCAGGGTGAAAAGAAACTTTTTGCTTCAAAAAGGAAACTTAAAATCCCATCTTGAACAAACTTTGGTAAAAGTTTGAACTCAACAAAATCCAAATCAAGGGAATTGCATTCCTCAAATAATGTATCTGGAAATTTAAACACTTGGAAAATAAATCCAAATCCTAAAAACCTAATGGAATAAAAATCATTTCCAAAGTTATCTCCAAGCCTATGGAGTTGATCCATATAAAAGTTTGTCAACAAACATTCACAAATGATCAAGAAAGACAAATAGAAATAATAAGTCATATAAATTGGTTTCACTCAATTGGGACCCATGGGTAAAATCTTTTGAATATAATAAGATAAGGAATTGAATCCCCAAAGCCAATAAAGCACCTATCTATAAACCCATACCAAATGGTGAGCAATTAATCCTAAAAGGATTTAAAAGGATAAACAAATATAAAATAAAATTTCACAAATTGGAATCACCAAGTTTGGATCTCTAAATAAAAAGATATGGATTTCATAAGGTGAAGAAAGAATTATTAAATAAAGAATATTTAAAGACCAAATCAAATCTTGGCCAAATCCAAAAGCAAATGGAAAGAACAGAATCCAAATCCCAATAAAAATATTGGTTAAAGAAATTCCAAAATAAAATAAAATGACCTAAACCAAATTCCTTTGGAATTAAAACAAATACCCAATCTTAATGATTAATAAATCATATTAAAATACTTTCCAAATAGTTCAAGATGAATTATTTGAACCAACTAACCAAATAAAAACCTACTGAAAAGAATTGAAAAGTTTGAAGAAAGTTAAATGGTGTTTAAAACATTATTAAATCCTATCTAATTAAAAAAAACTAGAGCCTATTTTTTTTGAATAAATAAAAGACCCCAAAATGAATAAGGTTTTACTCAAAAATTTACATCAGAATACAATAATGATCAGTATTTGAACCTACTCAAATTTTGGCAAGGTTTTCAATTCAAATGAATGTTTGAGTTGGCCAAACAAAATCAAATCAGAATAATCAAAAGAGAAAAAGAAAAACAAACAGAACAAAAAAAAATATGAAAAGGACCCAGCCCAACTAGCCTGGCCCAACTAAACCCAGCCAGCCCACTGCCCCTCTCCCGCAGAAAAACGTTTCAGACCAAACACCCTACCCGCTCAGCGACAGACATGTGGACCCCACCTCCTCTCTCTCACTTCGCTGACGAAACGGCCCCACCCCCTAGCTTTCTTCCTCACCCGCCGCGACTCCTTCTCCCCTTACCTCGCCGGCTGTTTCCGCCGATGAATGCTCGCTTTAATTCGCGGCATTGATGCTGCCTTTACCCCCTGCGACCACGCACGTTAAAACGTCTCTCCCTCCTCTCTCGTTCCCCTCTGTCGCCCCACCTTAGCACGCCCCCAGGCCGCCCTAATTCCTCTCCGAACACCGCTGTCTCCGACGAGCTTCCCCCTCGATTCGGGCCGTACCCTGCCGCCCCTTGCCTCCTCGAGCACACAGCCGTGATCCCCATCACCTGGCGGACCTTCCCGTATCGCCAGCTCGCTCGCGCGCGCCCCTGAGCCTCGACAACGACGACTCCAAGCGCCGCCACCATCTGTTTCCACTCCGGCGACACCCCCTGGTAACTTCTGACCTCCCCCTCCCCTCTAACCGATGCTCACGTATTCGCCTATACCATACGCATCTGACTGCATGGTTCGTTTGATTTGGCGTGACCCGTATCTTCGCCTCCGACGACGAACAGAGGAGCCCGACGCCAGGAGCAACTCCGGCGAGAGATTGCCGACCCGTCCGTGCGCCCCCTGCCCTGCGACAACGACGTTGAGCATCAGCAAGCTTCGACGATTCTGGTGAGCCACCCTACTCCTCCTCTAGCTTCCTGTATCGCCGGCACCGTCATCGTCTGAGCGCGCCGCCGCCAGCCACCGTCGCAGCGCCACCAGTTCATGGTCAGTGCGATTAGGACCGTCGGATCCCGATCCAGCGGTTAGGATAGATGACTTATCAAACCGTTTTTAATTGATCTGTGCTGCACGATCCTCTTAAAATCCAACAGTTCACGTTAGCCGATCCGCCCGAACCGGTATCAGCCTATAGGATTGATCCACGTGGCTCAGACTTTGATTTTAAAACAGATTTGAATCTATTGGATATGTGATTTTGTAAATTCCATAACTTTAAATCTACACGTCCAAATTTTGCAAACTTTATATCAATGGATTCAGAAAAGCAAGCCCTAGCCAACCATGCCATTTGTTTAGTAAAAATTTTCTGTTAAATTGTTTGTTTTTGCAGAAACTTGTGTATGCTTGTTTAGGTTATAAAAATTATTCCAAAATGATTTTGAGGATAAAATCTTTTGCAAATGGTGTGTTTTGAACCTACTGACCATAGGAAAAACTTTGTGGATTCAAAAATGTATTTGGAGAAACAAAAGAATGAATATTTGATTTAAATCAATTCTAGTCAAATAAAAATATGGTTTATTTATTAAAAATGGTTTTGGAGGAAAACCTTTGAGAAATGTTTTGGAAATAAACTCTCTGACCCTAAACACAAGATTTTATGGTGTTAAAACATATTTTGTGAACCCTATAGATTAATGCCTTAGTAAGAAACATTTCTACACCACATAAAATGATACCTTGTTTTGAAAATGGTTTATGAAGTGAAATCTTTTGCAAATGACTTTGCCACTTTATAAAATGACCATTAGGTGTTTTCAAATGTTTATGACCCATTAGGAACCACTTTTTCAAATAAAAAAAAGCTTGGCATGCTTGCATGCATTACTTTGACTTTATCATTTTGTGTGATGTTTTGCTTGATTGGTAGATTGAGATTGTGCCTTGCTTGATTGAATTGTAGTGACTTGAAGAGTGTGATTGTTGCAAGGACAAGGAGTGAACTTATACCCTCTACCAAAAAGGCAAGTGATGCTTCATACTTTGTCCTATTATTTTCACTATGCATTAGTGATATTTCTAAATAAGACTTGCATGGAATTTTGCTAAGTATAAACCATGCTATGGGAAATCCTAGTAGATGAAACCTTAGTAGAATTTTCCTAAGTTAAGATTCCTACTACTATCATGCTTAGCTTAGCTAATAGAAAACAAGGGTGGCATATATATTCATGCTATGGAAAATTTCTAAGTCTGAGGACTTGTGTTTTGTTTAATGAAACAACTAAGTGAATGAATCACCTGGGTGGAATGGAAGGAAAGGTTTGTGTTGAGTGGTTCACAAGGCCCATTTTTATGGTTTGCCTTGTGTATCTCACTTGTGGATGGCCACCCAGGAACAAAGAGATTTGAGATGTCAAATGTTGAGAAGCTTCAAGTGCAACCACATGGCATTATGGGCTCTGCCTGGATCATATAGGTTGCAAGAACTTAGCCAAATGGACAGTTGGTGGTAGGGGAATGATAGGTTGGAACACGTCCATTTTGGTCTAAGGGAAGGCTTCTGAAAGATCTTGTCTTGGTGAAACCAAGTCTTGTGGGGAAAGTGCACCACCTCTGGAGAGTGTAAAATCTAAGTACTTAGCCATGTCCCTGGTAAAGGACAATTTGAGCATCAAGACATGGAAGCTATCAAGAATCTCATCATCCAAATTTCTAAGTTAAAACTTGTGGTTGAACAAGGGTTAAAGGATCTTCAATCTTTGATTGGTAGATGCCTTGGGTGATTTTTGTCAAGCAAAAACTTAGTGTTTTCAAATGATAAGGAAAAATCTATTTTTGAGCAATGCAAGCCTCAACTCCACTTTGCCAAATGCATATAGATGATAGACTCCACTATACTACCATAGTATCACTTGCCAATACAATTCAAATGTATTTACCCTTGTGGCTGTAACTTGTTATGTTGCAGGTTTGATTGATATTAGTGAAGTTTAATGATTAGGATTACAAGTCTACAACCAACATGTCTGCCTATGGCACTTTGAAGATGAAGGACCCCATGTTTATAGATATTCTGCTGCAATGTAATGTAATAGCCAAATGAGCTATGTAACATGTAATAACTTATTTTATTCCTGGTTATAAAGTTGTATTATGACCTTTGTTTCTTGATATTACATCTTAACTATGGATGCTAGCTATTTATCCAGGGACTAGCATTGCAATCACAGGGATCCTTTTCCTTTATAAAGGAGGGATCTCTACAGTAGGAGACCGGGTTTAGGATAGATAACCGAACTATCAAGAGGGGCTCTCGAATGAGTATCTCGATCACATCGTTCAGAGAGAGCTCAAACCTTTGCATACTTGCATCATCGTATTTGGTTGTTATTTGGTCTTATCCATGTGAGGATATAGAGCTTGTGGTAATCTCCATAACAAGCTCTTGTTCATCAAAATCGGATCCCTCTTTTATATCTTATTGCGATTTTGATCTATGCGGTTTTTCGGTTTCTCACCAAGTGAGGTATCTCACATTATTATACTTGATACATTCTCACTTGGTGATAACCAATATTTTCACCTTTTATAGGGAAGCTCATGTCGTCCTCTTTCCAACGCAATTGGAATCGGGTCGATCGGAGTTACCAATTGAATATCTGCTGGTCTCCTAGGTACCAAAATGCGGTAGTACCGCATTTTAGTACCTAGCAAGGCAGAAGGTTTTGGAAAGTTGCCAAAATCCACTGCCGGGCTAGGTACCAAAAAGCGGTAGTACCGCATTTTAGTACCTAGCGCGGCAGAAGGTTTTTTACTTCGTCATTTGGATCTATCCTCCCTTGCTGGACTATGATGTTTCTTTGCATGATCTTGTAGAGGTTGTTGTCCTCTTCGAAACGAGCCCAAGATCATCAAAATTGGAGTCCGGATGCAAAAGTGATGGTTGTTTCGTTTTGTGATGACCGGTAGTACCGGACCAGGATCCGGTAGTACCGGGGTCCGGTAGTACCGCTTTTTGGTACCGGGGAGCGCAGAGAAAAATTGCGTTTGGAGCCGCAGGAACCCCAGGAAATATCCGGTAGTGCCGGGAAAGTCCGGTAGTACCGGGAAAAAGTCCGGTATTACCGGGAATCGCATTTTTTTGGGCTGCAACGGTTGGATTTTGGAGGGACCTATATAAGGGGCCTTCTTCCCCAATGGTTCCTCAACCATTCTTGCAAGTTTTCCCCTCCATTGTTGACCTTCTTGAGCTTGGTTTCTCTCAATCCCTCCTATGATTCTTGCATATTCTTGAGGGATTTGAAAGAGGAGATCTAGATCTACAATCCCACCAATCAATCTCTCCTCTAAGTGAGGGGAATATATTGGGATCTAGATCTTGGAGTCTTTTGTGGATTTCCTCCATTGTCCTTCCTCTCTTATTCCCCCATAAGCTTTTGTAGCTTTGGTGGAATTTGGGAGAGAAGGATTTGAACATCTTTGTGGTGTTCTTGCCATTTGCATTTGGTGCATCGGTTTGAGTTCTCTTCGGAGGATTTGTTTTGAGTTACTCATTGGAGCTTGTCCCTCTTATGTTCTTGGAACCCTAGACGGTTTGTGGCCTTGGTGGCATTGTGGACTTTTGTGGCATTTGTTGGGAGCCTCCAATTAAGTTGTGGAGAAGTGCCCCAACCTTGTGAGAGGTTCCGGTTTCCACCGACAAGTGCACCGATAGTGGAAGCGTGGATCGATCCTGTTGGGGTGAGATTCACCGGAGAATAAGGGAGGCCTTTTGTGGCGTTGGTGGTTTGATACCACCCCCTCTCCAAACGATACGTACTCCATGTTGGGAGGAACTCGGTAAAATATCGGTGTCCCCGCGTGCCTCGGTTATCTCTATACCCGAGCTCTTTACTTATACACTTTACATTGTGATAGCCTTCGTGCTTGAAGTAATATATATATTGCTATCACTTTGTTGCTTGTATTGCTTAGCATAAGTTGTTGGTGCATATAGGTAAACCTTAGTTGTTTCTAGGTTGTGCCTTACAAAGTAAACACTAGTTTTATTCCGCCTTTGTTGAGACACTCTAGGAAAAGTTTTAATCGCCTATTCACCCCCCTCTAGGCGACATCCGTATCCTTTCAGAATGCATATGTCGAGAATTAAATACTTTGTGAACATAGGATTCATATGTATGAGTGGGGCTTCGCTTGCCTTGTCCTTTGTTGGACTGGTACTGCTCTTTGGTGGCGTTGACTTCAGCTTCGGGTTCGGTTCCTATTCGCGAGAACCAATCACCAGAAAAGAGAAAGCAACACTCAACACATGGCATGTGCAATGCTCATACAATATGGATGATATGACAAGTTAAATAGTATTGAAGTAAACCCTGTAACATGCTTGATCATTTTAAACGGGGTCCGGAAGGTCCAAACCCTAGAACGGGGGATCTTCGGAATCACCTATGGGGTTCAATTAGTTCTTCTAATTAAACTTGCAATCAAAGTTGATTAACAATGTATGATTATAGTGTAGTTGGATAGGTTTCATTTTTCTGAACATTTTGGTATATTATTTGTATTTTTCTGATTTAAAATGAATTAGTTATGAATTTCTCAAATTTTAATTCATTTTAAATCATTTTTGGAATATTTGAAATAATTTCCAAACTTGGGCCCACATGTCAGATTTTTATTAATTTCAGAAAACATTTACAGAAATGATTAAAACCCTGACAGATAGGGCCCACTTGTCATACATTTTTCATTTAGTAAAACAATTACAAAAAACATTAAAAGAAATAAAAAGAAAATATGACATCATGATGATGTCATGCTGACATCATCAATGGCTTTGCTTGCAGATCGACGTTGGAGCTGGCGATTGGGCGCACGCAATAGGCTGTGGGGGTGGGCGTTGGAAAGAAGGGAACTAGACGAGTCGAACCGTGGTGGCGCCGCCAGAAAATGGTCGCCGGAGAGGACGATGCGATGACGGACAGTGGCGGTGAGCGGCGGTGCACGGTGGGGAGGATGCCAGGGAGCGAGAGGGAGGGACAGAGGAGGTCTGTGAGAACCAGTAGCTCACGCTGAGCGTGATGGTGGGGACGGTGACAGCCGGGGATGGTCTGGAACGGCCGGAATCAACGAAGAAGGCGGTGGCCGGAGCTCGGGAAGGTAAAGTCGATGGCGATGATTCCGTGCGTCTCCGGTCGATTCCTTTGGCAGGAATGATCAGCGTGGCGAGGCGAAGCCGACAGCGGTCTCAGATGGCGAGGGGTGGTCGGGAATGGCGGGGCACGGCGGAGCCCGAGGCTTAGGGTTCCGTCGGGTTTGGGGAAAAGCCACAGAGGCCACGAGAGATAGTGAGACGGGTATGGGGAGGAAGAGCTCGACACGGCGATATTTATCCTCATCCTCACAGGAGGCGGCACGCATCACATCTTCGGCGAGATCGATAGCAAGGGCGCTGCCAGGCAGCTGCTTCACCGGCAGCTCGGGGAAGAAGAAAAGAAGAAGATGGCGAAGGAGTACGGGCCAGATGGGCTGGGGTGGGCCGGCTCTTAAGCTGCTGCGTGCTACGCTTGGCTGCATAGAGAGAGAGAGAAGAGAGGTGGGCTGCGGCCCAAATAGGTTAGAAACCTGTTTTATTTCTAGAAAACCTTTTTCTTTTCTGTTTTCTGATTTCCTTTTATATTTTGAATTTTAAATCTGTTTTGAATATTTTCAAATCATAGAAACTTTTATAATATAACTGAAAACACTAAGGGCCCTTGGTACTGATTTGGCTCCATTTGTTTTAAGAATTTTCAAAATATGGAAACCATTTAAAGTGCTTCAAAGAGAGAGGGAAGCTATTAGCGTTTAGGGTTTTGTTTGTTCCTTCTTGATTAAACCATAGTGCAAGTGTTATGCATGTATGCAATGCTCAAACATGTCCTTATTAATATTACACAAAAGAGTGGTATGTTACATCTATTAGATATTTAAACTTGTAAAATCTATAACTTTTGTTCTGTTTATCCAAAAAATGACATAATATATCAATGGATTCAAAAAAAAAAAATCATACACTATTGTGGGCTTAGTTTTGTATTTTGCTTCTGTAAAAATGAAATTTTATACAGAGACAAATATAGGCTTATTTTGACTATATAAATTATTTAGAAAATGGTTTTAAGGTCAAATTGAGTTTATTTAGACTATAAATGTTTAGTTTTTTGTTTAGTACTGTTTACTTGTCTTGTTTAGTTTGAGAAAAATCATCACATGACATTTTCATACATTCATATATTTTTGCTTGATTATTTTGAATGCAAATTTGGTACTATCATTTTATGTGTAGATTTTGGTGCTAGTGGTGATTGTGATTGTGAGGATTGTTGCTACTCCCCCAACTACCAAGGAAAGTGGTCCTTCATGTATTTTTCCTATTATTTGGACTATGCACTAGTGATATTTTGCTAAGTATCTATATGCTATGCTATGGGAAATCCTGGTAGTTGTAGTCTTGGTAGAACTTTCTATAAGTTAAGATACTTGTTATATTATCATGCTTAGCCTAGCTAGTAGCAAACAAGGGTGGTTTATATACATGCTATGGAAATTTTGTTAAGTCCTTGACTTATGTTTTTGCCTAATGAAACAACTAAGTGAATGAATCTGTGTAACATCCCAGATTTTATAGTAGGATGTTATTAGTGGCATGCTTCATCCTTGCATCATTGCATCCTACAAATAAATTTTACAACAAAATCCTAACACCTAAACCTATCAAAAACCCTAATAAAGTTTTCCATATGTAAGCATTATTGTTGTAGTCAAGCTTGACCCTTCTAAAAACTATGTAAAAACATTAAACTATGGTCCTAATATGACCACCTTATTTTTACAGAAATTTAGAAGTTGGTTTCAACCTTTTTGGACTTTATATGCAAAAGTTATTTAAGTTTTAGTAAAGCAGAAATTAATAAAAGCAAAGTACAAAAAAGGGAAACCTAACTAACCGGGCCGGCGAACCAGGCCCGCTACCTAATTCTACCGCTAGCCAGCGCTAGCCGCAGCACAGCGCAGCAACGGGCCAGCCCACTACCCCTCCCCCGTCCCTGTCGCCTGCGCGGCACCAACCTCGCGCTAGCCCGCTCCCCTCTCCGCCACCGACACGCGGGACCCACCCGCTCGTCCCCTACCCCGAGGAGGAGTCCTCTGCCTGCACGAGTTCGAACCGGATCCAGCAGGATTCGCGGCGAGCCGAGCCCCCTCTCCCAAGTCTCCACCCCCATATAACCCCGCCACCCTCGGCCTCACCCCGTCCAATTTTCCCCCTTGCGGAACCCTAGCCGATCGACGACTCGCACCGCCGCTGTCGGGTTGGACCTCACCGAGACGTTCGGAACCCCCTCTCGCTCCTTCCTTCCCCTAGAGCTGTTCCTCGTTCACCACTGATTCGCGCCGTGTGCTTTTCCCCTTCTCTCTCGTAGAAACGCATCCGTTATTGCTCGCTGGAGCGCCGCCAGGGACGGAGAAGGATGGCGGGACCTTGCCGATAGTCGAGGAAGCGAGGAGGAACGACGAGGACACGAGCGTGACCGCAAGGACCAGACGCGCTCCGCCGACCACACCGCCACCTCGGGGAGCCACCAGAGCGCCGCCGACCATCGTCACCGACGCCACCGCCGCCCAACGCCGCCGTCGCCACCACAGTAAGTCGCCGCGCCCCTCTCAACCGTTCGATTGCAACCCGCGGTTCAGATTAGAGACAAACCCGAAGGGGTATGCGCCAGTAGTATCGCGCTGCGTGGCTGCCACGTCTGCAGCCCACTAACAGGCCGCGTCTGCCCCGTGCTTTCCAACTTGACCAATCGGGATGTGCCACTTGGCAAGCTTTTTGAATTAGGGTTAGATCTGTTTTGCAGATTTAGTTTAAATCTTGAGAAAATCATATAAAATTAATTATTTGGCCAAATTTAGCTTATAATATACCTTTGGATTCATAATTTTATGTAGAACACAGATCTGCAATAAAATTCCAAGTTTACAGAAGGGTTTTTGGTGTAGATTTTAATCATTATATTGGAGTATTTAATTCATAGAAAAATAGTTAGAACTCCGTTTTAGTTGTTTCTTGTTGCGTTGACTTTGTTTCCATAATACCTACTGGACAAAATTATAAAACTTTGCTTAAGATCATTAGATCCAGTTTGGGGCTAATTAGATGGTTGGATCTCCTAATTATCCTATGAATTATATTAGTGACCCAAATTGTTTTAACCTATGGGAAATCAATCCTAGTAACACCCTTAACACTATTGAAACCCAATTATGCTACCTTGGTCAATTTAGAAAACCAATCTTGCATAAAATACCATGTTGCATGCATGCATGATTATCTCTCTAACATGTTTTGAGCAAGTTGTGATCAGATCTATGTTTGTGATTCGCTAGATTGTTTGGAGTGCGCTAAGGAGTGCTATTGTGTAGAGTGCTGCTCGGATCAAGGCAAGTTACACCACTTGTTCATAACTTTTGTCCCAGTTTTGATTCTATGCATGTGATCTTCAAAATTCTGTAGTATGCATGTATAGGATGTTCTAGTAGAATTTCTTCCTTAGTATTATTTTGCAAGTGCGATGATTTTGTAGTATGCCATGAGTAGATCTATACTTAGGATTTTCCCTCCTAATAGGTTACCCCTGTTTTTGCTAAGTATTGCTTGCTATGCTATATATACAAAGTACCATTGGGGGGTTCGAAAGACAAATAATTTTTCTAAGTATAAAGGCTCTCTAGAGCAAACTTTTCTCCTCAAAATCCACTTCAAAATAAAACTAATTTTTCTTCTGGGCGGAATGGTTGTCGGGTCAACGAGTGAGATTTTGGTGGAGGAAGGCCGCCCAGGAATCAAAGAAGTCTACCATGTTTCAGAATTCAGACGCTTCTAGTGCAACCACAATACATTATGGGCTCTGTCTTGGCCTAGTACTTAGTGGGAAACCTCATCTGGGTACCAACATTTGGAGGTTCTTGGCACGGTTGGATCCGGAAGGTAGAGGGGCTACTAAGGGAAAGCCTCGCCATGGTCTTGTATGTAAAAGGACTTGATCGTGGACTGTGGGTAAAGTGCACAAACTCTCGAGAGTATTGCAATCTGATCGATCAGCCATGTTCATGGAAACAGAACAACATTGAGCATCTAAAGTATGGAGCCTCTAAAGGATCTTCCTCTCTCTTTTCTAAACAAATGTTTTTAAAACCCCATGGCGTGAGTAATATCGCCAATGGGTGGGAATTTGGGAACTTGGTGTGTTATATCCAAGTGCCGCTTGGTGCGTAATATCCAAGTGTTTGGTTGTTTGGACACTTGGTGCGTAATATCCTCGTGTGCCACTCGACCTTATTTTATCTAAGCACATGTTTACAAAGTAGGAAAATCTTCTCTCCTCTCTACTTAAGAAAACTAGCTTGGAGCAAATGAACTCTACAGCCTAAACTAGCCTTGCATGTAGAGATAGTCTTTTCTCTCCTTGGTGTAATTTGCCAATACATTCAAAGTATTGACCCAACTTGTTGGCTACACGTCTTATGTGCAGAATCCGAAGATTGAAAGGTGCGTAGGGATTGCGAGTCTACACTCGACAAGCCTGGGGCGTTGATGGACTCAAGCTGCTTTTATGTTTCCGCTGTTATTTGAGCTATCTTAATGCTAAGCAAATTTGTAATAAATTCATACTCTGGATTCTCCGTGTAATAAAGACTTTGTGTTTTACATGATATTTCATCGACTGTGAGTGCTAGCTGTTGATCCAGGGACTAGCATGTTAATCACAGGGACTTAGGATCCTTACCGATCCCAGGTCGCTACAGATGGTATCAGAGCACATCGTTGCCTGTAGGACGTGACCCTAGGATTGGAACCACCTCTAACTTGTGTGCCTTACTTGCTTTTCTACTAAGTTATTTCCGCACTTCTAGTATCTATTCTCCTCTACTTGATTATATATCTAACTTTTGTTCCTCTAACTTAAAGATGACAAGCTTCCTCTACGACACCGTCGCGGACATCGAGCCCCTTCACTTTGGTGGATGCCTCATGGACCTACTACACGTTTGGACCTTCCCCTCCCAACAATCCAGGGGAGCACAATGAAGAAACTCCACAAGGATGGCTGTTGGGGAGTCAAAGTCATCCAGCCAGGAAAAGAGCGAGGCAAGAACCCAGAGGAAGACATAGCAATCCACATTGTTAGCGATTCCAAGGAGAAGGCCCTTAGCATCATCTTGCAGCAGCTCATTGGTCGCCTATGTGGACGTCATCATGAAGCTCTCCAAGGACACTGCGGCGGCCTCTTTGGAAGACGAGATGAGGAAGGAATTCCCATGGAGTTAACCTTTGAGGAAAGGACTTCTACCAAGCACCGAAGGATCCAATATCAAGATTTGGAGTGCCACATCCATGACCTTGAAAAGGGTACCTTCCTCGAGATATTGAAGAACGACGAGCTATGAGCCTTCATCAAGGAGAAGGAAGAAATGATCAAGCAGCAGGAGGAGGCAATGAAGCTCCAAGAGATAAAGTTCCAGGACCAAGAGAAGAAGTTCGCTAATCAAGAGAAGAGGGTGATAAATAAAAATAAGAGGATTAGGGAACTCAAGCAGGAGATCGATGGAACTGAAGTGCAAACCGAAGGCCTTGGCAAGATAATCAATGATGTGCGTGCTTCCAAGAGGGACTTGGCAAAGCAACTTGAAGCCGCAAAGAAGTCAAGTTTAGTGGAGGAGCTACAAAGCAAGAAGGAGGGACTTCAGGAGCAGCTAGAAGCCACTACCAAGAAGCTGCAGGATGAGATAAAGAACCTCCAAGAGAAGCTTGAAGCCACCACGAAGGAGATGGAGTTGTACAAGACAACCCTAGAGCAGGAAGGCTACTCGTTCGAGGACGAGGAAGAGGAAGGCGTGGAAGATGTGTAATAGTTGGACCACCTTTAATTCTGTAGTAGAACGTTATTCGCGATTGTAATAAAGACAATTCTGGTTTAGTTAAACTTGGTTGTTTCTGTGTTAAGTTGTGTTAATATGTATTGTGTGTCTTGTGTGCTTGGTGTATTTTCATAAGGGTAGGAGTTTATTACTTAGTCTTTCTGTCTATTTCTTAACTTTTCTCTCAAACCCCATAGATGCCGCCAAGACGCGCGAACGCCGAAATTCCTCCGGAAATAGCACAACTTTTGGCCACCCAGAACCAGCTGATCCAACTGCTCACTCAGAACATGCAAAACAACAACAACCTGCCACCTCCACCACCTCCGCCACCACCTCAACAGGATCGCTTGACTCGGTTTTTGAGGCTGAACCCACCTACCTTCACTAGCAGCACTGAACCAATCATCGCGGATGACTGGCTACGTACAATCAACAAGAAGCTAGACACCGTGCAAGCTGTCGGAGCCGACAGGATACATTATGCCGCACACCAGCTTGAAGGACCTGCTGTAGAATGGTGGGATAACTACCAAGTCACCCACCCGGATATTGATGCTATCACTTGGGATCAGTTTGAGTTAGCTTTTCGCACTCATCATTTGGCTGCTGGTATCATGACTCTGAAAAGGCGCGAATTTCACGACCAACACCAGCTGCACCGTTCTGTCACCGAGTATGGTGAGCTTTTCAACAAGCTGGCCCGTTATGCACCCGACGATGTTTCCACTGATGCCAAGAGACAGGAGGAGTTCCTAAGAGGACTCAATGATGAGATATCCATTCAGCTTGTGGCTCAGAAATTTGACAACTTTCAGGAACTTCTGGACAGAGCCATTGTGGTTGAATCCAAAAGGAAGAGCATAGAAAACCGCAAGAGGAAGTCTAACCCTCACAAGCACTCTGTTCCGTACCAGAAGCAGCGCAATTCCTCACCACCACCTTATAACAATAATGGCCACAACCATAACGGTCATCACCATGGCGGCCACAAACACAATGGGCATAAAAACCGCAATGGGAGTGGCAGCAACGGAAAGGATCTCAGTGAGGTGACATGCTTTAAGTGCAACAGGACAGGGCACTATGCAACCTCTTGCCCTGAGAAGAAGAATGGCAATGGCAATGGCAATGGAAATGGACACAACCATGGCAATGGAAACGGGAAGAAGCCAAATCCGTTTGTCAAAGCCACGGTGAATCATGTCTCTATGGAGGATTCTTGTGACGCACCAGACTCTGTGATTGGTAAGTTCAAACTCAATTCTATTCCCGCAGTTGTTCTTTTTGATACTGGTGCATCTCATTCATTCATATCAAGGGAATTTGTGGATAGAGGCAAGATACCTACGGAGACTATAAACTTTCCTCTAAGGGTAAGTTCTCCTGGGGGAGAAATAGTGGCAAACAACAGTTGCCAGGGATTAGAACTAAGGATTGGGACACACATGTTTCCCACAAGTCTAGTAGTTCTAGGATCACAAGGATTAGACATAATCTTGGGCATGAATTGGATGACCAAATATGAAGGAGTCATATATTGTGCCAAAAGAACTGTCATGCTCACAACACCGGAAGGGAAGAGAATTCGTATCAAGTTAAATTTTGCACTTAAGGAAGCCATGGTGAACTCTCTTAAGGGGGTTAGCTTGGAGGAGGTACCTATCGTAAAGGAATACCCAGATGTCTTCCCAGAGGAGCTACCCGGAATGCCTCCCGACCGCAATATCGAGTTCCTCATTGACTTGATGCCAGGCACGGGGCCGATAGCTAAGAGACCGTACAAGATGGATGTGGACGAGTTAAAGGAACTCAAGAAACAGCTTAGGGAACAATTGGACAAGGGATTCATCCAACCCAGCGCGTCATCTTGGGGAGCACCTGTCCTATTTGTGGAAAAGAAGGATAAAACCAAGAGGCTGGTTGTGGACTATCGCTCGTTGAACGAAGTGACGATTAAGAATAAGTATCCTCTGCCCAACATCAATGACTTGTTTGACCAGTTAAAGGGAGCAAGTGTGTTCTCAAAGATCGATCTGCGATCAGGCTACTTTCAGCTAAAGATTCGAGAACAGGATGTGCCCAAAACAGCATTCACCACAAGATACAGATTGTATGAGTACACCGTGATGTCTTTTGGTCTAACCAATGCCCCAGCGTACTTCATGACCATGATGAACAAGGTTTTCATGGAATATTTGGACAAGTTTATCGTGGTATTCATAGATGATATACTCATATACTCTAAGGATGAGAAGGAACATGAGAAACATCTGCGCCTTATTATGGAGAAACTAAGAGAACACAAGTTGTATGCCAAATTCAGCAAATGCGAATTCTGGTTGAAGGAAGTGGGATTCCTTGGTCATGTTGTGTCGGCAAAAGGAGTTGTCGTAGATCCTAGTAAGGTAGTTTCCGTGACGGAATGGGAATCACCCAAGAATGTGGGAGATATTAGGAGTTTCTTGGGCCTCGTAGGATATTACCGGAGGTTCATTGAAAACTTTTCCAAAATAGCAAAACCCATGACGGAGCTATTGAAGAAGGAAAAGAAATTCCTATGGACCGAGGCATGTGAAGAAAGTTTTCAAGAGTTGAATAAACGCCTTGTAACGGCGCCAGTTCTGTGTCTGCCTGATATCCAAAAGGACTTTCAAGTCTATTGTGATGCTTCTCGACAAGGACTTGGAAGTGTGTTGATGCAAAACGGGAAAGTGGTATCCTATGCCTCCCGACAACTTAAGAACCACGAACACAACTACCCCACACATGATTTGGAACTTGCGTTTGTGGTTCATGCACTCAAGGTATGGAGACACTACCTCATGGGCAAACATTGTGATGTGTTCACAGATCACAAGAGTTTGAAGTACATCTTCACCCAAAAGGAGTTGAATATGAGACAAAGAAGATGGCTTGAACTAATTAAGGATTATGACTTGGATTTACAGTACCATCCCGGAAAGGCAAACGTGGTGGCCGATGCCTTAAGTCGTAAGGTTTATGTGAATGGACTTACCACAGGGGAACTTCCAGAGGATCTATGCAAGCAATTCAAGGATCTAAGGCTAGAAATAGTTCTGAAAGGACACGTAGCGACTATGGAAATAGAGTCTACATTCCAAGAGAAAATCAAGGAAGCACAAAAGGGATATAAAGAGTTGGAAGAAATAAGAGTTAAAATAAGTGAAGGAAAGACAAAAGAATTCAATTCCGTCTGGATGAACAAGGAACCCTTTGGTATGGGAAGCGTTTGTGCGTTCCCAATGACCCCGACATCAGGAAGTTGATTTTACAAGAAGCTCACAACTCACCCTACTCAATCCATCCAGGTAACACGAAGATGTACATGGATGTGAAGGATAGATTTTGGTGGAATAACCTAAAAAGAGAAATTGCCGAATATATTTCTCTATGTGATGTGTGCAACAGAGTTAAGGCCGAGCATCAAAAACCGGCCAGACTACTTCAACCACTACCTATACCAGACTAGAAGTGGGATAAATTAGGCATGGATTTCATCACGGGATTGCCCCGGACTCGTTCTGGATTTGATTCTATCTGGGTAGTGGTGGACTACTTTACCAAGGTGGCTCACTTCATCCCCATAAAGACCACGTATATAAGTGCTAAGCTTGCTAAGATATACATGTCAAGAATTGTAAGTTTGCATGGTGTTCCCAAGGGAATTGTATCAGATAGAGGCACCCATTCACTTCAAAGTTTTGGCGACAGTTACACGAGTCTCTTGGAACCCGACTAGAATTCAGTACTGCCTTCCACCCTCAGACAGATGGCCAAACTGAAAGGGTGAACCAGATTCTGGAAGATATGTTGAGAGCTTGCGCACTAGACTATGGGTCTAGTTGGGACGATAACCTGCCGTATGCTGAGTTCTCATAACAACAGCTACCAGACAAGTATCAAGATGGCTCCGTTTGAAGTTCTATATGGAAGGAAGTGTAGGACTCCGCTGCTATGGAGTGGAGTTGGTGAACATAGTCTATTCGGACCTGAATTGATCAAGGATGCCGAAGAAAAGGTACGACAGATTCAGGATAGGCTAAAGGTAGCCCAATCCCGATAGAAGAGTTATGCTGATTCCAAGCGCAGAGATGTGGCTTATAAAATAGGGGACCGTGCGTATCTCCGAGTTTCACCCCTACGAGGAGTTAAGAGGTTCAGAATCAAGGGCAAGTTAGCCCCACGATTCATAGGACCATATAAGGTTCTGGCCCGAAGAGGAGAAGTTGCTTATCAGTTGGAGTTACCGGAAGGACTGACTGTTCATGATGTGTTTCATGTGTCACAACTAAAGAAGTGTCACCCGGAGATGGCCGAAACACCTCTAAGAGACACCGTTCCCTTAGATGAGGTTCAATTGGAGAATGACCTTACCTATAGGAAAAACCCATCAAAATACTGGAAACATCTGAAAGGATTACCCGCACCAAGACTATAAGATTCTGCAAGGTACAATGCAACCACCACTCTGAGGAAGAAGCCACGTGGGAGCGTGAAGAAGACTTGAAGGCAGAACACCCGCAACTATTTGCTAGCCAACCCGAATCTCGAGGACGAGATTTTTCTTAAGGGGGTAGGTTTGTAACATCCCAGATTTTATAGTAGGATGTTATTAGTGGCATGCTTCATCCTTGCATCATTGCATCCTAGAAATAAATTTTACAACAAAATCCTAACACCTAAACCTATCAAAAACCCTAATAAAGTTTTCCATATGTAAGCATTATTGTTGTAGTCAAGCTTGACCCTTCTACAAACTATGTAAAAAACATTAAACTATGGTCCTAATATGACCACCTTCTTTTTACAGAAATTTAGAAGTTGGGTTCAACCTTTTTGGACTTTATATGCAAAAGTTATTTAAGTTTTAGTAAAGCAGAAATTAATAAAAGAAAAGTACAAAAAAAGGGAAACCTAACTAACCGGGCCGGCGAACCAGGCCCGCTACCTAATTCTACCACCAGCCAGCGCTAGCCGCAGCACAGCGCAGCAATGGGCCAGCCCACTACCCCTCCCCCGTCCCTGTCGCCTGCGTGGCACGCACCTCGCGCTAGCCCGCTCCCCTCTCCGCCACCGACATGTGGGACCCACCCGCTCGTCCCCTACCTCGAGCAGGAGTCCTCTGCCTACACGAGTTCGAACCGGATCCGGTAGGATTCGCGGCGATCCGAGCCCCCTCGCCCAAGTCTCCACCCCCATATAACCCCCGCCACCCTCGGCCTCACCCCGTCCGATTTTTCCCCTTACGAAACCCTAGCCGATCGACGACTCGCGCCGCCGCCGTCGGGTTGGACCTCACCGAGACGTTCGGAACCCCCTCTCACTCCTTTTTTCTCCTAGAGCTGTTCCTCGTTCACCACTGATTCGTGTCGTGTGCTTTTCCCCTTCTCTCTCGCAGAAACGCATCCGCGATTGCTTGCCGGAGCGCCGCCAGGGACGGATAAGGACGGCGGGACCCTACCGATAGTCGAGGAAGCGAGGAGGAACGACGAGGACACGAGCGTGACCGCAAGGACCAGACGCGCTCCGTCGACCACACCGCCACCTCGGGGAGCCACCAGAGCACCGCCGACACCACCTCCGCCCAACGCCGCCGTCGCCACCGCAGTAAGTCGCCGCGCCCCTCTCAACCGTCCGATTTGCAACCTACGGTTCAGATTAGATACAAACCCGAAGGGATATGCGCCAGTAGTATCGCGCCGCGTGGCTGCCACGTCTGCAGCCCACTAACGCGCCGCGTCGGCCCCGTGCTTTCCAACTAGACCAATCCGGCTGTGCCACTTGGCAAGCTTTTTGAATTAGGGTTAGATCTGTTTTGCAGATTTAGTTTAAATCTTGAGAAAATCATATAAAATTAAATATTTGGCCAAATTTAGCTTATAATATACCGTTGGATTCATAATTTTATGTAGAACACAGATCTGCAATAAAATTTCAAGTTTACAGAAGGGTTTTTGGTGTAGATTTTAATTATTAGATTGGAGTATTTAATTCATAGAAAAATAGTTAGAACTCCGCTTTAGTTGTTTCTTGTTGCGTTGACTTTGTTTCCATAATACCTACTGGACAAAATTATAAAACTTTGCTTAAGATCATTAGATCCAATTTGGGGCTAATTAGATGGTTGGATCTCCTAATTATCCTATGAATTATATTAGTGACCCAAATTGTTTTAACCTATGGGAAATCAATCCTAGTAACACCCTTAACACTATTGAAACCCAATTATGCTACCTTGGTCAATTTAGAAAACCAATCTTGCATAAAATACCATGTTGCATGCATGCATGATTATCTCTGTGACATGTTTTGAGCAAGTTGTGATCAGATCTATGTTTGTGATTCGCTAGATTGTTCGGAGTGCGCTAAGGAGTGCTATTGTGTAGAGTGCTGCTCGGATCAAGGCAAGTTACACCACTTGTTCATAACTTTTGTCCCAGTTTTGATTCTATGCATGTGATCTTCAAAATTCTGTAGTATGCATGTATAGGATGTTCTAGTGGAATTTCTTCCTTAGTATTATTTTGCAAGTGCGATGATTTTGTAGTATGCCATGAGTAGCTCTATACTAAGGATTTTCCCTCCTAGTAGGTTACCCCTGTTTTTGCTAAGTATTGCTTGCTATGCTATATATACAAAGTACCGTTGGGGGGGTTCGAAAGACAAAGAATTTTTCTAAGTATAAATGCTCTCTAGAGCAAACTTTTCTCCTCAAAATCCACTTCAAAATAAAAATAAGTTTTCTTCTGGGCGGAATGGTTGTCGGGTCAACGAGTTAGATTTTAGTGGAGGACGGCCGCCTAGGAATCAAAGAAGTCTGCCATGTTTCAGAATTCAGACGCTTCTAGTGCAACCAAAATACATTATGGGCTCTGTCTTGGCCTAGTACTTAGTGGGAAACCTCACCTGGGTACCAACATTTGGAGGTTCTTGGCACGGTTGGATCCGAAGGTAGAGGGGCTACTAAGGGAAAGCCTCGCCATGGTCTTGTCTATAAAAGGACTTGATCGTGGACTGTGGGTAAAGTGCACAAACTCTCGAGAGTATTGCAATCTGATCAATCAGCCGTGTTCACGAAAACAGAACAACATTGAGCATCTGAAGGATGGAGCCTCTGAAGGATCTTCCTCTCTCTTTTCTAAACAAAAGTTTTTAAAACCCCATGGCGTGCGTAATATCGCCAATGGGTGGGAATTTGGGAACTTGGTGTGTTATATCCAAGTGTCGCTTGGTGCGTAATATCCAGGTGTTTGGTTGTTTGGACACTTGGTGCGTAATATCCTCGTGTGCCACTCGACCTTATTTTATCTAAGCAAATGTTTACAAAGTAGGAAAATCTTCTCTCCTCTCTACTTAAGAAAACTAGCTTGGAGCAAATGAATTCTACAGCCTATACTAGCCTTGCATGTAGAGATAGTCTTTTCTCTCCTTGGTGTAATTTTCCAATACATTCAAAGTATTGACCCAACTTGTTGGCTGCACGTCTTATGTGCAGAATCCGAAGATTGAAAGGTGCGTAGGGATCGCGAGTCTACACTCAACAAGCCTGGGGCGTTGATGGACTCAAGCTGCTTTTATGTTTCCGCTGTTATTTGAGCTAGCTTAATGCTAAGCAAATTTGTAATAAATTCATACTCTGAATTCTCCGTGTAATAAAGACTTTGTGTTTTACATGATATTTCATCGACTGTGAGTGCTAGCTGTTGATCCAGGGACTAGCATGTTAATCACAGGGACTTAGGATCCTTACCGATCCCAGGTCGCTACAATCTGTAACATCCCTAAAATCATGTTTTCAAAGATTGCATATCATTCATGCATGCATATCATTTAGGGATCAAATATCAAACCCATTTCAAGAAAACAAGAAGCACTAAGTGCTATTATTTTATGTGAGCATGCATTAATCTAATGCCACTCTCAAATGAGTATATAATTGTTTCAAACCAAACTTTGTTTACTCTCATGTTGTTTTGGGTTTAATGTTAGAGTTTAGACAAAGTTTACAAAACAAATATGGCTTAAAAACCATCTTCAAAACATATCCAAATCAAGTGTTATGGCTCTGTTTATTTTGATTTTCTCAATAAGACCTAGCAAGCCCAAGGAAACAACAAGGTTTTGTGTTTAATTTTATGAAGTTTATAATTTACAAAAATCCAGAAAAAGATTTGAATTAATTTGCTTTTAAATTCATTTGAAATGATTCCTGAAAATCAACTCAGAAAAAGAAAAAGAAATTTAAAACCCAATTGGGCCTGGCGCCACCATTCCATCCCAGCAAGCGAATCAGCCCACCCGGGTTCCCCCTCTCTCCTCTGTTTCTCACCGCGCTCGCGCACACCCCTTCGATGACAACTGGGCCCCGCAGCCACGTCACTCCATCGTCCCCAAATCTCGCCTGCGACCGACACCGCCGCGGATGTTTCCTCCCGAGCAAATGCTCTTCAATCCCATTAATGCCGCGCGTTAATCTCGTTCCCGCTCCAGCTACTTAAACCCCTCCCCTCGCGGAAATTTCCCCCATCAGAGCTAGCCAGAAGCGCCACCAGGCTGCCAGTATTTGCCCCCACACCGCCGCGGTACCGACAAACTCCAGCGTACGATTCCGGTGAGCTCTCCTCGCCCCTTGCCTTCTAATCTTGCCAGCGTGATCGCAGCAACCTTGCGCATCTTCTAACCCATTGGTGCATGCTAGGACTATCTGGAGACTCGCCAACAACGATGACAGCAAGTGCCTGACGCAGCCGCAAACTCCGACGAGCTCTCCTGGTTTGTACCGACCGCGCCTCTCTCTCACTCATACTCACATGCTCACCTCGTCTGCACGCGTCTAACGCCACCTCTCTTGTGCCTTAGCGTGAGCCGTAGCGTTGCCACCGTCTCCAGCCGCACACGCCCGACGACAGCAACGACTCCGGCGAGCAATACCTGTCAACCACGAGCGCCCCTTCGCCAACCAAGCCCACCTTGAGTATCAGCAGCACACGGTGAACTCGGTAAGCCACCTCACCCTCTCCCGCGCGACCTAGATCGTCGGCAACGACTCTGACAGAGTAGCCGCCGCCACTCGCCGCCGCTAGCGCCGCCCGTCTGTGGTCGTTTGATCCGTGGCCGTAGGATCTAGATACAACGTGTAGAATTAGATCTGTAGCGAAGAGGTAAGGAGCAGATCTGACCGTGCGATTTAAGTTAGATCTAGCGGTCCACGTTAGCCGAACCCCGCGAATCGGTATCAACCAATCAGAACACACCGAGTGTCTGTAGGTTTGATTTAAAATCAGAATTTAGATCTATTAGATGTTTAAACTTGTAAAATTCATAACTTTTGATTCCCACGTCCAAATTTGACAAATTTTATATCATTGGAATCAGGAGAGAAAATCCTTTCTATTTATGCAATGTGTTTAATGTTTTTCCTCTGTAAAAATGTTTGTTTTTACAGAAACATTTGTAGGTATATTTTGTGTATAGAAATTATTTGAAAAATGTTTTGTTGTTCAATTAAGTTTATTTGGCATGTTTTGACCTTGTTTATGATTCAGTGCTGTGCAATTGTCTTGTTTGGTGTAGAAAATCATCACATGGCATTTTGCATGCATTCATATATTTTTGTTTGTATATATTTTGTATGTGATTTGGTGCCATTATTTTATGTGTAGATTTTGGTGCAAATAGTGATTGCGATTGTGAGGATTGTTGCTACTCCCAAAACTACCAAGGCAAGTGGTGCTTCATGATTTTATTCCTATATTTTTAAACTATGCACTAGAAATATTTTGCTAGACTTGCATGAATATTTTGGTATATATGCTATGCTTGGGAAATCCTAGTAGTTGTAGAATTTCTAGAAATTTCTAAGTTAAGATGCTTATCAATGCCATGCTTAGCCTAGATAGTGGCAACCAAGGGTGGTTATATATTCATGCTATGAGAAAATATTTCTAAGTCTTTGGACTTATGGTTTTGCTTAATAAAACAACTAAGTAAATGAAACACCTGGGTGGAATGGAAAGAATGGTTTATGTTGAGTGGTTATTCAAGGCCCATTTCTATGGCTTACCTTGTGTATCTCACTTGTGGAAAGCCACCCAGGAACAAAGGGATTTGAGAGGCAAAATGTTAAGAAGCTTCTAGTGCAGCCACATGGCATTATGGGCTCTGCCTGGATCATATAGGTTGCACTAACTTAGCCATTTGGATAGTTGGTGGTAGTGGGATGATAGGTTGGAGCGCGTCCATTTGGTATAAGGGAAGGCTTCTGAAAGGTCTTGTCTTGGTGAAAATCAAGTCTTGTGGGGAAAGTGCACAACCTCTGCAGATGGAAGAATCTAAGTACTTAGCCAGGTCCCTGGTATTGGACAACTTGAGCATCAAGACATGGAAGCTATCAAGAATCTCCTCATCCCAATTTCTAAGTAAAAGCTTGTGGATGAACAAGGGTGAAGGTTCACCAATTTCTATTGGTGATTCCTTGAGAAAGTTTTGACAAAGAAAAACTTAGTGTTTTCAACTGATAGGTAAAACCTATTTTGAGCAAAGCAAGCCTAAGCTACACTTAGCCAAAAATGCATATAGTATCTGGTCTACTAAAATTCTACTAAGGTATCACTTGCCAGTACTATTCCAATGTATTGACCCACTGTGGCTGTAACTTGTGATGTTGCAGGTTATACTGATGATGATTAGGGGTTATGAGTCTACACTCAACATGCTTGCCTGTGGCACATGAAGATGAAGACTTATTTATCTTATTATATATTTGAACTCTTGTATTAGGCCTGTGGCCATGGAGTTTGTAAAAGACTATGTTCGTCTCTGGAATGATATGTAATAATGACCTTTGTTTCCGTGTACTTCATCTTAAACTGTGGATGCTAGCATTGATCCAGGAACTAGCATTGCAATCACAGGGATCCTTACCTTTATAAAGGGAGGGATCTTACATAATCACTTGGGTGGAATGGTATGTTTGGGTTATGTTGAGTGGTTACACAAGGCCCATATCTATGGTCTACCTTGTGTATCGCACTTGTGGAAAGCCACCTAGGAACAAAGGGATTTGAGATACTTAGTGTTTAGAAGCTTCTAGTGCAACCACATGGCATATGGGCTCTGCCTTGATCATATAGGGTGCAATAACTTAGCCAGATGGACAGATGGTGGTAGGGTGATAGGTTGGAACGCGTCCATTTGGTATAAGGGAAGGCTTCTGAAAGATCTCGTCTCGATGCATGTCGAGTCTTGTGGGGAAAGTGCACCACCTCTCGAGAAGGAAAAATCTAAGTACTTAGTCGTTTCCCCGGCAACGGACAATTTGAGCATCAAGACATTGAAGCTATCAAGGATCTCCTCATCCCAATTTCTAAGTTAAAAACTTGTGGTTGAACAACGTTAAAGGTTCACCAATGTCTATTGGTGGTTCCTTGGGAGTTTTTGTCAAACAAAAATTTAGTGTTTTTCAACTGATAGGAAAAACCTAGTTTGAACAAAGCAAGCCTAAGCTACACTT